>CM065704.1:22644572-22667072 GCA_017654935.2 Phymorhynchus buccinoides
TAGATTGCGGCGACGCCGATAGCTTGAGTCTCAGTGCCAATCAATGTCGACAGAACCTGGGAGAACCTGATTTTTAATTGTGTGGTTAGAGGCTACAAGAATCATCTCTGTCTTTTCAGCATTCAGTTGCAGTTTGTTGTAAAACATCCATGTTTTTTTAACAGCAGAGATGCACAACTTAGAAGAAGAAATCATTTGATCTAATTGACTCAGGTGGGCAGAAATGCATAGTTGATTGTCATCAGAAAAGCTATGATGTAGAATAGAATGCTGGTTGATGATGGCAGAGAGAGGTTGGGTATAAAGAACAAAAAAGGATAGGGCCTAAGACTGAACATTGGGGCACACCGAACTGAAGACCTTATGGAAGAAATGAAGAACCATTGACAACAACTTTCTGTTTGCGATCAGAGAGGTAGGAATAAAACCAAGGAAAGAACAGTCCCAGATAGACCAAAGGAGGTGTGAAGTCTAGAAATGAGGATGGAATGGTCGATAGTGTCAAACGCTGCAGAAAAATCAAGGAGAGAGAGAAGATAAACATTGTTTTCATCCAAGGCAGTGAGCAGGTTGTTCGTTATCTTTAAGAGGGCTGTCTCGGTACTGTGACCTGTTCGATAAGCAGACTGGTGTGGATAGAAGAGATCGTTTACCTGAAGATGGTCAGAAGAGAGAACTAGCAATGACGTCAACACCAATGACGTCATACTTTCTCAGAGCGAAAAGAACAGGAAGCAAGAAACGAAAGTAAACAAAGAAAAAGATCTATCAAATGTTCTCCTTCTCAGCTATTCTGTTTTAAATGGCGTGCAGGGACCAAGGCTTGTCCGATCCTATGGGTTCAAAGCCGTTGTGAAGAAAACGTACACAACAAAGGAACTAGAACCAAAGCTGAAGGAAGCCACATCATCAACTACGTACGATGTGATAGTGATCCACTGCGGCTTGAATGACATAAAAGAGAACGCTGATTCGTCATCCGGCAAAACATTTGTAAACATGGTGAAAAACATTGCAAAGCTACATTCAAAAGTCGTGATCAGCAAGATAGCACCTGTGAGTTGAACATGAAACGGGAATTGTTCAATGCCATGTCATGCTCTGAACTTTTCAATGTTCCGAACATCTCAGACGTCAACCATGAAAACCTCCAGGCCACTCCCAGAGCTTTGGTCGATGGCATCCACCCGAACCGTAGAGGGGTCAGCGTGCTTGCCGGCAACCTTGGGAGACATTTACACAAGCTGCTTTGGGAGTCACCCAGGAAGTCCAGGAGGCTTGGGCCGCGTCGTCATCCCAGTAGAGCACCAATCCGCCCTTCACTCTACCTTCCTTACGACCATCATGGGCCGTCTTTCTACCAAAAACCAGGATCATGGCGGAACTTTTATGACCTACTGTAAGGCCGATGAAGAAACTGCAAAACTTGTCAATTAACAAGAGAGTTAAAGTGGTTTTGCTATAGCCTAGCTGCCCAAGAAAAAATAAAGGAACAAATTCCAAAAGAAACTTTTTTCATTGCATCTTTAAGAAGGGCCTTTGAACATGCCTGAGAAAAAAGTGTAGAAAAATGTACACCGGCAAAAGTACAAAAATGTTAAGCCGAAAACGGAACTCTTTCTTTGGTTGCGGACGCTTAAAATCCGACGCACACTTATGTCACGCGGAGCGATCAAGACGGGAACTACGAATGGGGAACATAATGAGAAAGCTACTATGGAGTGCACCGGTGGGTAAGTAATCGTGTTTCTGCAATGGTAACATATAAAATCTTTTATGCTGCCCATCATTTATGTTTTTAAAACTCTTTTTTTTTTAATCCATGTGGTCACTGCTGTGTGATCTACGTTTTCTGTTTTTGAGTAGGTCTAGATCTACAGGCTAGATCTAATCTAATAATGTGATATGAGTGTGTGGGGAAGACGTGGGTAAAAAGCGCGCATGGGCGTGTGTGAGCGCGCGCGTGTGTGGCGACCACCCCAATTATCTCATGAGTGTGATGAGTATCAAATTTCAGTCTCATTTTGCCCATGAGCACGAGTGTTGTGTGTCTGTGTGTTCGTCTCATGGGCAAATTTTGACTGACATGTTTGTGTTGTATGTGTCATGAGATGTGTGTGAGGTGTGGCTTCTTACCCGCCCATGCGCGTCTCTCTATCTCTCTCTCTTTTTACCCCGTCTTCCCTATGTGCTCTGCGTGTCTCTGAACGCGCGTGTGTGTGTGTGTTCGCGCGCGCGTGTGTGTGCGACTGTGTGTGTGTAACTGCAGGGTCGTGACCAAGTGATTCGTAAGTATGTGTGTGTGGGTGTGTGTGGGACTTAGTGAACTGTGTGTGTTCTGCGCGATAGCGACATTTGTGTGTGTAAAAATTGAGCCATGTTGTGTGTGTGTAGGTGTGTGTCACAGTGTGTGTGTGTGACTCTGTGTGTGTGTGTGTGTGTGTGTGTGTGTGCATGTCTGTGTGTGTGTGTGTGCATGTCTGTATGTGTGTGTGTGACACTGTATGTGTGTGTGCGCATGTGTGTCTGCACTCACGTGTCTCTGTGTGTGCGTGTGTGTGAGAGAGAGAGAGTTTTTTGTGTGCGTGCAGGGTCGGACCAAGTGATTCGTAAGGGGAGGTTTCCGGGAGGGATCGGGTACTGCAAAGGTTATAAACTGATAGACCGGACATTTTTGTAAGTTAAAAATTGAGCCATTTTCTCACTTTTCAGCCTGGTAGAAGGTACATGCGCGTGGGGCGTGGTGTGTGTGTGTGGTGGGGGGTGGGGGGTGGGTTGTGTGTGTGTGAGAGAGGAGAGGAGAGAGGGAGGGGGGGGGGAGAGGGGGAGAGAGTTCTTGAGTTCTTGTGTGTGTTGGTTCTTTAGTTTAACGTCTGTTCACCCTCAAGTGACATTAGACAAACAAAACCCCCCCCAAAACAAAACAAAAGGGGGGGGGGGGGGGGGGGGGGAGAGGGAGTGTGTGTGTGTGTGTGTGTGTGTGTGTGTGTGTTGTGTGTGTGTGTGACAAACAAACAAAAAAACAAAACAAAAAAAGGGTGTGTGTGTGGGCGTGCGTGTGCGTGTGCGTGCGCGCGCGCGTGTGTGCGTGCGTGCGTGCGCGTGTGTGCGTACGTGCGTGCATGTGTGTGTGTTGCTTTTGAGATTCGTACCCGTGATGACCCAACCATGAAATTTGACCTTGACAACCAGATGTTTAGTTTTTGTGTTATGTATTTTATGATCAAGCTATAGGTCACGAACTAATGAACAGAATCGCATCAAATTTTATGTGGTTGTATATCACGTTGTAAGAATTACAGTAATTTGAAATAAATATTACTGTGCTAATCTTGGTCTTGATGTTTTACCTTGAAAATCGAAATTGCTTCCTATGTATGGCCATTGGCCAATGTCTTTGCCTAGGGCCTACAACATTCAAACTTCACGTGTTAATGCGTTTGGCAGGCTTACAGACTGGGTCATTGTCATGTGCGGTTCAAAATATTCTCTAGATTTATGAGCTTAACTTTTGAACTGGTCTATTTGCAATAATTCAACATAACTTTGTTGGCCGTACATAACCATTATATTCTTAATCAGCATGAATTTAGAAATGAATGTGCTGGTGGTGTGCGGGTGGGGGGTGGGGGCATTTGAGGCCTCTTTTCCTTGACTTTGACCGTGTTTTAAGGAAACCATTAATGGCACGCCTATTCAGTCGTATGTGTTCTTGATTGGTGTCACTCAAAGATAGCAATGGGATGCCTTTAATATATTATTTTTAAACTTGACCTTCACTTTTTCCTTCTTACGCGTCGGTCTGGACTGGTTTGCACTGTCACAGTTCTTTTCTAATGGTTAATTTAACACACTCATTTGTTGTTTTTCAGATCCAGACTTCTGTGCATTATGCAAGAACCCATTAATCGACAAGAATATCTTGACACCCAAGGAAAAGGGCATCATTAGTTTAAACTCTGCCAGTGCTTCAAGAAGTGACAATAGAACATTTTATCTTGGACAATCTGTCCACATTAAGTGCCGTTATGAGTATTGTAATCCGAATATTATAAAGCGTGACCTGAAAAGAAAGAAGATTGTAAAGCCAAACGAAGACCAGTGTCCATCTCTTCGATCAAAAATTCCGAAGTTTGACTTTCAGCAAGACTGTCTTTTTTGTGGTTTGCCAGCCATTGCTGACCACAGAAAGCGTGTTTACACATTTCCTATCAAGACATTTAATTGCCAGGAGGCCCTTCTCAATCGTTGTAAGGAATTTGGGCCTGAGAACAAATGGGCCGAAACAGTGCGCAGCAGAATTGAATATGCGCAAGATCTTCATGCTGCGGATGCAGTATATCATTTACAATGCAATGTTAACTTCAGAACCCGGAAGGCACTGCCGTTAGCCCACCACAATACTTCTGACGCTCAAACATCTCAAACTGTGAAAGGTAGACCCAAAGACACCACTCGGGCTGAAGCATTTGACAGAATCATCAGTTACTTTCTTCAGAATGACGATGAACAACTTACCATCTCTGATCTTTGCATAAAAATGAAAGAATTTGTGAAAGACGAAGACGATGACACACCTACACGGAAAAGTATATGAAAAAGATGCTCCAGAACTATTTCAAAGTATCATAACTTCCATTCAAAAGAAACAAAACGTAGTTACACGCAGATCAACTGCGGAGCGAATCTTGGAGCGCTTTGCGTCATCAGCAAAAGAAAAACAAGTTGACAAAGAGAAGCTCAGGATAATCAAAACAGCAGCAAAACTACTCCTTTCTGACATGAAGAGCATTGAAGCTTCAAAAGAAGAATACCCAGCCGCTGATGATATTGGAGACTTGTCAAAGAACCTGAGCTTCTTACCGTCCTCCCTTTCCGTGTTTCTGGAAACTCTGCTTCAGGGAAAGAAAAAGAACGACACCAAAGTTGCATCAATCGGCCAATCATTGATTCAGGCAGCAAGACCTAAAGCAATCATTGCTCCTCTACAGATTGGGCTTGGTATTTCTGTCCATCAGCTGACAGGATCAAGGCACCTGATTGAGCGGCTGTCCTCCATGGGATTTTGTTCATCATACGATGAAGTCAGAACCTTTGAGTTGTCTGCAGCTATGCACCAAAACACTAATTTGGTTGGGGTGGGTCCAAACAGTTTCCTACAGTTTGTTGCGGACAATGTTGGCCATCAGATCCGAACATTGGATGGGACAGGGACATTTCATGGCATGGGCATCATCTCTGCAACGACCCCAGGCTCCAGACAGCACATCTCAATATGCCGTGATACTTCTGTGACTCCAGGGAAGCTTGCAAGTGAAGGAAAAGTACCAATTTACAACTACGATTCTTCTAGGGTTGAGGCTACCTTGGTATATGGTCTCTTAGAAGAAATCAAGGTGGAAGACACAACATGGCACCTTGATCTGCTGTGGAAAGTGTCCTGGCCATTGGTAACCCCCAGACCAGGATGGTCAGGGTATATGCAAAGCATTCATGATGGAAACTACCCTGGCCAAAGCACATTCACCTTCCTACCTATCATTGATATGGACTCCAACAACATGACGTGCATTTACTCCACACTGCAGTATGTTTGTAAACTGGTGGAGCCTTATCATTCGACTCCAGTACTGACATTTGATCAGCCGTTGTGGTGGAAGGCTACAACCATCATCGAAAGTGAGCCACCAGATAGCCCTCTGAAATCCATTGTCCTGAGATTGGGACACTTTCATGCGGAAATGAGCTTCCTGGGTAGTATTGGAAGACTGATGGCTGGAACAGGACTTGAGCAAGTTCTACAGGTGATATTTGCCACCAATTCAGTGCATCACATTTTGGTTGGCAAAGCAGTTGCCAGAGCTGTGCGAGGGCACTTTCTGGTAGATTCTGTTTTGAATGCCATCATTGCTTCCACTACCTTCAATATTCCCATACTTGAAGACAAATCTGACAAAAGAAAGGAAGAATGTGATAACCCTCAAGGGACCCCAGATGACATCAAGTCTCCAGATGTCAACATCAGGCGGCCATCAGCATCTCAGCTACATGAGTCTGCACTCGGTGATGATGACATCAGGCGGCCATCAGCATCTCAGCTACATGAGTCTGCACTCGGTGATGAGGACATCAGGCGGCCATCAGCATCTCAGCTACATGAGTCTGCACTCGGTGATGAGGACATCAGGCGGCCATCAGCATCTCAGCTACATGAGTCTGCACTCGGTGATGAGGACATCAGGCGGCCATCAGCATCTCAGCTACATGAGTCTGCACTCGGTGATGAGGACATCAGGCGGCCATCAGCATCTCAGCTACATGAGTCTGCACTCGGTGATGAGGACATCAGGCGGCCATCAGCATCTCAGCTACATGAGTCTGCACTCGGTGATGACGACATCAGGCGGCCATCAGCATCTCAGCTACATGAGTCTGCACTCGGTGATGACGACATCAGGCAGCCATCAGCATCTCAGCTACATGAGTCTGCACTCGGTGATGACGACATCAGGCGGCCATCAGCATCTCAGCTACATGAGTCTGCACTCGGTGATGAGGACATCAGGCGGCCATCAGCATCTCAGCTACATGAGTCTGCACTCGGTGATGAGGACATCAGGTGGCCATCAGCATCTCAGCTACATGAGTCTGCACTCGGTGATGAGGACATCAGGCGGCCATCAGCATCTCAGCTACATGAGTCTGCACTCGGTGATGAGGACATCAGGCGGCCATCAGCATCTCAGCTACATGAGTCTGCACTCGGTGATGAGGACATCAGGCGGCCATCAGCATCTCAGCTACATGAGTCTGCACTCGGTGATGAGGACATCAGGCGGCCATCAGCATCTCAGCTACATGAGTCTGCACTCGGTGATGAGGACATCAGGTGGCCATCAGCATCTCAGCTACATGAGTCTGCACTCGGTGATGAGGACATCAGGTGGCCATCAGCATCTCAGCTACATGAGTCTGCACTCGGTGATGAGGACATCAGGCGGCCATCAGCATCTCAGCTACATGAGTCTGCACTCGGTGATGAGGACATCAGGTGGCCATCAGCATCTCAGCTACATGAGTCTGCACTCGGTGATGAGGACATCAGGTGGCCATCAGCATCTCAGCTACATGAGTCTGCACTCGGTGATGAGGACATCAGGCAGCCATCAGCATCTCAGCTACATGAGTCTGCACTCGGTGATGAGGACATCAGGCGGCCATCAGCATCTCAGCTACATGAGTCTGCACTCGGTGATGAGGACATCAGGTGGCCATCAGCATCTCAGCTACATGAGTCTGCACTCGGTGATGAGGACATCAGGCAGCCATCAGCATCTCAGCTACATGAGTCTGCACTCGGTGATGAGGACATCAGGTGGCCATCAACATCTCAGCTACATGAGTCTGCACTCGGTGATGAGGACATCAGGCGGCCATCAGCATCTCAGCTACATGAATGTACTGAAGAAGAAAACGAAGGTGAAGGAGACAGAAACAGAAAAGCTCTGAACCCTGACCTCCAATCAGTGCTGAATTTATTTGACAAGATCAAAAGCAAAGAAATGGTACCTGCTCAGCTTACGGATGCTGATTTTGAACCGATTTCCAAGGTCCAGGCTCTCCTGTTGGAAACAAAAACCCAACTTAAAGACAGTCGTACATCAAGAATTTGGATCCAATACATGGAAATGATTGACCTACTGAAGGGATTCTTAAAAGCAGAGCGCACAGGCAACTGGAAATTGCACTTGAGGTGCCTACAGCAAATGCTACCTTTTCTTGCCGCAGCAGGACACTCTCAGTACACAAAATCTGTGTACATCTACCTTCAAAAAAAGAAGGAGCTGAAAATTCATCATCCATCTGTCTTCGATGCTTTCGTGAATGGCTGCCATGTTCTGCGTCGAAGTGATCGGTATTGGGCGGGACTGAGCACAGATTTGGTGATAGAGCAGATCCTCATGAGAAGCATCAAATCTGTGGGAGGATAGACACGCGGAAGAGGCATGGAGGACACAACAAGGACCCAGTGGCTTCTCTCTATGCCAGCGTGTGCAGATGTCAGCAGAGCGATCCAACAAGTGACAGACACAGAATTGTCTACCAGTGACCAACATGTTGAAGTCAGTGAAAGTAGACAAAGGAGGGATGAAAGTGATACATATGATGTTGCTGTTGAAGTTTATGATGGATCGAAATCCGTTCACAAGCGACCATTCATTGGGAAATATTTGCACAGGAGTGACGGCAGACTCAACGGTCAATGCAGACAATGCAAAGGAAGTGGGCAACAAGATTTTGCATAACATGGAAGGACAGCTTGTCAAGGACTTCACTTTCAAGAAAAAAAATCAGGCTGTGAGCATGGACATTAAAGTCAATGCAAAACTTGATTATGACAGCATTCAAGTAGACCTGCAGCTGCTGTTCCAACAGCTAATTACAGCAGCAAGTGCTGAAGACAAAGATCTGTCCGAAGTGTTTCAGTTTGAACTGACCACTCCACCATCATCGCTTTTTGAACCCTCAGGGCTAATGAAGGAGTCTCAGAAACATAAACTTGCAGATTCTCTAAGAGATTATGTGAAAGATGGCCCAACACTGGAAAATGACAGCAAAGACATGGTGATCGTCATAGATGGAGGCTCACTTCTTCACAGGATTCCATGGAGGAAGAAAGAACTGTTCTCTGCAATTTGCAATAGATATGCTGATTACATATTAAGCAGACGCTACATTAGACCTATTGTGGTGTTTGATGGGTATGAGTCTGGCCCATCAACTAAGGACAGTGCCCATCTTAGACGGTCTGCAGGTGTTGTTGGGCCGGCAGTTGTGTTCAGCAAAGACATGCCTTTGACATCAAGCAAGGAACATTTCCTCTCCAATCCTCAAAACAAGGAGGCCTTCATTAAGTTCCTCAGTCAAACATTGACTCTCCATGGTTGTCAATGTCTGCATGCTGCAGGAGATGCTGACACACTCATAGCTCAAACTGCTATTGAGAGTGCAGCATCCAGTTGTACTACTGTCGTGGGAGAGGACACAAACTTGCTCATGCTTCTCTGCCACCACGCACAGCTCAGCAACAAACCCATTTTCCTGCGTTCTGACAAGAACACTGGGACAAAACGTCAGAGCATAAACATTCTGTCTCTAAAGGAACAGCTGGGAGAAGACACATGTCACCTTCTACCATTCCTTCATGCCATCAATGGCTGTGATTCCACCTCACGGCTCTTTGGGTTGGGGAAATCAGCTCCTCTGAAGAAACTGAAGGAGGACGTGTTCAAAGAGCAGGGTTACATCTTCTGCACTGCGGGGAAGACCCAAGATGAAATCGTTGAAGCCGGAGAAAAGGCCCTCATTATTCTTTACAATGGGGATGGAGCTGCAAGTCTGAATAAACTCCGCCTTGACAGGTTCTGTACCAGAGTGGCATCATGCGTAACCACTGTCCAGATCCAGACCCTGCCACCAACCAGTGCTGCAGCCAAGTACCATAGTCTGCGGGTGTATCTTCAAGTACAGGTAATTTGCATTGTCTCTTTTTTCACATCCATTGCCATGAAATGATTGATAAACAAAAACTACATTCAACTTTATAACCCACTAGCTATAACATATCTTAGTGTCTAAAAATATAAGAAAACAAAAGTAGTATATATATTTTGTTCTTATGATAGCAGGTAGATTTCTAACGTCTAATAAAAATGTTTACATATATTTCTCAACATGTTTGGATAATATGCTGGCCATCGATACAATAGAAAACAAAGAAACTTAAACTAATGCAAAACATTGTTTCCTACTCTACAAAATCCAGAATAGGAAACATCTTTTGCATTGATTCAACGTCAACATTGATAGGAAGTACTGAAATGCTTATGCTTCCACAAAGCAACTTAAAAGTTATTTTAATGCCTTTTTCAGGAGTGGATGCATTTATCTCCAGTACTACAGCCAGAGCAGTGGGGTTGGCAGCTACATTCAGACCATTTGGAGCCATGTACAACACATCTACCACCTGCAGCATCTTCACTTCTGAAAGTGATCAGGTGCCAATGCAAGACAGACTGCAACTCAAAGCGTTGCACATGCCGCAAACATGGTCTGGAATGCTCCATTGCATGTGGAGCTTGCAAGGGGTTAACCTGTACAAACTGTCCATCACTCCCTGGGGACAATGATGAGGATGTACCTGAACTTCCAGATGTGCTTCAACTGATAGATGACCAAGATGTTGCTGATGTGCAAAGCGTTTGTCAATAAGCCTGTTCACCGTGTCCATTTCAATATCTGTGAGTAGAAATACATATTTTGTGTACTTTTTTTGTTACCGTGACGTTTTTTCCATGTTTTCTCACCATATTTAGACGAGAAATCAAATAAGCTTTCCAATGAGATGCAACAAGACTATATTGTATTATGAAACTGGAAAAACATGGCGGCCGATTACATAATGTTACTAAAAATAGATTTGGCAGAAGAATCAATGTACACTTTTAATATGTGGAAACTGACCCTATTCCAAATCTATTTCAGGTGTTTTTGTTTCTTTTGGAATTTGTTTTCAGCCTACTATGTCTAGCAGTTTAATAATATACTGAAAGTTTACTGAAATAGGATAAACTTTTGTAGCCTTTTGCGTTCTATTGTTTTCCCTTAAATTTTATATATTTTATTAGTTGTTGTTTTTTAAAGTTTAAAAAAAAAAAATTGTTTCCAATTAGTGTTTTTGTTCGTCACGGCAGGTGAACGGACTTTGCGATGGGCTGGTTTGTCTGTTTGTTGTCCGTCACCGAAGGTGAACGGACTTTGCGATGGGCTGGTGTGTTTTTTTGGGGGTTTTTTTTGGTGTTGTTTTTTCTGTCTGTCCCAAGGATATCTCCCGAACCGCTTGACCGAATCGCGTCAAATTTTGTGTGAAGGTGTGCCTCCTTAATAGGAATAGATCGGCGCAAACCATTTTGCCGTCGTGACCTTGACCTTGACGTACGACCTTGAAACCGAAAATCTATTTTTAGCCATATCTCAGGCACCGATCAACATAGGATGTTGAAACTTGGTATGAAGGTGGTTTGGCTTATGCCCGTTCTGATGATGGCATACCGATCAAGGTCAAGGTCAAGGTCAAAAAGATCGCTGGAGCCTGAAAATCGGAGGGTAATTTTTTTCTCCTTCTGTCTGTCCCAAGGATATCTTTCGAACGGGTTGACAGAATCACGTCAAATTTTGTGTGCTGGTGTGTCACCATGAGAGAAAGGCATCCGCGCAAACCATTTTGCCGTCGTAACCTTGACCTTGGCGTACGACCTTGAAAACCGAAAATATTTCAGGGGCCGTAACTCCCACACCGTTACTGTTAGAGTCTTCACATTTGGCATGAAGGTACTTTGGCTTATGCCCGTTCTGATGGTGGCATACCAATCAAGGTCAAGGTCACGGTCCGGGCGATCAGTAGGCCTTGAAAGTGGTAGGGGTCTACACATTGGCTTTTAAGCCATATTTTCCACATTGGTACTTGACAGAAGCGCTTCAGATTGTGTGTGGTACTGTATACCCTAGAGAAGAAAACAACCGAGCATAAATTATCACCATGCTGACCTTGACCTTGAAGTGTGACCTTGAATACCGAAATGTCCTTCTTTGCGCTATATGTTTCTTCTTCAAGCTGTATCTCGTGAACTAGAAGACAGAATCCCTTCCAATTTTGTGTCAGGATGTGACACTCTACGGGGTGTCGCAAGTGCGTGGCATTGCTGGTGACGGACATGTCTGCCGCTCAGCGACGCCCTTGTTTGTTTGTTTTTTTGTATTTTTGTTTGTTTAGTTTTTCTGTCTGTCCCAAGGATATCTCCCGAACCGCTTGACCGAATCGCGTCAAATTTTGTGTGAAGGTGTGCCACCTTAATAGGAACAGATCCGCGCAAACCATTTTGCCGTCGTGACCTTGACCTTGACGTACGACCTTGAAAATCGAAAATCTATTTTTAGCCATATCTCGGGCACCGATCGACATAGGATGTTGAAACTTGGTATGAAGGTGGTTTGGCTTATGCCCGTTCTGATGATGGCATACCGATCAAGGTCAAGGTCAAATAGATCGCTGGAGCCTGAAAATCGGAGGGTCATTTTTTCTCCTTCTGTCTGTCCCAAGGATATCTTTCGAACGGGTTGACCGAATCACGTCAATTTTTGTGTGCTGGTGTGTCACCATGAGAGGAAGGCACCGCGCAAAATGTTTTGCCGTCGTCACCTTGACCTTGACGTACGACCTTGAAAACCGAAAATGTTTCAGGGGCCATAACTCCCATACCGTTAGTGTTAGAGTCTTCAAATTTGGCATGTAGGTACTTTGGCTTATGCCCGTTCTGATAGTGGCATACCAATCAAGGTCAAGTTCACGGTCCGGGAGATAGGTAAGCCTTGTTCTGTCTGTCCCAGGGATATCTTCCGAACGGGTTGGCAGAATTGCGTCAAATTTTGTGTGTAGGTGTAACACCTTCATCGGAAGAGATCCGAACATGAATTATTAAGGTCAAGCTTACGACCTTGAAACCGAATCGCGTCACATTTTGTGTACTGGTGTGTCACCATGAAAGGAAGGCATCCGCGCACAAAATTTTGCTGTCGTGACCTTGACCTTGGCGTACGACCTTCAAAAACCAACTCTTTAAGGGGCCATAACTCCCACACCGTTGGTGTTAGAGTCCTCAAATTTGACATGTAGTTACTTTGGCTTATGCCCGTTCTGATGGTGGCATCGCGATCAAGGTCAAGGTCACGGTCCGGGAGATCGGTAGGCCTTGAAAGTGGTAGGGGTCTACAAATTGGGTTTTAAGCCATATTTTGCACATTTGTACTTAACAGAAGCGCTTCAGATTGTGTGTGGTACTGTATACCCTAGAGAAGAAAACATCCGAGCATAAATTATCACCATGCTAACCTTGACCTTGAAGTGTGACCTTGAAAACCGATATTTCCTTCTTTGCGCTATATGTTTCTTCTTCAAGCTGTATCTCGTGAACTAGAAGACAGAATCCCATCCAATTTTGTGTCAGGATGTGACATTCAACGGGGTGTCGCAAGTGCGTGGCATCCGGCATTGCTGGTGACGGACATGTCTGCCGCTCGGCGACGCCCTTGTTGTTGTTGTTAGTTTGGTACCAATTAATTGACTAATGACGTGGAAAGACATGTCCGAATTTTCCATATTACAATGGAATTGTAGATCCATAAACACTAATTTGGTGTTTTTAGAGCAGTTTCTAAAAAAAATGTCCACACTGTGTTTTGGCACTTCAGCCACTAAATGTACAAAGTCATAAGTTACCAAAGATACAAAACTATTTTTACCCTCCTTTATTACAGGATTGTAAAACATCAAATAAAGTACAAACTGCTATGTACATAAGAAGTCACATAAGTTATGCGAAATTATTTACCAACAATCTCCCAAATGAAATGGAAGATGTGTATCATACAGGAGTTACTATAAACATCAATAACGAGTTAACAGTCAACATTTTGTCTGTCTATTTTCCAAAGGGTCCAAAAAATGATAACACTGACTGGATCAAACACCTCGATACAAAAAATCCAAAATGGATTATTTTGGGAGATTTTAATGCGCATGCTCCATTCTGGGAGAATGGTTGTACAAAGGTAACCAGTAATCGTCTGATTGAAAACATATCTGATGCAAACTTGTATTTATTGAATGATGGTTCAGTCTCTAGAATACCAGATGTATCTACTCACAGAGCAACTTCGGTCGATTTGTCACTCATTTCTCCGGAAATTGTATATGGAATGTGTGTGAGGATAGCTTAGGGAGTGATCACATTCCAATTGGGATAACTTTGGAAGAAACAATTGGCAGATCTATTGAGAGCGAATGTGAAGATAAAATACCAAAGTTCCAATATAAATTAGCTGACTGGTCATCGTTTCAAAACATCTTAATGACATACGATATTAAATCCATTGAAAATGATGATATTGATACTTTTTTATTCTAACTTAGTTGAAGCAATCTTAAATGTTGCTGCTCAGTCGATCCCAATTTTAAAAGGATCATCAAATCCAAAACACAATGGGAACGTTTGGTGGACAAAAGACTGTGAGGAGGCTGTGGCACATAAAAAAGAAACTTTTAAACTATGGTTAAAAGCTACTATAGCAGAGCAAAAGGAAAAGGTTAAGAAGAAAAATCAGATTAATAATTGTTCTAGTAATACAGGAAATCATGCACAAAATACGTAAAACAACATCAAAGAACTTTTTCAAGACATGAAAAGAGCTAAAATTCACAGCAACAAAGTAGTGGCCAGAGCCAAGAAACATTATTGGACTATTTTTTGCAGTACTGAAGTGTCTGAATCAAAAGACTTGCATAAAGCATGGGGAAAGGTTAAACAAATGAAAAATGGCTTCACATTACCAGTCTATCCCATAAATATAGAAAATAAGCAGTTTCCAACGCCCAAAGAAAAAGCTGAACTGTTTCTGGAAACATTTACTAACAACAGCTCATCATCAAATATGGATGCTGATAGTCTTCATTATAGAAAGGAAGAGGAATGCAAAAATAAATATACTGATCCTAAGCCTGAGAATACGCACTATCTTAACGCTCCAATTCAGTTTGATGAAATCATTGAATCACTGGAATCATTTTCTTCAAACAATTCTTCTGGTGGTTTGGATGGCATATCTTATCAACTGTTGAGCCATTTACCTAATAACTGGAAAGAATTGCTATTCTCGTTTTACCAAAAATGCTGGTTAAATGAAGCTCTTCCCCAAATCTGGAAGCAGTCAATTGTAGTTCCTATCCCTAAACAAGGTAAGCCACGATCAGCAGTAAATAGTTATCGACCAATAGCTTTAACTTCTCATGCCAGTAAAATATTAGAGAAAATTATACAGAAAAGATTGTTCTATCACTGCGAAAAATATAATATTATTCCTACATGCCAAGTTGGGTTTAGAAAAGGACGTTGCACAATAGATAACCTAGTTAAGCCTACAACTCAAATTAAAAAACAGTTCTCCCAAAGAAAAAGTACACTTGCCACATTCTTTGATGTACGGAAAGCTTATGATAGTGTTTGGCATGCAAGACTGTTATATAAATTGAAAAAAATCGGAATAACAGATTTGACTTATCAGTACGTCAAAAATATACTTTCAGATAGGCCAATACGAGTAAGATTGGGGAATGTTTACTCTTCAGTTAAAACAGTTGACATAGGCATTCCACAAGGATCTGTAATAGCACCACTGTATTTAATATATTAATTCATGATCTACCAAATTGTCTATTGAAGACAACAAATGCTGTGCAAAACGCAACAAAAGATCAGTTAATCATGTTCAGAACATATACCAAAGAGAACTTCATAATTTAAATCAATATATGAAAGAAAATGGATTGATGTTATCAAAAGAAAAAACTTATCTTATGCTTTTCAATAATGGTGAAAATCCTAAAACTCTGCCTCAGTTAGTATTGGATGGAACAATTCTTGCTTATAAGCATTCAGTTAAGTTCTTAGGTGTATATTTGACATCAAAATTAAATTGGACAGTTCATATTGAGTACTTGATTTCAAAAGCGAGAAAAAGACTTACATTTTCGGAAAATTCTAAACAAACAATCATGGAGTCAAAATACCAAAACATTACTACACCTTGCAAATTCTTTTGGTCGATCAGTACTATCCTATGGTTTATTTCAGTGCATCAAACACTCTTTTAAATAAGTAACAAAGCATAGACAGTAAAGCTATTAAACTAGCACTTGGTATTCCCATGCACTCTAACACTCTTAGAACATATAAAGAGAGCAATATAATGTCATTAGCTGAATATAGAAAGTTATCTGCCTCAAAATATATAGTAAGAGGTCTCTCTATTGACAACAATATAAAGGAGGAAATATTCACAGACTCAGAGACAGATTATCCAAAGCGAGCAAAAAAGATAACGTTTCTACAGCCAATCAAGAATTTCACTGAAGACGTTATAAGTAGAAGTAAGGTAGATATCCACAATATCTCAGCCATGCCTATTATACCACTAATGCCACCATGGGAACAAAGAAAGGCAAAATTTGATATAGAATATACCAGTTTGTCATGGTGTGTGGTACTATGATAGTTTATGCACATTGTTTTTGGTCTAAAATAGGCTAATAGTTAACATAAATTGTTTTTGATTATTTTGTGGTGTGCCACCAAGTTAGAAGCCCAATGAATTGCCCGTGCAAAGGTAATAACAGCCTGTGTTCTTTTTAGAGTTTTACTCACACAAATTGTGTCTCGGCCTCGCACGGTTGTTTTTGTATTCACTCCTTGAAATTGTATTGAAGGAAGGCTGGAGTCTGTTTTGTGTGTGCGTGGGGCACATAGGCCTATTTGTGGCTAGCCTGCATGGTTTTGCAGTACACAGGCTGACCCCTGGGCGGTACCTGGAGGCCCTGACTGATGTCACCCAAGGAGAGGTGATGGGTGGACGCTATCGCGAGTTCCATCCCCTGGAAGAGTTATTCCAGTGAATCCCGCCGATATATCGCGGAGGAAAGAATTTAAGAAGAAAGAAGAACGAACACCCTGGAATTGGAAAACCACCAGAGAAAGAAATCAAGCTTGAAAACTGAAGAATCGACATCGCGATCGAGAGAGAGAGAGAGAGAGAGAGAGAGAGAGAGAGAGAGAGAGAGAGAGAGAGAGAGAGAGATTCACGATTTTTTATTGAGGGAAAATAGATAAGCTACAAAGCTTCTTTTCACTATGCCCTCACAAAGAAAAGGAAACTAAAGAAAAAGAAAAACATATTAATCAAACAAAAAGAAAAATGAGAAAAGAAAAAGGAAAAATGTAATTATAAAGAGCATTCAAACACATAATGCAAATGTGCAACAACATCTAGACATCATCATCAAAATCATACCACACTAAAACTGAAATGGCACGTATAAGCACCAGCAAATACATTCAGAAACATACTCTCATAGGTTAGTCTACTAGAGAGAGAGCGAGGGAGAGAGTGAGAGATCGAGAGAGAGAGAGAGAGAGAGAGAGAGAGAGAGAGAGAGAGAGAGAGAGAGAGAGAGAGAGAGAGAGAGAGGGGGGGGGGAGGTGGATGAGTTTATTATGGTATAGAATTTGGCATTGCAATAGCGAACACGAAAAGGCATAACCCTCACAAGTATGGAACAAAAGGGGAACAAATAATTACAACAGATGAAGTAAGTAATCATGATAGCCGCTTTTGAATGATGCCAAGGTACATTTTGTTTTTATGTGATCGGGAATTTCGTTCCAGAGTTTGCCACCTGAATATGTTAGAGATGTCATGTATAAATCAGTTCTTGGACGGGGGAGCTGTATTCTACTTTTGTTTCTTATGTTAGTCTCACATATCTTTTCACACAGATATAGAGGAGCGAGTCCATTAACAATCTTGTAAACGAAAACGGCTTTATTAAATTGACATCTTAAAGGAAAAGGAAGAATTTTAAGTGTTTTGTAATCAAGATCTTGTAAAGAAGATGATTTTAGAAGTATAAGTTTAACAGAACGCCTGTAAATACTTTCTAAAGGTTTAAGGCAGTTTTTACTTGCCAGATCCCAAGTCGTGGAAGCATAATCGAAATCAGGTTGTAAATAGGCGTGAAAAAATAGTTTTCTGGTATGTTGGTCGAGGAAATGTTTTATTCTATTGAATTGAAATAACTTTCTTGATAGTTTACGAATGAGGATAGTAATATGGGGAGACCATGAAAGATTGTTGTCAATTACAAGACCAAGCAGTTTATGTGAATCAAACTCGTCTAAAACATTATCATGCACTTTCATTTTAATCAAGTCAGGTTTGATATTCTGGCGTTTCTGTCTTGTAGTAATAATCATTAACTTAGATTTTTGAGGATGAAGAGCCATATGATTAAGATCACTCCATGTTTCTAGTTTGTTGAGATCATTTTGTATATCAGTGAGCACGAGGTCAGTATTCTTATTTTTATTATGTAATGTGCTGTCATCAGCAAACAGTTCGCAATCTGATGTGACATGTAAAGGAAGGTCATTTATATATATGGAGAACAGGATTGGCCCCAGGACTGAACCTTGCGGAACACCGTATTTTATCACCTTAAAAGAAGATTTTTTACAGTCCTGATAAACTGATTGCTGTCTGTTAGTTAGAAAAGATGAAATGAGATCCATAGACTCCTGCGATAAACCATACAGTGCCAGTTTTCTTAAAAGGAGATTATGGTCGATTGTGTCGAATGCTTTGGCAAAATCGACAAAGACTGCCCCTGTAATTAGATCATTGTTTATATTTGAATGCCATTGCTCTATAAGGTTTGAAAGTGCAGTGTGACACGAATGATCTTTTCTGAATCCACTTTGATTTGGATTAAGTAAATTATTTCGATCAACATGCGATTGAATTGAATTTTTTAGATGTTTTTCTAATGGTTTAGATAAGACAGATAGAATTGATATTGGTCTATAGTTGGAAGAATTTTTTGGGTCACCAGACTTAAAAAGCGGAAGTACCCTGGCATCCTTAAAAGCTTGAGGAAAGTTATGTTTTTCAATACACAAATTGTAGATGTAGGTCAAATGTTCAGCAATGATTGGTGCTGCCGTTTTAAGTATTCCGTTGTCTATGTCGTCTAAACCACGGGATTTGGATTTACCTAAAGAACACAATTCACAATACACTTCGTGAACACTAAGAAACTTAAAATTAAGATAGGATTTTATATGTTTAGATTCACAAAATTCTTTAAGTAATCGTAAATCATTTTGGTCAGTGTGGTTAACTTCAATGATTTTATTGCAAACTGATGAAAAATGATTGTTCAAATCTTCAACAGACAAAGTTGTAGAAGGAGTATTTGAAGATTTGCTATGTTTGCCAGATAATTGATTTATTGCCTTCCATATAGATTTAGTGTCAGACTTAGAAACAATAAGTTCACTAAAGTATTTCTTTTCAGCGGCCCTTTTCATTGAATTTACCTTGTTTCTCTGCTGTTTAAAATGTTCATCTTTGCCTGTTTCATTAAGCAGTGACTCACGACTAGTAATGGCTGCACTTATTTCATCATTTATCCACGGTGGTTTGCTTGTAAGCTTAACTCGTTTCTTTGTGCATGGTGCATGCTTATTGAACACCACAAGAAATGCATCATACCATGCGCTCAGAGCTGCATCTGGGTCACTATGCTGATAGACCTCTGTAAAGTCTGTATTACACAGATCGGACAAAAAAATTTCTGGGTTAAAATCTTTATAACTTCTATAATGAATGTATTTATGGTAGGATCTAGGAATTTTAACACTTTTTTTACACCAGGTTAAACAAATTGGAAAATGATCACTCAGTCCAAAAATAGGTACAGATGTTTCAACAATGTTAGATGTATTAGTAACATAAATATGGTCGATCAATGTTTCTGATGTAGATGTTTTTCGGGTAGGGTTAGTTATTAGTTGGGTTAGGTTGTATGAGTCTATAATCCTTTTCCATGTGTTGCAAGGTTTAAGTAAGTCTATGTTAAAATCACCAAGTAGTATAATTTCACTAGAATAATCTAATACATCGTTCATCATTAACTCAAAACGATCAAACCACTCGACACGTTCTTCTGGGTTTCTGTACAACATTCCTATTAATATTGGTTTGCTCTTTTTAAAACGTACTTCTAACCATATGCATTCTATAGAATGATTATCAAACATATTAAGCTCCTTAAAATTCACTGATTGATGGATGTATGCCACCAAGCCTGTTTCTAATTTGCATGAAGCATCTTTGCGCACTAGTTTATATCCTGGAACACTAACTAAGTGATCAGAAACCACATCAGATAATCTACTTTCAGAAACACCAAAGATATGAAAACAATCATCTGAATTAGATAAAATAGAAGGGATGTCTGATAATTTATTTAACAGATTGCAGACATTTAGATATCCTATCTTAAAGCCACCTTTTGTCAACCACTTAAGGCTATTTGAGTTTTTAGCCATGATGCTAGAAGATAACAATTACGGCGTTTTTCAATGAAGCAAAACAAATATGTAATTTACAATCTGAATTAACATAGAACAAACGAATACACAAGTAATGATTTATCAAAGACACAAGATAACTGAGAGGTATTATGGCTATTCACAGACACACCCGTTACTAGCAGTGCTAGCAACACAACAACACAATAATTCAATCAAATGTATTAAAAAACAAAAACACTGAGAGATTAAACTTAGTCTGTTACTAGCAGCGCTAGCAACACAACACGTTAATTCAATCAAACCTATCAAAAACCGAGAGATTAAAGTCAAGTAAGCAAAATATCAATGTGAAATAGAGAAAACTAAGCTATGGAGATACCAAAAATCGTTTACAGATTGCCCAAAATCAAAATAATTGACCTCAGTTCAAATGTTTTCAAAAGACCAACATTCTCGGTCCCAAGTCCAAGCATAATACGGCCAAACACAAATTGCATGAAGATCAACAAGAGGTTGAATACAAGATTATATAAAATAGACACAGACGCGCAACACATATTCCTAAACAAAACACACCAACAACTGGCAATTGAAGTGAAAATAAATTGAATAACATATAAAACATGAGCATTTTGATTGAATCACATTGCTGGTCACATAGATTACCAGTAGCCATTCTTTGCACAAATACATGCAAAGACTATCATTCAGAGCAACTGATATGTTGCTGCAATATGTATTATAGCATGTACATGCAAACACAATCTTCAAAGGAACAGACACTTTATTCAACTAAATAAATGACATATAACATAAAACATCAGTCATGAAGTGAATACTGGTCATACACACTACCAGTTACCACTAGGCCTCTGATGTTCACTCTGTGACATTAATTGGGAAGCCAGGGACATAAGCTGCTGAGCACACATCCCGGCTGATGCAGGTTGTGGCCAGCTACAGGGATTTGAGCTATGGCCCTGTGGCATGGGGTTAAAACATTGGGGAGCTGACCCTAGAGTAAGTTGGTTTGCTCTCTGGGCAGTGTCTCCACTCTGCTGGATTCCATGAGGGGGGTAGGGGTATGGAACTGGGGGCCTGGGGAAAAACGACTCAGGAGCAGAATATCCTGAGAAAGGAAAGGGTGGTGGGTAAGTTGGAAATGCTGGCATGGAACTAAAGGGAGCACGTGCATTACCACCAGCCTGTGGCTGAACATTTTGTGGGGGCTGTGGCATTGCACCACTGGGCTCGTTCAAAGAGTGAGGTTGTCTTACAACAGAGGAACCCACCCCAGCGTGATCTGTGTTGTTCAATCCTGGCTGCGTGGCATTTGATGATAGCAGAGGAAACTCAGTAGTGGATAATAACTGAGGGATGACTACAGATTCAGAGCCATTTGTTTGGCGAGTGGAGGTTCTAGAAAGAAAGTTAGAGTTTCTCTGTACATTCCTCAGGTTTGTGGGACCCCGGTGACCATAAGCTAAGTTAGACAATACATAATTATAGTCTGTGGGATTTTTTCTAATGGGGGGCTGGATTTGGGGAAGCACTTCTTTAAAGTTCATTGCAAGACAGGCAGTTCCCCTATCGCTGGGGTGAATAATGTCTTTATACAGGGCTTTACGTGGGTACCCTTTTTGGGTCACGAATGAGTTAAAGTTATCTATCATGTCTACTTGTAGGTTGGTACAGCAGTCATACAAGTTTCTGTTAGAAGGGGCGATCGCGTTATTTAACTGATTGCGTCCAAAAGCAGGCACAATTGAGCTTATGCCTACGTAAGCAGAGGGAAAGCGGTTTTTGCACATAATGATCAGCTCTTTCCATGTTTGAGAGGAGATGGGCCCGGCTGGGCAGTCATTGACTCCTACATGAAGAATGAATGTATTTACATGTGACTGAGTTTCTAACTGGGCTAACCATTGCATAACATCTACTACTGTTAATCCCGGAACACATATTTTGAATAAAGGATCCGTTTGTGAACCCAGCCTCTTTGGATTTATGAACCTTATTGTAGAATCTCCTACAAGGACTGATGAGCTTTCTTTGGGAATACGTAAGTCACTTAGTACCTGTTGTGGTGTACGTTTGCTTTCCCTTTCAGAGTCAGAATTGTAGTTGGATTTGAGACCCTTATCAAGCTGATTTGTGTTTGCGTTTACGAACTGTGGGTGTTGTTGCTCCCTTTCGAGGGGATTTTGATCTTGATCTAGGTGGGAGAGTACATCATAACGATTTTGAAGGGACACAGTGGGGCTTTGAAGGAAACTGTCTCCCCTTGGTGCTGGGCACTGAGCAGAGTTTTCAGCACTGTCGTCACGTTTCTCCTGACAAGGGGGTTTGGGAGAGTCAGACAGACCAGAGCCCAAAGTGATAGTGCCAGCTGAAGGAGGGGAGAGTGAACTCACCTGGGGAGGGGACATGGGGTGGGGGGCATTTTCCTGTCTTTTCC
>CM065704.1:22676831-22699371 GCA_017654935.2 Phymorhynchus buccinoides
AATTTCAGTCTTTTTTTGATGTTTTGAAGCGAATATATGAAATAATTGCGGCAGCGATTTATGATCACTTTCTACGCTTTGACAGCCATGTTTTGCCTATCAGTGTTTTTTCGATGATTTGAAGCGATTATATGAAATAATTGCGATGTCCAGAAGCTAATTATGCTCGCTTTCTATGATTTGACACCTATGTTTTGTATACAGTCTTTTTTCGATGTTTTGACGTCATTACTTTTTCGATGTTGTGTGGAATAATCACTGAAAAAAGGAAAACCCTGGTGTTTAAATCTGTTAATTGAATACGAGCGTGCGATTGAATGTGTACGCGCACGTGAGTGTATGCGTATGTGTGAGTGTATGTGCGCGAGCGTGTTTGCGCGTATGAATGAATGAATGTGCGAAGCGTACGTACGTATGCCCTACCTGAGGGCCCTTTCTCTACTTTTCTCTTTCTTTCTTTCTCTCTCTCTCACACACACACACACACACACACACACACACACACACACACACACACGCACACACATACGCACACACACACACATACATTCTCTCTCTCTCTCTCTCTCTCTCTCTCTCTCTCTCTCTCTCTCTCTCTCTCTCTCTCTCTCTCTCTCTCCCATTATCTATCTCTCTTTCACGCACACATTTTCTCTTTCTTTCTCTCGATCACCCTCTTGGGATTCCAGCGTTCTCTCTCTCTCGCCCGCCTTTCGATACCCTTAGGGACTTCTACGCACGCGTCATCGCCTGACACTAATTGTCTCGCTCATTCGAGAACCTCTAGGGCAATCTCGAAGACAAAATCCTTCCCAGCATGCGCGATATTTCAAATCCAACATGGCCGCATTAGCGATACCCATCACCCTCTAGCGCCATCTCGACTACCGAAACAACCCACCATTCACCCATCAATCAAAATCTGCAATCCTGATCCGACGTGTCAAAGTAAATGACCGAGACCTAATCGAACGCGTGCCATTCACGAACCTCTAGGGAAGAC
Organism: Phymorhynchus buccinoides; assembly: GCA_017654935.2. Taxonomy (NCBI): domain Eukaryota; kingdom Metazoa; phylum Mollusca; class Gastropoda; order Neogastropoda; family Raphitomidae; genus Phymorhynchus; species Phymorhynchus buccinoides. Next base: position 22,677,835 of record CM065704.1, read on the forward strand.
AAAATCCTTCCCAGCATGCACGATATTTCAAATCCAACATGGCCGCCTTAACGATGCCCAATCAATCACCCATCAATCATCTATCAATCGACCTAACACACTCGACTACCAATCAACCCACCATCCATCCAAATCTTGATCGGGATCAAATCGACCTCATTAACTAACATCAAAAATCATATTTTTTTAAAAATCAAAAAAAAATCAATCAATCACCCATCCATCAATCACCTGACAATCGACTCATCGAACTGAGGCGGAGCGATTGATTATTATTCATATGTATAATTAATCAATAAAATCAATCCATCGACCAATCAGCGATCGATCTCTGCTCCGCCGCAATTTGGCTCCGCCGCCCGGACAAAAAAAATGACATCATATACTACTGATAAGGCATAATTCATCAGCCCACACTTCAATGCCCAATTCTTGAAGCATGATGATAATAATAGTAATAGCAATGGGCTTCAGTCATGCACTTCATTTAATACCTATCGAATTGCGTTTTTATGCAATTGATTGAATTTTTACTAACTACTTATGATATACAATTGTTGTTTGTCATAATTTCTAGTACTATACTAATTAAAAAATTGAACCTATACCACCAGTGGAGCTACCAACAAAGCCTGAATTATATTGGTATTGAAGCTTTTGTTGCTTCCCATTGAGACCTAAATGTCCTTGCCATCAATTCTTGCTCTGCCTAGATTCTTGCATAGCCTTTGGTATTAAGCTTCAAGTTAGCTTTCACATCTATATATAAGTATGTATGCTGGCGTGAGTAATTAAATCCTTAAATTGGTTTCTTGTAAAGCATGTAATTAGTTTATCACCCTGAAGCCTCTAAGAGAATGAAACATCAGCAACAACAAAACACATTCAGGTACTGCCTGCCTACAGGTCCTTACTTGAAAGAATCACACCTGTATGAAAAAATAATATGACGTATCATGGAGACAAAAATGACAGCTTATGATCCTCATGGGCAGTTTGCCTACATAATATTAAGGGCAATTTGGGAAGAAAGGATCTAACGGACATGGTAGTAGATTATGTGCTAGCTGCATGGAGATCATCACCTCCCGAGACAGCTTACAATTACTGCGTTATGAAGTAGAGCCTGTATAATAATTTACATACAATATCACCTGCATCATTGAATGTAAGCATACATTCAACTTTGGTGCATACAAGAGGTCCGGGTTACAGTGCAAGTATTGATGCAAGGTGAGCCTTAGAATATTACAAAGGACCTTCAATTAGCCTGCAAACACCAGACGCATTAATGTTGAACATAGAATTGAAGGGGTTTTGTCGTAAGAGGCTAACCTTGCCTAAGTACAAAATGTGGAGCAGATAATTATGTTGGTGTTTCAATTAATAAAGGACATGCTTGTGTACATTGAACATTAATGATGAAAGGCTACACCTTGATACCATCCATGCCCAATTACACACAGAAACAACCTAATATCATAATGAGATGTAAAAAAACATATGAGAGCTAAAAGAGGGTACTACTTGTCAACATAAACTGTCATTACATGAAATTAAAGACAGCAGTAAAGCATGCTCTCTCTGGGTAGAAGCATCAAAGATAAGCGCAGCTAAACCTCATCAATAGATAGCCTTTAGTCCTCAGTCAACACACGCAACGCAACAATAACAGGCACAGTAGTATGCACATATAATGCCACAGTGTGGCGATTTCAGCTGTGCAATGCCCGTGGAAGGGTCGAGCCTAGTTAGATAACAAGGCCTGTGCTAGGCCTAGAGACCAGAGTTAGGCTTAGCCCTCTTCGCAAGCAAGGAGAGAGGAAATATTGCCGGGGGGGGGGGGGGGGGGGGGGGGGGGGGGGGGGGGGGGCGAGGACTTCGGCAGGAAAGACAATTAATTTGCATAGCTATTTTACTAGTGTAGCCCGCCTGTCTTCTCGCGTTACTCAGGACTGCGTAAAATAGTCTTCCAACAAATCCTTATTTTAAAACGAACAATAATAAGACAGGGGTCTACAAAATTAGTGTAGCCAACTTGACCTGGGCATGCAATGAGAATCGTGGATCAGACTCAAAACTGCACATGGTAGGTTAAATAACACTTTGCGGGACCAACAAAATAGGCCCACAGAACCCTTGACAGAGCCCCACGAACTAGAAAATTCTCGCAGCAGCGAGTGTGTAACGGTTCTAGGCGCGCTCTCAAATAGGCTACACTTCGTGACACTTTCCGCCTCTGTACACACATCAGCCTTCTTCTTACAACTGTCAGCCACACACTCCCTGCTATCCCAAATGGCTCAGCGGAATGTGTTGTACAGCCAGGTCAACCTGTCATGTCCTTAACTGGTAGTGCCGGCCTTAACATGCCTGACTTGCTCTTGTCCATTCAAACCAAACATAGGAACTCAGGATACATGTTACTTTTTACAGAGTTGTTTGGTAATATGGCGACTATGAACAGACTGTCACCTGTCACACTCTGTCTGACATCTGTGTCACGGTTAATAACGGTAAAAACACCCGGCAGGAAAATAACCTCTGCTTTACTAACAGTAAGAAAGGGCAGCAGGCTTATAACCTCTGTTCCGGTAATAAAATCCGATAGGATAATCACCTGATTGGTAATAAAATCTGTGAGGATAATTATACTGATCTGTATTCCAGAAATACAATCCGACAGACAACAGGATTAAAGTGTCTTTGTTCTTGGCAATGACGGCCATCCAGACTGATCACTTTAAATGTTGCAGATGTTAATAGCAACTAAGCTCAAATATGTAGAATTGGAGTTTGTTTTATTAGAAGCAAACATAAAAAACATTCTTTCTAATTTTTGATTAGGTTCAGGAACCTCCCTTTCATTGCGCATAAGGGCTTTGCAGTGCCAAGTTTTTAATTAAGTTGTAGCCCAAACAAAACGGGAAAGGCCTAGTGAGTCAGTGCTCAGAAAGCTGACCTTGACATGCCCTCAAACAAATCAGGTGCGTCAAGTAGGCCTAAGCCTAGTAAGGAGCAAAAATCAGACCCAAAAACCCCAGATAGTTAAAAAAGGGGAAAATGCTTGCAGCACAAATCTCTGGAAAAAGATAACAGTCTTTCGATGCTTGGAAAACACAAAACAACACACACTAACACACAAACCATAACAACAGTTACACAAAAGGAAGCTTTTGGACACATTTGATGGTATATTTGGTTGCGTCACTAGATCTATTTGCCGCCATAATGCATGATAATAACACTGTATCAATTGAGGCCTAGCACAAACCTGCTCACGATAGGCCTACAACATGACTTCGAAGCAGACAAACATCACTTAAAGTTGTATAAACACCATTCCAGAGCAGTGGGGCTAAATATGTCTATTCACACAGGCCACCAACTTGACCAAGGCACAAACATCATCGTCACCACAATGGCATAAAAAACAACAACATAATTTGCCGTCAAGGGTCAGGTACAAATCAACCATGCGGAACACGGGGTTGGAACAAAAACAACCATGCTAAGACCCCAACAAATCAACAGTGCGGAACACGGGATTGAAACAAAGACAACCCTGCTAAGGCCCTGGTATTCTCTCACTAAATCTATATAAATCTACAGTGCAGAACACCGGATTACAATAAAGACAACAAAACGCCGGTTATACCATGCCAGTCCTATAAGTGCCAGAATCAACAACTGGTCAAGTAGATCTAGATCTAATTCTCTCTACACCATCCAACTGTGATCTGCCTCTGATCCTACTAGAAAATATTTGGCTTCTACTGCTAGGCAAAGTGTAAACTTTCCTCTTCTTTATCTTTCTTCTTCACTTTTCCATCCAGTTTTGGAAGTTCACTTTCACTTTACACCCTGTTGCCATTGTCACTTAGTGACGTCAAATATGAATACGGCCCAAATGTTACAGTTGCAGAACGCGACTCTCAAAGGCAGAGACAAAAAATTACAATCACACACAGTAGATGATCAAAGCTAAAAACCATTCATCTGCAGAAATCACGAAATAACATCAGATGACCCAGTAACACAACAACAGTGCGAAAACGTACTTTAGGCACAAAGACAACAGCGTCATCACACAAAGATACGGCGCCCAAAAAATCACCGGTCAAAAACAGCGTCATCACACAAAGACAGCGCCAAAGAAATCACCGGTCATCATACAAAGAACACAGTGCCAACAAAAAAACACCGGTCATTGCGCACAAACAACCACAGCGCCACTTCTAAACGCTGGTATGATGTGAACAAATCACCGGTCATCATACAAAGACCACAATGCCAACGAAAAAACACCGGTCATTGCGCACAAACAACCACAGCGCCACTTCTAAACGCTGGTATGATGTGAAAAAATCACCGGTCATCATACAAAGACCACAATGCCAACGAAAAAACACCGGTCCTTGCGCACAAACAACCACAGCGCCACTTCTAAACGCTGGTATGATGTGCTATAGGCCCAAAAGGCAGAATCCAGAGATATAGACAAACAGCCTCTCTTCTTTCAAGTCCTCCCTCAAAACAACTCTCTTCAAAACATAATCTTTCTCCTCCTCCTCCTGCAAAGGTTATCCATTGAGTCATGTGTGTGCGTGTGCGCGCGCGCGTGTGTGTGTGTTTGTTGTTGGTGTGTGTGTGTGTGTGTGTGTGTGTGTGTGTGTGTGTGTGTGTGTGTGTGTGTGTGTGTGTGTGTGTTTGACCTCAAGTTCGTGTGAGTGTTTTGTGTGTTGTCTAGCTTTTCATTTTGTTAGTATTGTCAAGTTTTATCATGATTGTAAGCGCTTAGGGCTTTTGTTAAGATTAAGCGCCCTAAATATTCATTATTATTATTATTATTATTATATAGAAAGAACTTTCTATATATCTCTGCAGAATCTAAGAAAGATTATTTGCGGGTTCAGAATAGCGTCTGACTTGTGCAACAACAGCGTCCGGACTGATGCGGGAAAGGGTAGCAGCAAGCAGCTCGGATACTCATTTGTCGGATTTGTCACGTTCTATTTGGTCATTACCACTAAATACATTGCTAACCGAATAATAATTATGTAGTTAAACAAAATGAAGAATGTTTATACATCATTGGGAGTTTTCCTGACATTAAACATGACTGTGCAGTACTACCACCATTTTTCATAATATCCAATTCACATGTGTTTTTTCTATGTGTGTAACCCCAACTCCCCCAAAAGGACAATTATTGATTGAAATTATTCGGCAAAAATAAAGTTAAAACAATTCTGGCAGCTGTAACTAATCTTTATTGTGCTTGTCCTTTAACTTTTGGTGTGTTCTTTGGGGTACCGCAGAAGATTTGGCCATTGTTCTCCTCCATCTTCATTTGTGTTTTTTGTCGTGCTTAGGGACTCTGTTGGTGTCATTCCAGTTTATTCTCAGATATTGTCTTTCAATTTCTTTTTCTGTCTTCCTTGTCTGTGAGTTCCTTGCGTTGTTTCTGGCAAGAATGGTTTTCGCAAGGCCTGACCAATGGTATGCATAATTGTACCATTTGAATTTTTTTGGGGACAAATGTCAGAAGGTCATCACAAGGTCAAATTGCTTGATAAAGTTTTCTTTGAACTTCCTCTTTGGTCACATTGTTTATATGTTTATGCTTAAGAATTTTCTTTAAAATCTCATCCATGTGACAAAGGCATTTACTTTAGCTTTGTTGTAAGGGCCCAGTTTCACAAGTGTATAGAATAAAAATGACAGAATGAGGTATCACAGGCGTATCTTAATACACAGAGTGATATTATTGTCTCTCCACCTGATTTGGAGTTTTGCTGTCGTAGCTGTTGTTTGTGCCACTTTTGCGAAAATCTCAGGTTTTGACCCTTTAACAATTAGAACAGTAGAGCCGAGATACTTGTTTCCACGTTGCTCCGTTGATTTAAAAGTAATCTCCTGGGAATAGTTCACCACGAGTTTAGCCTTCTCAGTGTTGATCGTCATGCCCAAATCTAAGGGTGCTTTGACCAGATGTTTTGTTAAGCTGGCCACCTCTTCTTCTTCTCTCCCCACAAGACCATGGGCATCATCTGCAAAACGAAGGGCGACGGTTATCTTTCTTCCAATAGTAACTGTGCCTTCATGCTTTTTTTTGGCATATTCGCATGCACATAAAAAAAGAATAGGTGGAATCAGGTGGGAGCAACCCGAATTTTACAATGTCGTCTCTGTGACTATAAAGTACCAAATAAAGTACCAAATACCATAATATTTATTTCCAGGTATATGTTGAAGATAGTGGGAAAGAGTAGACATATTTCACAGACTCTGAGTACAATACAGTATCAGTTTCTATGCTACAATTCAGGAGAACAGCACTCGTGGCCTTGTCATACATGTGTTCGCAGAGTTTGACAAGATTAGTTTTGATTCTATGTTTCTTCATGGTGGACCACGAGACTGCCAAAGGCCTTCTTAAAGTCAACAAACACAGGATAGAGGTCTTGTTGGTGCTGGATGTATTTCATACAGACCCATCTCATATTGACATTTGATAATAAAGACTTCTGAAGTTGCAGCTTCCTTTTCTCCAGTTGTAGTTGTGAATGGCAGTATGGGCGGATATTATTGCTTCTTCCCCTGCTTGGACCAATTCTGTTCGTTTGTTGTCAATACCTGCTGACTTCTCTTTCTTCAACGCTTTGATCACAGTTTACATTTTTTCTTGCAACATGGAAAACTCAATAAATAACAAGAACACATCCCAAATTCGGTTGAAGAGGTCGTTCTGCAACCAATAAATATCGACAAACCATGATATTGAAAAAACCCAACATATCCCCAGGGCGGGATATTTTGGATATTTATTCATAAAAAGCGCTAATATACGCTGGAGAGAAATGGCAGAGAGGGGGGGGTAAAGCTACTTCAATATTGTAGATTTGCAAATGCATTGGCAGAACTGGTTTTAGTCTTACATCGGATTCATGAATTTATTGTGCCTGTCCACCGTTGCTGCCTTCAGGTCGACCCAAAGTGACCCACTGTAAGTGCTGTGTTTCATCACTCCTCTGAAAGCCTGAATCTGCCGGGTACTTTCCAGATTGGGCAGATAACCTCCCTTTTCTTGGCATTTTTGTTTGGCTTTCACCATGGACATTTTGAAACGGGATACTTTATAGCTGTATGTGTAGCATCTTCCACCTGCAGCTATCTGAAAAACAAAAGGAGACACGTCCATGCACTATTGAAATTTATGATAGAATCAAATCATTTTCCCCACACCATAAGCACCACACTGAACCTTTCTTTTTTTTTTAGTAACAATTCCAACTGTCTTTTCTAATTCCTTTATTTGATCAAAGAAACCACAAACACCACTAACTGTGTATACTTTTTGAAGTTCTGTGAAAAGAATAAAATAAAGGCAAAATTTTGTGCTGGTTTACTTTTTGTCCCAATGGGGGACAGACAGTGTATGAGCATGGTACATAGAGAGATCTCTTTCGAATTATGGAATTCTCGTCAGTATGTATATCTGCTAGCAAACACTGTCTTGTGGATCAACCCTAACAGGAAGACAACCAATAAAAGAATGGTGTCCTCTCTGCACTAGGCCGAAAAGTCCACAATTTAAGCAAACCAGCACAAGGTGAAAAGAAAAATGAACATTTTGGGTAAAATAGATAAGTTATTAAAATGCAGAAACTGCGATTTGAAAAAGTTAATACATGTGGGTAGAAAGGGCCAACCACTGAGGTGATCCTCTAATTAAAGGGATGCAAATAAACCTTGTAGTGCAGCTACTCCCTGAATCCAACGAGCTGGAAAGGCAGTGCATAAGGAGTTGGCAGTGGATCCAATAATGGATGCCTGTGGCACACACCGAAGTGGAATATAATTATGAAAATATTATACCACAAAACACTGCCAACCCCCCATACACTGTAAAAACGTGGCTTGAAATGGCTTTATAGCTTAAAATGCCACTGTTAATAGTGGTGGATCCATAAAGGATGCCAGTGGTTCTCACCATAATGGTGGTAGATAGTATTTGATCAAAGAAACCACAAACACCACTAATTGTGTATACTTTTTGAAGTTCTGTGAAAAGAATAAAACAAAGGCAAAATTTTGTGCTGGTTTACAGTGCATGGGGGGTTGGCAGTGTTTTGTGGAATAATTTGTTCCTAATTCCTTTACTTCTTTCTTTCCTTTAGGGGATTTTAAGCAGCAAGATTGCCATTATTTTGGACGGCATGTTGCTTTGGATGTTTAAAAGTAAGCTTACATTGTACTTGTAGAACCTGATCCTTTCACAGAACACTAATTTCGGTACCAGTAAAAATGTAAGAACCAGCCATTATTGACACTATCATTAGACTCTGTCTCTCTCTCTCTCTCTCTCCTTCCATCTCTCACGGTCACATGATCTGACGTAAGGCGACACGCTTTCGTCTTCACGACAAAGCATCTAAATTTCCGTTCAAAATGACAATTTTGGTCTTCCATTAGCTGTTGAAGCAAGTTTGAACGCCTTCCTAGCCACCAACACTGTGTCCAGCTGGAAGTTATGTGGGGAAGGAACGAACACGGTCGTCGTTTTGCGACTGAGATCTGCAGTGAAGATGACAACAACAACAACAACAATGGTCGACTCTGTGTTGAACCAGCAAATACAAGTTCAATATTATCGCAAGAAGCCTCCATCTCAAATTTGCCGTGACAAACAATGAGCAAGACAGCAGCAGCAGAAACAAAATGAACAGGTTGGTGCCTGCCAGACAGCCCGTTGGAAGAATAAACAGTGATTGTAGGCCTATTTGATATGTACCAAGACGATTTCTAAATCCGGTTTATGACAGTGGTTTCACTTCCAATAATCCACAACACCACACTGACACTGACAATGACTTTGATTCCTCAAACGAAGTGGTCAATGGTGGTGGTGTCAAAAAGTATGTAGGCAGTCTGACTGATCATGCGGTGCAGACATCTTTGAGAGATCCAAACAAGAACCAGTCCATCAGAATAGTAGTGATGCATAAAGCAGAGTTAAAGGAAGTCGTTTTCTGTGAGTCAGATGACTTTGCGCTGGAGTATTGTGGAGAAGAATTTTGATTTGGTTAATAAAACAGACACAAAGGAGAATGACAACAGAAGAGTGTGCCAAACTGGCCAGCCTTCAAGCAGGAAAGCGGATCACAGACACAGAATATATGGAGTCTGTGGCATGTGCAAAAGGGGATCTTCAATTCCTTCATCATCTAGTGCAGCTTCATCTTGGATAACAGTATTGACGCTTGTGTGACAGAAAACCTGCACTGTCTCTTATCTGTTTTCGTTTGCATTAATTTGTGTAAAATTCAAAGAAGAAAAAAAGACCCTTGACCTGGTTTACATGTCATTCGATTTGCGTTGTTTTTGATTTTGCATATTTTGTTTGTTTTTCCGATTCACTAAATGAGCAGTAAAGCTTGATGGCAATAATTAATTAATCAATTCATTCATTCATTCATTCATTCACTCCCTCCCTCCCTCTCTCTGGCATTATTGTTCTTTTGGTTTTTACTTGACCTTCCCCAGTCCACATCGTTCAGTGGTGTAAGGACATTGGGCCTCATCCTCATGCTCTGCACACTGAGAGAAGAAATCACAGGGAAAGTGCTCGTAGAGGTCAGGCCACAGGGACACTGTGCAGTTCCACTTCCTATAATGCAACCAGTGCGCTCCTGAAATTTGACGTGGCAAAACATTCCTTCTGTGAAAAGAAAAGCGGAGCTTAAATTGTGTACAAATTGTCTTCCCATACAGTTCGAAAAGAAAGGAAATTGTCTTCCCATACAGTTGGAAAAGAAAGGAAATATGCAGTTGGTCACTTTTTCCATAACTGAAGTCTTCTGGAAAGAGAAACAATGGTCCATAATAATACTGGGGGAGTTCTCTCAACCAGGAGCCACATCGACCGAGGAAGAGTGCATACGTAGGTGACTGTGTTGGCCAGATGAGTGGACTGACGAAGATGCTGAGACCAGGTGGCCTGCTGAGTGTGATACAGTTCCTCATTAATGGCTGGCACCAGGTCGGTACCACCGACCTTAATGCTGTTGTTGTGTATATGTACCCTGCACACAATTATTTAAGCTTTGCATGCAATTCTGGAATGCACACTTTAGTGCAAGCGTAAAACACAATAAAAGTCTATACATTAAAGAAAGCTAGCCTTTATTGCAAGGATAACAAACACAATCAATACCTCATGGAGAAGATTTAAACAAAAAGCCATAGCATAGCTTGCACCAAAGATCCGTTTGGCTTCCTCAGCACTTGACCACTGCCTGTGGAAACTTGGTATTCAGTCAACACAATTAATAGCCATGCACTGATGTAAACTTTTTTGATAAGGATAAAATGCACACACAAACCCCATAAACTGAAGAAACACTTCGAAGACTTGATGCTGCATAATTATTTTACTATTAAGAGTTGTGTTTTGATCCTATGTTAAATGTTACCACATGTAAATGCATTCCTTCTTAATTACGTTAACAGTGAAGCGATTGCAATTGTCGTTGCTGGTAATGTGGTGCCACAGTGTGTGGGACCACACAAGAGTAATGTTGCAATTGCCAGTTAGAGAAAAATAAGTGAACAGAGGAATATTTTTGTGGAGCTTCATTTGTTTTCATACATTAAGCATATATAAAGGAAACATCACATTTGGAAATGAGAGGTCCTGCAAAGATCTCTCACTTAGGTTGCCTCACTGCGTAGGCCTACTTACTGCTCTGAAGATCTAAGCATGACCCGGGAACACAGAAGAAGAAGAAAACAGTCATGCAATGTTTCATATGAAAGTAAAATATCAGGAAAGGAGCAAAGTATTCGTAAGCATAAGATCCAGTTAGATATGAGTGATCAATTGCTTCTAAATTGATTGTTTATAAAAACCATGGCTTAAATCAGTTTCTGCCCAGAGGAGACACAGAAAAGTATATAGAAATAGAGATACACGGTTTAGATACAAAGAATGGTGCGTATTTCAGTTATACAGTTCCCTCCTGTCACCCCATCTGAACAGAATGTGACATTAAGTGGTTGACATGGTGTGACATAACAGTACATAAAACAAAACAACATAACAGAACAAGACAACGTGACCTAACGTAGCGCAAAATGACAACGCAACGTAGCCAATCAGAACACGTTTACTTGCAAATCCCATGTCTTACCAGCAGAAGAAGAAACATACATCAGGCGAGGTCTCAGGTGCTGGCTCTCAGTCTGGTTAACGGCAGTGAAAGACAGAGTCACATTGGAATATTTATTATGACGTGGATAACACCGCGTCTCTCCATACAGGGGGCAGTTCACAGACACACGCACTTGGAAATGAACAGTGTCTGTCATACTGAAAAGTGCAGGAGTTGTGATAAAATCTTTACAAGCCATCATTCTACGATCTGGTCCTACGATTTTGAGGAATTCTCTCAATTGAAAATCAGCACGGCCTCTGCATATGGAAGCCTGAAAACGCAGGATCTGAGGAGCCTGAACAACCTGGACAACAAATTCACACTCCCATGTGTCCTCTCCCTCTATGTGCAGATAAGCAGCTGAGTTGTCCATACTGAATTCTACCACCGATGGGTGTGGGTGTTCCAGACATTCAACCAAACCAGATATCTTCATGAACACGTTGTGTGTTTTAGTGCTATTTGTGTAAGCTCCTTCTGTCGTGGTCTGTTGTATAAAAGTGTTTATTCGGTTTTTTTGAGCTTCTGTCTGGCTTTCAGGTGATTCAGTTATCGCTGCCAGATTAGAGATAATACAAAGTGTAAGCTTAAAGACCAGCAGTCTGGGATTAGGGTGGTTATCAGGATCATGGTTGGTAATAGCTATGTCATTATGTCATTTCGCAATGCTGATGTTATAAAAATTAATCTCTCGTTTCACGAGACCAACGAATGGTCGATCGTCAACGACGACATACAGGTCATGCAGCGATGGACAAAACTTTAAACTTTCAAAAATAGGCTAGTAGTACGAACGAACGAACGAACGAACGAATGGTGTGTTTTTTATTGAGGAAAAGTGGAATAAGCACAATAACCGGCTTTTTTTCATCCGGCCCTCAGAACCAAAAGAAAATTAATTAAAAAATTACAAATAGAAAAAAAAGACATCGCAAAATACAAGAAAAAAACTCAACCTTCAATCAAGATCGCAAACGGACGCACCGTGCAAGGCATATAAATAAGATAAATTACATCAATTAACGAGACTGAGACAAGGACAGACAGAGACCGACAGAGAGATGGAGGTCAAAATAAAAGAACAGAATAAAATGGAAGAAATGGAGCAATATATGCAGGAAAAATAATGCATAGTAAATACAATGTACATAAAAGAAAACTTAACACCTAAGCATGTATTATAACAAATGAGATATTTAGAAGAAAAAAAATTACTTAGACATTCTTGGATATTATGAGCTAGAGTGTTCGTTCATGAGTATTTGATTACATCGTTTTTTGAATGTGTTTAAACAAACATGAACGTTAAATTGGGAAGAAATGCCGTTCCAAAGGAGACCTCCTGCATATTGTAAGCTAGATTTGAATAAGTCTAATTTGGGAAGAGGTAACATCAGTCTATGAGGAAGATGTTTCATGTTGAATTGAAAAATTTTTTCTAGAGAAGGAGGAGCATAGCCTGACATAATTTTGAACATAAATATTGCCTTATTATATCTTTAAAATGAAGAGGGAGAATGTCTAATGATACATAATCGGATTGAGTAAGACTCGATGATTTTAGTAAGACTAATTTCAGTGCTCGTCTATAGAGACTATGCAGTGGCTTTAGGGTTTGCTCACTTGCTGAATCCCAGAGTGTAGACGAATAGTTTATGTGAGAATCAATGTATGCATGGAAGAAAATGTTGCGTGAATCTGTGCTTAGAAAGTGTTTTATTTTGCATAGAAGATATATTTTCTTGGAAATTGTTTTACAAAGAGTTTGTACATGGTTAGACCAAGATAAATTATTATCAATTAAGACCCCTAGTACTTTATGTGAGTTAACTTCTTCAATATCGTTATCATTTATATGCAAGGGGAGAGAACAGGAAAAAAGTTGTCGTTTTTGCTTAGTGGTGACAAGCATGAATTTAGTTTTGTTAGGATTTAGACTCATGTGGTTTAGGTCAGACCATTCTGTTAACTGATTGATACTTTCTTGCAATGCATGAACTATGTTTTCTACCTTGGAGTTGCTTGTATGGAGAGTAGTATCATCCGCGAACATGTCACAGAGAGCTTGAAAATTGAGAGGCAAATCATTAATATAAATTGAAAAGAGGATCGGGCCAAGGATTGACCCTTGAGGAATTCCATATTTTAAAGGGAGGAGAGAGGATTTTTTACCATTAGTGAAAACAGTAGCCAGAAAGAGGCCCCCATGGTAAAGCCACTGGCAAATGAGCTGTTTAGGTGGGGGTTATGGTCCTTTTCCTTTGACACCAGGTGGTGTAACATTTGCAGGCAGTTTCTCAGCAACGGAAAACTCACTTTCTTTCTCAGTGTCTAGCTCTCGCTCGCCCTCGTGTGGTAAAAATAGATTTTTGCAGTTCTTTGTAGATACATATCTTATGCCTGCTGTATTAAATAATTCAGTTGTCTGATTTATATTTTAAAGACCCTCTCTAGCAGAGCACCAAATTCGGCTGAACGACCTCTTATCATACACAGGATCCCTGCCCTAACAATAATTTTATAAAAATCGACACAGCTTTTTAATAAAACGGTAAAAACTGACTTTGATGCAGTTTGACACACCTGGATTGACCCCTCACATCGGAAGCAATTAAAAGACGTCCATGTTTGTTGGCAGTCCCAAACCATAATATCAAGCACTGCCATTGTTTGGCAGTCAGTGCAGCCAGCAGTGTATCCCTTTGTCGCATCATACACAGGATCCCTGCCCTAACAATAATTTCATAAAAATCGACACAGCTTTTTAATAAAACGGTAAAAACTGACTTTGACGCAGTTTGACACACCTGGATTGACCCCTCACATCCGAAGCAATTAAAAGACGTCCATGTTTGTTGGCAGTCCCAAACCATAATATAAAGCACTGTCATTGTTTGGCAGTCAGTGCAGCCAGCAGTGTATCCCTTTGTCGCATTTGTTTTCTTTTGGAGATGCAGACAACGGAATTTTGTGTTTTTTTATTTTGACAACGCAATCATCCACAGGCTATGAGAGCATGAGGATAAGATCTGCAAGTAAGTAAACTGTTTCGATGACGATGTGCGAAATTTAGATCTAGTCATGATAATTCTACCGTCCAATGTAGTGTTTGCAAAAGTCGAAATAATTTTCTTCTCTGGTCTAGTATCAGTAGTAGACTCTATGTCTGATTGAAATAGATCGAATTGACTACAAATAGTTATGTAATGAGTAACAACAGCTTGGCGCATTTGGCACTGCTGTGTGAGCACTCTTGATGTGTTAAGAAAAAATGGATAGATTCCGTTCGAATATTATTTTTATCAGTGCGTTTTTCAATGGCTAAACTTTGTGTCTGATCAGTGAAGACAGTGAACAATTTAGAGCTGCTACAGACGTTCTACGCAGTATAATATAGAGCATTTCAGTCTAGACTTGTTATATAGGAAGGGTTAAGCCCAATTATATCTAGAAAAGTGTCGTTCTAACACTGTAACAGTGCCTTAGTTATCTAGACTAGTCTAGATCTAATGCATGCGCAAGACTGGAAGGAAACTAAACACTAACAGTAACAGCAGCCACTTCAGTTTGTTGCGTTGCCATGAGTAATCTTTGTGTGCATGTGTGTGCGTGTGTATGTGCGTGCGCACACGCGCATGTGGTTTTTTTTCTTCTTCTTCTTTTTCTTCCCTGCTTCATCAGACTAGCAGGGTCCTTTCCAGTGACAAGATGGTGCATAAACGTTGGCTGCTTCATAGACTCCAAACAGGAAACACAGGCCTACCAACATTTGAGTAAGTTGATATTTACAGCAATGTAGAATAGTTTTGCGCGCGCGCGCGTTGTGTGTGTGCGTTTGTGCGCACGCGCGTGGTGTGTGTGTGCGTTTGTGCGCGCGCGCGGGAGTGAGTGGGTAGGTGTGTGTGCGTGTGACTGTGTGTGTGCGTGTGCGTGCGTGCGTGTGTGTGCATTTGTTCTTCTCCTGCTAAGGTAACCGCATTATCCACTGTATGCAGTTTGATCTTGTGAGTGTTTGTGGTGTTACTGTATCCATCACTAGATTGGCTATAAATTACTGGATCTAGGCTTCTGAAGAAATTGTGTGTATGTGTGTGTCAACTTGACTCTCTCTTTCTCCCTGTGTGTGTGTGTGTGTGTGTGTGTGTGTGTGTGTGTGTGTGTGTGTGTGTGTGTGTGTGTGTGTGTGTGTGTGTGTGCGTGCGTGTGTGTGTGTGTGTGTGTGTGTGTGTGTGTGTGTGTGTGTGTGTGTGTGTGTGTGTGCAGACTGGATCTAGGTAGACTCCGTGATTGAAGCTCCAATCTCTTTCTCTTCTATCTCTCTCTTGCCTTTAGGTCTGTTTCTGCTGTATACCATTTATGTCAAACGTGTATGTTCGCTTTGTATTGCATTTTTGTTTGAATGCGTTATGAATGCTAACGTGTGTGTGCGCTTTGATTTGATTTATATCAAGATTCAGCGCCGTATAAATATGGTATGTTGTTGTTGTGTGTGTGTGTGTGTGTGTGCGCGTGCGTGTGTGTGTGTGTGTGTGTGTGTGTGTGCGTGCGTGCGTGCGTGTGTGTGTGTGTGTGTGTGTGTGTGTGTGTGTGTGTGTGTGTGTGTGTGTGTGTGTGGACTAGATCTAGGTAGACTGAATCTAGTTATAAGTTGTTTCATATATGGGAGTTAACCGTCAAAATAAAATAGAGAATGATAAAATGTGTTATTTCCCCTGTATATTGATAAACATGAGCACCCATATAAGTACACATAATGTAAACAAGGGCGTCGCTGAGCGGCAGACATGTCCGTCACCAGCAATGCCACGCACTTGCGACACCCCCGTAGAGTGTCACATCCTGACACAAAATTGGAAAGGATTCTGTCTTCTAGTTCACGAGATACAGCTTGAAGAAGAAACATATAGCGCAAAGAAGGAAATTTCGGTTTTCAAGGTCACACTTCAAGGTCAAGGTCAGCATGGTGATAATTTATGCTCAGATGTTTTCTTCTCTAGGGTATACAGTACCACACACAATCTGAAGCGCTTCTGTCAAGTACCAATGTGGAACATATGGCTTAAAATCCAATGTGTAGACCCCTACCACTTTCAAGGCCTACTGATCGCCCGGACCGTGACCTTGACCTTGAACGGGCATAAGCCAAAGTACCTTCATGCCAAATTTGAAGACTCTAACACTAATGGTGTGGGAGTTATGGCCCCTGAAAGATTTTCGGTTTTCAAGGTCGTACGCCAAGGACAAAGTCATGACGGCAAAATGGTTTGCGCGGATGCCTTCCTATCATGGTGACACACCAGCACACAAAATTTGACGTGATTCTGTCAACCCGTTCGAAAGATATCCTTGGGACAGACAGAAGGAGAAAAAAATGACCCTCCGATTTTCAGGCTCCAGCGATCTTTTTGACCTTGACCTTGACCTTGATCGGTATGCCATCATCAGAACGGGCATAAGCGAAACCACCTTCATACCAAGTTTCAACATCCTATGTTAATCGGTGCCCGAGATATGGCTAAAAATAGATTTTCGGTTTTCAAGGTCAAGATCACGACGGCAAAATGGTTTGCGCCGATCTCTTCCTATTAAGGAGGCACACCTTCACACAAAATTTGACGCGATTCGGTCAAGCGGTTCGGGAGATATCCTTGGGGCAGACAGAAAAGAAAAAACAAAAAAACAAAACACAAACAAAAAAACAAACAAAGAAACAAACAAACAAAAATACAAACCAGCCCATCGCAAAGTCCGTTCACCTTCGGTGACGGACAATGAAGATGAATCAGTCACTCTTTCAGGAAGCTGCCGGGCAACATCACACACAAGGCGCTGGAATGGAACCCTCAGGGTAAGCGACCAAAGACAACGTGGAAGTGATCCTGTATAGCTGAGGAGGAATTGTCAGAATTGTTCATTTTTAACGTAACGTGAAATTTGGCATGATGGTTGCTTATGATGTGTCTATCAATTCCTGAGGTAGGGACATTTGCAATTCAGTCTTTAACCCTTTCAGTGCCACGGGTATTTTTATTGTGGGAAATTTTAATATTAAAAAAATCTAGAGCTGTGAATGTTAATGCATTAAGCATCAAATGTGGCATGATAGTTTCTTATGGTGTGTTTATCAACTTCTGACTTACGGACAGTTTTAATTCAGCCTTTAACCCTTTCGGTGCCACGGATATTTTGATCGCAGAACTTTTAATTAAAAAAACTTCTAGTAGGCCTAGCTCTGCTAGAAATTGTCCTCTGCTATGAACTGTGACCTAGTTTGCGGCTCTGGGCCTAGATAATGTTGTAAGCGAGCTCGATTGTGTGTTAGATTCAATCCGAATTGTGATTTGGTCTTACCACACAGTGTACATATTGTAAGATAAGTTGTCTAATTATTGCTCTTTCTCGTGTGTTTTTTCCTCGTTGGACATTGTCTCAGTGGAGATTGGAGGGATTGTTTCAACCCTCTCCTATTTGAGAGGAAGGAATTGTTTTGGTCACGTGTTGTTGTTTTGGTCTCATACATGACATGTGTGTGAGGTAGGCCTACATTTTCTAGCTACTGTTCCAGTGCGTTATTTTTTTCTTCTTTGTTTGGGATTACGAGTGTATTTATTTTTATTTTTATTTTTTGTATCTGTTGCATTGTGTCCTTTTTATTTTGATTTAAATTTGTTATTTTCCTCTGTTTGGAACCACTTTTGTTGTCAGTGGTGTTTGAAGTCAGGCGCGCCTGTTCAGGTGGCATGTTGTTCATGGTTGTTGGGCGAGTGTTGTTGTTCAATGCGCTTGTGTACAGGTAGTACAGGTGGTAGGCCTTTGCGCTGACCAGGTGTGATGTGATTGTTTATTTAACCGATTTGGGTTTTTGGATTTTCTTGTTCTCGGATTTTTTGGTCAAAGAGTGAAACAAGAGTCGTTACGTTTTTTTAAATTTTATTTGCTTCTTGGATTAATTTGATGTTGGTGTTGGGGCAGCAGCAGACCCATAGGATCATAGGATGTTTTGTGTAACTGGGTTGGGTAAGTGTGATTTGGGTGTAGTGTGCATGATGGGTGTTGTGTGGATGTTTTGTCTAAGATATGTAAAGACTTGTCCGTTTTGTTTGTTTTGTCTGTGTGCTCCCCTGAATTTACAAACGCTGTTTGCCTTTTTGCCTTTGCATTTCCCCAATATTTTTGTGGGGTGTTCTTCAGCTGTTTTATTTTTACTACTTTTCACTGTGGGCCTGTTTCAAATTATCTGTTCTTTGGGGCCAAACTCTGATCTGACAATTACTACGTGCATGTTGATGGGCTACTGTTTGTGGCAGTTCAGATGTTTCTCGATGCCGCTGTCTCAATGCAATTTATTGGACTATGTGTTGGTCTTTAATGTGCTTGAATTTTTCAATGTTTTTGAGTGGAATAGTTGGATGTTTATTCACATTTAAAAATGGAGACGCTCAAGATATTCAGCTTCAATGCAAATGGTCTTAAAGACCACCACAAAAGAAAAGACGTATTTGATTACATAAGAAAACAAAAAGCACTATTTTTCTGCAAGAAACTCATTTAAAGACTAATTCTGAAAACTGTATTAGATCACTGTGGGGATATGAATGTATTTTGAATGGGATTGAGACTAATAGTAAATGTGTGGGGATTCTATTTAGCAATGATTTTGAATATAAAATACACAAAATTGTTCGGGATGTGAATGGGTGTTATATTATTATTGACATAGAATTACTGGGTAAACGGATCACTATGGCCAATATATATGGACCAAGTGATAGAGACTGTCCACAGTTTTTTGAAGATGTTATGCTTAAAATTGAAAATATAGGTAATGAAAACATGGTAATTGGAGGAGACTGGAATGTTGCACTGAATGTACATCTTGATACTTTCCGGTATAGATAGACTAACCGGCCCGTACAAGAAATATTTTACATGAAATCATGGAAAATTATAGTTTAATAGATGTGTGGCGTGAAATAATACAAGAAATAATACACATGGCGAAGATTTAATGCCACTCAACAGGGTCGGTCAGATTACTTTTTGATTACAAATGACTTGATGCTTAATGTTAAAAATGCTTCTAGTAAGTCAGGCTACCGATCTGATCATGGGATCATTTCATTACAGTTTCAGACTAAAGTTGTTAAACGTCCCAGAACATATTGGAAATTCAATAATGATTTATTGAAAGACAAACACTTTGTTAACCTAGTTTAAAAAAAGATTCTAGAAACTAAGAAAAAATATTGCCTTATAATTTATGAAAAAGATAATATAAACAATGTCTTGGATAAATTGCTGCAACTAGATATAAGTGATCAGTTTTGTTTTGAAATGCTACTCATGGAAATCAGAAGTAGTACAATTTCTTATTCTGTATATAAAAAGAAAGTAGAGAAACAAAGAGAAGAAAACTTAATCCAAGAAATATCACATTTAGAAAAACATTTAAATGATAGTAATATACAAACACTAGAAGAGAAGAGGCAATTACTTGAAGATTTAAGAAAAAAAAAGGTGAATGGTATGATCATTAGATCAAGGGCTAAATGGGTCCAAGAAGGAGAAAAAAACTAAGTATTTTTTTAACTTGGAAAAAAGAAATTTTGTAGAAAAATCTTTATATTGTGTTGAAACTGATCAAGGTGAAATTTTGACAGAGCAAACAAAAATTAAAAAAAGAGGTACAAACATTCTATGAAAACCTATATGAGTCAAGAGAATCTAATGTTAGAAAGGTAGAGTTATCAACAATAGTGGAGGGACCAAAATTATCAGAGGAAGCCAGTGCTTCCATAGAAGGCCCTATCACATTGACCGAAGCCATAGATTCACTGAAGCAAATGCAAAACAATAAAAGTCCTGGTTCAGATGGATTTACTACAGAGTTTTTAAAGTTCTTTTGGTGTGATTTGGGGGTTTTCTTAGTGCGTTGTCTAAATGAAAGTTTTGCAAAAGCTAGAGGAAATGTACATAACTCAAAGACAAGGTATTATTACCTGTATTCCTAAAGAAGGGAAAGAGAAAAAATATTTAAAACAACTGGAGACCAATAACACTTCTTAATACGTCATATAAAATCGGAGCTGCATGCATCGCACAGAGACTAAGATTAGTATTGCCTGATATCATACATGACAGTCTAAAGGGTTTTTTACCAGGCCGATACATAGGGGAAAATATTCGTTTATTATATGATACATTACAATACACAGAAACACATAGAATACCTGGATTGCTTCTTATGGTCGACTTTCAGAAAGCGTTTGATAGTATTTCTTGGTCATTTGTTCAGAAATCCTTGGATTTGTTTGGGTTTGGACCAGATATAAAGCAGTGGATAGTAACATTCTATAAAAATATTAAATGATGTGTAACGGTAAATGGTAGCTACACAGAATGGTTCAGTATAAATAGAGGTGTGAGACAAGGGGATCCATGCTCACCATACATTTACTTAATATGCGCGGAAATACTGTCATTATTAATTAGGAAAAATAAAGACATTTGTGGCATTAAGCTTTTAAACAATATTGAAATACTTTTGTCTCAGTTTGCAGATGACACAACAGTTTATTTAGATGGGTCCAAAAGGTCATTTGAGCAGTGTATGTACTGTTTGGAATATTTTGCCAGTATATCAGGACTTAAAATAAATATTGATAAAACGCAAGTAGTGTGGATTGGCAGCAGGAAAATCTCCAGACTCAGATACATGCCAGACAGACAATTAGATTGGAACCCACCAGTATTTAAGGTTCTTCGAATATTTTTTTCAACAAATATTAATGAAATAGTTTCATTAAACTATGATAATAAAATACATGAACTTAGAAAGTTATTGTCTTCTTGGTCTAGGCGACAACTAACTCCCCTAGGTAAGATAACAGTGATTAAAACTTTGGCCCTATCCAAACTTGTTCATTTATTTACTAATTTACCAGACCCCTCCATACAATTCATGCAAGAGCTCAATAATTGCTTTTACAGATTTTTGTGGAATGGGAAAAATAGCAAAATAAATAAAAGACTTGTGTGCTCTTGTTATGAGAAGGGAGGTTTGAAAATGGTTAATGTTTATAATTTTTTATCAGCTATGAAAATATCATGGTTAAAAAGAACTGTTTGTTCAGAAGAGAACTAGTATTGTAACTACATACAACCACACATTTATTATTGTACATTTTTACATCATCTATGGTCAGTTGGTGGATTGTCTGCCCTCTCTGATCTGACAACAACGCAAGGAGCATGACTGTTCTGTAAGTGAGTCTTTGCAAAGTCAATTGTTCTGCATATGGCCACTGCTCAAGCGTGT
>CM065704.1:22699871-22716284 GCA_017654935.2 Phymorhynchus buccinoides
GATTGCTTTATTTAGCTTACATTTAAATATATAAAATTTAGCCAATAGTATGATCAGATCCATGACTTTATCTGTTTTTTTGTTTTGTTTCCATCCTAGCAAAACTAGGGTTTCTGAAAGACTAAAATTATGTGTATGGTTACAAACGTTATGAATCCAAGAAATAAAGTTTGTCCAAAAAACCTGAGCATGGTTACAAGTCCAGAAAAGATGGACTAAAGTTTCATCTTCTATGCCACAAAAAGTACATGTTTGAGAATTTGAAATTTTACATAAAAACAAGTATCTTTCAGTGGGCAGGAGTCTATGTAATACTCTCAACTGAAACCACCGCAGTTGACAATCAGTAGTTGTTTTGAAATGTTTTATGAATATTTTTTCCCATTTCAAGACTGCCTGTGGATATCGCTGTTGCCACTTTCTAACACTGGGTGGTGTGGTATCACAATCTGTTATACTCTGGTATATCATTTTAGTAGGTGTAAATTTAATTAAACTCCAAATTTTAGAATATTCATTAGCTGAGTTATTACACAATTCTATCTCCAGGGATTCTCTATACTTAGTCACAGCTCTAACTATGCCACTGTATACCAGAAAGTTCGTTATAACCATAGGATATGTATTTCTAAAGCTATTAAAAGTTAGAAAATTCCCTTCTGTGTCAACAAGATCTTTAATGGTGTTAATGTCATTTTCTGACCATCCTCTTAAATATACTGTTTGCCTATCCCTAATAATATTGTTATTGAAGTGAATACTTTCAGCAAGAAATTTTTGTGATTTTGTAGGCATGGATTTTTCATACATTATTTTATAGTGTTTTAATACATCTAACCAAAACAAGTTGTCACAAGCTCTCATTACTTCCGTGACATAGTCGCTACCAAAATGTGTTATTTTTTCCATCTTAGGACATATACATATCAACATTTTATAATACAAGTTCTCTTCTGAACAAACAGTTCTTTTTAACCATGATATTTTCATAGCTGATAAAAAATTATAAACATTAACCATTTTCAAACCTACCTTCTCATAAGAAGAGCACACAAGTCTTTTATTTATTTTGCTATTTTTCCCATTCCACAAAAATCTGTAAAAGCAATTATTGAGCTCCTGCATGAATTGTATGGAGGGGTCTGGTAAATTAGTAAATAAATGAACAAGCTTGGATAGGGCTAAAGTTTTAATCACTGTTATCTTACCTAGGGGAGTTAGTTGTCGCCTAGACCAAGAAGACAATAACTTTCTAATTTCATGTAATTTATTATCATAGTTTAATGAAACTATTTCATTAATATTTGTTGAAAAAAACTATTCCAAGAACCTTAAATACTGGTGGGTTCCAATCAAATTGTCTGTCTGGCATGTATCTGAGTCTGGAGTTTTTCCTGCTACCAATCCACACTACTTGCGTTTTACCAATATTTATTTTAAGTCCTGATATACTGGCAAAATATTCCAAACAGTACATACACTGCTCAAATGACCTTTTGGACCCGTCTAAATAAACTGTTGTGTCATCTGCAAACTGAGACAAAAGTATTTCAATATCGTTTAAAAGCTTAATGCCACAAATGTCTTTATTTTTCCTAATTAATAATGACAGTATTTCCGCGCATATTAAGTAAATGTATGGTGAGCATGGATCCCCTTGCCTCACACCTCTGTTTATACTGAACCATTCTGTGTAGCTACCATTTACCGTTACACATGATTTAATATGTTTTATAGAATGTTGCTATCCACTGCTTTATATCTGGTCCAAACCCAAAAAAATCCAAGGATTTCTGAACAAATGACCAAGAAATACTATCAAACGCTTTCTGAAAGTCGACCATAAGAAGCAATCCAGGTATTCTATGTGTTTCTGTGTATTGCAATGTATCATATAATAAACGAATATGTTCCCCTATGTATCGGCCTGGTAAAAAAACCTTTTGACTGTCATGTATGATATCAGGCAATACTAATTTTAGTCTCTGTGCGATGCATGCAGCTCCGATTTTATATGACGTATTAAGAAGTGTTATTGGTCTCCAGTTTTTTAAATATTTTTTCTCTTTCCCTTCTTTAGGAATACAGGTAATAATACCTTGTCTTTGAGCTATGGAGATTTCCCCTTTTGCAAAACTTTCATTCAGACAACGCACTAAGAAAACCCCCAAATCACACCAAAAGAACTTAAAAAAACTCTGTAGTAAATCCATCTGAACCAGGACATTTATTGTTTTGCATTTGCTTCAGTGAATCTAGGGCTTCAGTCAATGTGATAGGGCCTTCTATGGAAGCACTGGCTTCCTCTGATAATTTTGGTCCCTCCACTATTGTTGATAACTCTACCTTTCTAACATTAGATTCTCTTGACTCATATAGGTTTTCATAGAATGTTTGTACCTCTTTTTTATTTTTGTTTGCTCTGTCAAAATTTCACCTTGATCAGTTTCAACACAATATAAAGATTTTTCTGCAAAATTTCTTTTTTCCAAGTTACAAAAATACTTAGAGTTTTTTTCCCCTTCTTGGACCCATTTAGCCCTTGATCTAATGATCATACCATTCACCTTTTTCTTTCTTAAATCTTCAAGTAATTGCCTCTTCTCTTCTAGTGTTTGTATATTACTTTCATTTAAATGTTTTTCTAAATGTGATATTTCTTGGATTAAGTTTTCTTCTCTTTGTTTCTCTACTTTCTTTTTATGTACAGAATAAGAAATTGTACTACTTCTGATTTCCATGAGTAGCATTTCAAAGCAAAGCTGATCACTTATATCTAGTTGCAGCAATTCATCCAAGACATTGTTTATATTATCTTTTTCATAAATTACAAGGCAATATTTTTTCTTAGTTTCTAGAATAGTTTTTTTAAAACAAGATTAACAAAGTGTTTGTCTTTCAATAAATCATTATTGAATTTCCAATATGTTCTGGGACGTCTAACAACTTTAGTCTGAAACTGTAATGAAATGATCCCATGATCAGATCGGTAGCCTGACTTAATAGAAGCACTTTTAACATTAAGCATCAAATCATTTGTAATCAAAAAGTAATCTAACCAACCCTGTTGAGTGGCATTAAATCTTCGCCATGTGTATTGTTTCTTGTCAGGGTTAAGTTCACGCCACACATCTATTAAACTATAATTTTCCATGATTTCATGTAAACTATTTCTTGTACGGGGATGGTTAGTCTGTCTATACCGGAAAGTATCAAGATGTACATTCAGTGCAACATTCCAGTCTCCTCCAATTACCATGTTTTCATTACGTATATTTTCAATTTTAAGCATAACATCTTAAAAAAACTGTGGACAATCTCTATCACTTGGTCCATATATATTGGCCATAGTGATCCGTTTGCCCAGTAATTCTATGTCAATAATAATATAACACCCATTCACATCTCGAACAATTTCGTGTATTTCATATTCAAAATCATTGCTAAATAGAATCCCCACACCTTTACTATTAGTCTCAATCCCATTCAAAATACATTCATATCCCCACAGTGATCTAATACAGTTTTCAGAAATAATCTTTAAATGAGTTTCTTGCAGAAAAATAATTTGTGCTTTTTGTTTTCCTATGTAATCAAATACGTCTTTTCTTTTGTGGTGGTCTTTAAGACCATTTGCATTGAAGCTGAATATCTTGAGCGTCTCCATTTTTAAATGTGAATAAACATCCAACTATTCCACTCAAAAACATTGAAAAATTCAAGCACATTAAAGACCAACACATAGTCCAATAAATTGCATTGAGACAGCGGCACCGAAAAACATCCAAACTGCCACAAACAGTAGCCCATCAACATGCACGTAGTAATTGTCAGATCAGAGCTTGGCCTCAAAGAACAGATAATTTGAAACAGGCCCACAGTGAAAAGTAGTAAAAATAATACAGTTGAAGAACACCCCACAAAAATATTGGGGAAATGCAAAGGCAAAAAGACAAACAGTGTTTGTAAATTCAGGGGAGCACACAGACAAAACAGACAAAACGTACAAATCTTTAGACGAAACATCCACACAACACCCATCATGCACACAACACCCAAATCACACTTACCCAACCCGGTTACACAAAACATCCTATGATCCTATGGGTCTGCTGCTGCCCCAACACCAACATCAAATTAATCCAAGAAGCAAAAAAAACCCACAAAAAAACGTAACGACTCTTGTTTCACTCTTTGACCAAAAAATCCGAGAACACGAAAATCCAAAAACCCAAATCGGTTAAATAAACAATCACATCACACCTGGTCAGCGCAAAGGCCTACCACCTGTACCACCTGTACTACCTGTACACAAGCGCATTAAACAACAACACTCGTCCAACAACCATGAACCATGAACAACATGCCGTCTGAACAGGCGCGCCTGACTTCAAACACCACTGGCAACAAAATTGGTTCAAAACAGAGGAACATAACAAATATAAATCAAAATAAAAAAGACACAATGTAACAGATACAAAATATAAAAGTAAATACACTCGTAATCCCAAACAAAGAAAAAAATAACGCACTGGAACAGTATCTAGAAAATGTAGGCCTACCTCAAAACACATGTCATGTGTATGTGACCAAAACAAAAACACGTGACCAAAACAATTCCTTCCTCTCAAATCCATCCAATCTCCACTGAGACAATGTCCAACGAGAAAAAAAACCACCAGAAAGAGCAATAATTAGACACAACTTATCTTACAATATGTACACTGCGTGGTAAGACCAAATCACAATTCGGATTGAATCTAACACACAATCGAGCTCGTTTACAACATTATCTAGGCCCAGAGCCGCAAACTAGGTCACAGTTCATAGCAGACGACAATTTCTAACAGAGCTAGGCCTAGCGTCTGTGGCCGTTCAAATCAGCCATCGAGGTAACAGTTACAATTTGTCCAGCTGATGTTTTGACAAAGACTTTACCGTTCTTGGTCCAAGCCTGTTGGCACACTGTGTGGTCGTTCCTGACCGTGGACAGCAGGGAGTAGGTTCGCGGCGTCAGGTCCTCCACCATCACCACACGCGTGCCACGAAGATTCCTCCGGGAATACAAGACAGAGTCTCGCACACGCCTGGAGACAAACCGAACGATGATCGGACGCCCTCTGGGTGCAGCTGACTGGTTGTTGGTCGTTGAGGAAGACGCAAAAGGATGGGGTTTGTGTATTCCAACACGGTGGACCACTTCAATGTTATTCTTCTCTACTTTCAGCTTCAATTTATCATTGAACAACTTCAGAATCTTAGTTTCACATTCTTCTGAGCTTTCCTTCGAACGGCCACCCTCCATCGGTTCCTCCACACCAAACATTCTGATATTGTTTCTACGAACGTAGGCTGCCAACTCTTCTACATGCTTATCAGCCAGATCAGCTCTCGATTTGACTTCTTGTATCCTGCTCTTCGTTTCTTCCTCTCTCTCCCTGGCCTGCCCCACTTCTTGTTTCAACTTCGTATTATCCGTCTGCAGATCGAAGACGGAACCACGCAGTTCCTCGATAGTCTGCCTCAGTTTAGATATTTCCTTCCTATTAGCACAAAGTTTCAGCATCAAGTCTTCATTAGTCACACCTTTACTATCGGACATTTGAGAAAATACCTGATCTGAATCATCGATGGGCTCAGCTGCTTCTCTATCGGCCGCCGCCATGTTGTCTTGTGGCTGGTAAACAAACTTTGAAAGATTGTCTCGTACGCGATCGACTCTGGCTACATCAGTTCTCTGTTTCTTGCTTGCACTTTGGCTGACAGTATTGTCCACACTGGTGTTAATGGAGGTGTCAGATTTGCTGGACCCTGGTTGAGAACTGCCTGAACTTGCTGGCTTTCGCTGTCGCTTGGTTTTTCGGCCCATCAGCTATGGCGGATGAATAGAAAGTTCAATTCAAATTTCCGTAGGCCCTATAGTCGATTTAATCCATCGGTTTTCTGTCACAGTTTTATATTGAAATGATGTCGGGGAGCAGCAGAAGCAGTTACACCTAATTAGGAGGCATAATTTCTTCCCTGGCCGTGATAATTAGCGAAAAAGCTAACTAATTGCTCCGCTTCGGAAATTTGCGTCCGCTCCGCTAGGTGAACCATACTCACCCCCAAAAAACTGTTGCAACTTAAATGCATTGCACATTGTTCTTTAAGATAGGGCTTTATATAAGTTCCCCTGTTGCCCTATCTAATGATCATTGTTGATTTTCATTTGTGACTTTCAGAAATAAAATGCTATTTAAGCCAAATGCATTGACTCGTCTTCACACATGTAAAAAACAAATAAAAATGATGGTTTTGATGTTAAAAGTTTTGTGGGTTTCATTTGTTTTAGTCTCCCTATGTTTATTCTACAGGCTATGTACAGACAGGAGCATGGGACAAATGTAACGAACGTCGTTATAGCGGATAGGTG
Organism: Phymorhynchus buccinoides; assembly: GCA_017654935.2. NCBI lineage: Eukaryota > Metazoa > Mollusca > Gastropoda > Neogastropoda > Raphitomidae > Phymorhynchus > Phymorhynchus buccinoides. The sequence goes on from CM065704.1 coordinate 22,706,287, forward strand.
CTGGGCAGCTTCACCCTAACAGTGCCCACAAACCATGTCATTTTCATAAACCAACCCAAGCAGACAGTCACATTTATACAATTTTATCCATATTTTCTAACATACAGGCCTCTTTTCCCATCTGGTCTAGGGACCTATCTCTTCCCTGACTTTTGGAACGGACGTCAGACTAGTAGCAGGTCATCATTATGCATCGCTTACGACGGCAACTTTGTAAAGATTAGATTCAGACTTCGATTTTCTTTCTTCCCATTCGATCGGAAACCGAGGCAGACCTCGGGTTCCCCCGGCAGCAGGTTAGGTCAGTGGAACTGCTCACAATGGTCAGGGACTGAGGTGGAGCATCTCTTCCCCTGTGACATGGTGGCCCAGTGTGCGGACTCTGAGGATGAAGCCCCCTGTCCCTACTCCACGGAGATGTGTGGGCCACACAAGGTGAGTGCACAGGCCTTGTAGTCATGAGTGCGCCTTAGACAGTCAAAACGGGTGGTAGTATGTAATTTAGGCTAAACAGCCCATCGTGTTGGGATTTTAGTCTAATTCGCATACTACTACCTCGTGTTGACAGTCTAAGACACACTCATGGCTATGGGCCCGCTAGTTGTCTTTGTTTTGCCTTGTACTGTTCCCACCATTAGTGTTGCAGTTAGAATTCAGTCTGTGTCAACTTAGACCTGGTATTGCAGTACCTCCGGCATCTGATTTGAACACTGAATGGTGGTTGGAGTGGTTGGTTCGTCTCATATGTGGTCTTGTAGCCGAGTGGGCGTTCAACCCAATATTCATTCATTCATTCAGGCTGTCTCTTTCTTTCTTTTTTTGGTTGAAAGTTTTTTTGTGCATCTGTTACTTCATCTAGAATGTAGGTAGGTATATGTGATTCTCCTGTCCTTTAAGTTATTGTCTAATCGCATTTATTTAGCAGGGAATTCAAACCTACGTTTTATCACTATTTTTTAATCAATTGCAATAAATTGTGGTCCCATTCGTGTAGATGTTTCCTACCCCATCCCCCACCTCTCTCCCCCTTTCGCTTCCCCTGACTCACATATCATTCACACCTATTTGTAAGTACTGCTAAGTCTTTCCCTAACGACTCAATAGTTGACGGACACTACCCACCTCCATCCTCTAAATTATCAACTCACTTATCTACACAATTGTAGGCTACACCCCCTTATGCTTAAAGCTCTGAATGTCAAAGTCTGGTTCCTTCAGTTCCATGACAATAAACAGAGGTTGATCCTAACCCTATCCCTTTCCCGAGCAACGGTAGAATGTTGCTTCTCAGTGAATACATGCAATGCAAACATTTGGTGTTGGCAGGGAGGGTGTCTAAAATGCTTAGTATTTGGTATATTCTTGTCATAGAGTAATTCGGTCTGCTTTCCCCAAGAGAGCATATTGCCGCAAGCGCAGCGCCTACCCATTTTTTGGGGGAAGGGGGAACAGGATGAGGAGGGTGTGTGGGCAGACTTGGGAAACCTAGCTATCAATTTGGTCATACCAGGCAGCAGGATTTCTCCCTTCTCTTACCAACTTTCAAAGGCCTTGGGATTTTTACGTGCATAAAGCGCACGGGTCAGACTAGCTTTAAGTCCCCATGTGAAAGGACTCGACGTTCAGTTCGATTTTTCTGTCGAAATAGAAAGAAAGGGTGAGGCTGGGATTCGAACCCGGGTCACTCACGTTGCAGTCACGCATTGAAATCGGCAGGTGAACGTCTTAACCACTCTGCCACCTTCCTTGCTTTAAAGACACAGTGAAGGGAATAATGCTTTCGTTGTTGGTATCAGGTGGAGGTTGGAGGACAGTGTTACATTTATGGAAGGTCAACCTACGAAAAGCTGAAGAAGACACCAGCTGATGCACACTGCAAAGAACACGGAGCATCACACGCCAGCTGGGAGACCTTTGAGGAATGGCACCGCGTGAAAAACAGTCTGCAACAGCTTGGAATCGAGGATTACGTCGTGCTTGCTTTGAACTGGGCTGGACCACATAGGATGTGACTAGAAGATGTGTTTGCTTGGCTGTCGGTCTTGTCTCTGTCTCTCTGGTGTATCTATTTGGTGTTTCGGTGTCTCTGGTGTTTCTGTTGCTCTGGTGTTTCTGTCTTGTGTCTCTGTCTCTCTGGTGTTTCTGTCTCTGGAGTTTCTGTCTCTCTGGAGTTTCTGTCTCTCTGGTGTTTCTGTCTCTGGAGTTTCTGTCTCTCTGGAGTTTCTGTCTCTGGTGTTTCTGTCTCTCTGGTGTTTCTGTCTCTCTGGTGTTTCTGTCTCTCTGGTGTCTCTGTCTCACTGGTGTTTCTGTCTCTCTGGTGTTTCTGTCTCTCTGGTGTTCTGTCTCTCTGGTGTTTCTCTCTCTCTGGTGTTTCTGTCTCTCTGGTGTTTCTGTCTCTCTGGTGTTTCTGTCTCTCTGGTGTTTCTGTCTCTCTGGTGTTTCTGTCTCTCTGGTGTTTCTGTCTCTCTGGTGTTTCTGTCTCTCTGGTGTTTCTGTCTCTCTGGTGTTTCTGTCTCTCTGGTGTTTCTGTCTCTCTGGTGTTTCTGTCTATCTGGTGTTTCTGTCTATCTGGTGTTTCTGTCTCTCTGGTGTTTCTGTCTCTCTGGTGTTTCTGTCTCTCTGGTGTTTCTGTCTCTCTGGTGTTTCTGTCTCTCTGGATTTTCTGTCTATTTCAGGTGTTTTTCTCTCTCTGATGTTTCTGTCTGATGTTCTGTCTGGTGTCTCTGTCTCTCTGGTGTCTCTATCTCTCTGGTGTCTCTGTCTCTCTGGTGTCTCTGTTTCTCTGTTGTCTCTGTCTCTGTGGTGTTTCTGTCTCTGTGGTGTTTCTGTCTCTGTGGTGTTTCTGTCTCTGTGGTGTCTCTATCTCTCTGGTGTTTCTGTCTCTCTGGTGTTTCTGTCTCTCTGGTGTCTCTATCTCTCTGGTGTTTCTGTCTCTCTGGTGTTTCTGTCTCTCTGGTGTTTCTGTCTCTCTGGTGTTTCTGTCTCTCTGGTGTTTCTGTCTCTCTGGTGTTTCTGTCTCTCTGGTGTTTCTGTCTCTCTGGTGTTTCTGTCTATCTGGTGTTTCTGTCTCTCTGGTGTTTCTGTCTCTCTGGTGTTTCTGTCTCTCTGGTGTTTCTGTCTCTTTGGTGTCTCTGTCTCTCTGGAGTTTCTCTCTCTCTGGTGTTTCTGTCTCTCTGGTGTTTCTGTCTCTCTGTCTCTCTGGTGTTTCTGTCTCTCTGTCTTCTCTGGTGTTTCTGTCTCTCTGGTGTTTCTGTCTCTCTGGTGTTTCTGTCTCTGTGGTGTTTCTGTCTCTCTGGTGTTTCTGTCTCTCTGGTGTTTCTGTCTCTCTGGTGTTTCTGTCTCTCTGGTGTTTCTGTCTCTCTGGTGTTTCTGTCTCTCTGGTGTTTCTGTCTCTCTGGTGTTTCTGTCTCTCTGGTGTTTCTGTCTCTCTGGTGTTTCTGTCTCTATGGTGTTTCTGTCTCTCTGGTGTTTCTGTTCTCTGTGTCTCTGTCTCTATGTGTTTCTGTCTCTCTGGTGTTTCTGTGTCTCTGGTGTTTCTGTGTCTCTGGTGTTTCTGTCTCTGTGGTGTTTCTGTGTCTGTGGTGTTTCTGTCTCTGTGGTGTTTCTGTCTCTGTGGTGTTTCTGTCTCTGTGGTGTTTCTGTCTCTGTCTCTGGTGTTTCTGTCTCTCTGGTGTCTATGACTCTCTGGTCAAAGTCAAAGTCAAAGTCAAAGTAAACAATACTTTATTATTACGTTAGGTGAAATTACAGTGTAGTCTCGTATAAGGACAATACAATCAAATAAACACATTTGCATGCATGAAAAATGGAAACAAAACTAAGGACAAATGAATGACAAATCATGTTTCGCAAAAAACCCCAAAAACAAAACAAAAATTGAACATAGGGTCGATACAAGCGACTATCAAAACATAAAGAACTGCCCTCTTTCCCACCATTTCTGTTATCGCATTCATTTTGTTCACCCCCACCCTACTCCCAAGTCACCCCACCCTTTCCATATTTTGGGTCCCTTCCCGTTCCCAACTGTTCATGAGCTTAACTTTGTTCTCTGGGTCCCTTCTCTGTCTCTGTCTTTCTCTCTCTCTCTCTGTCTCTCTCTCTCTCCCTCTCTCTCTCTCTCTCTCTCTCTCTGTCTCTCTCTCTCTCTCTCTCTCTCTCTCTCTCTCTCTCTCTCTCTCTCTCTCTCTCTCTCTCTCTCTCTCTCTCTCTCTCACTCTCACACACATACACACACAGACATAGAGACATACGGACAGACAGACACACACACACACACTCACGCACGCACGCACGCACGCACACACACACACACACACACACACACACACACACACACACACACACACACACACACACACACACACACACACACACACACACACACACACACACTACTGCCCAGATTGACCAGATATACCTCTAGGCCTAAGCTAATGCATAATTCCTCATTATTTGGTCTTAGCAGAGAGCTTGTTCAGAAGTTCGACTGACTTAGGAACAAAACTAGCTGAATTTCTAATTGTTCTACAACGAATAGTGCGGAAAGGTCTGTCAGATGGCAATAGTTCATAGCAATGCGATAGAACGTGACTTTGTACATTAGCGATCTCACTGGCTTTTCGAACTACACGCTTTTCATACAACAAACACAAACTGTCTTGTTTTCTACCCACGATCTTGCTACCAGCACTCTCAATCTTATTCAGAACACCCTTGGGTTTTACATTCAAGCTACCGTACCAACAAATGAACGGAAATGTTATAATAGATTCAAGAAAACAAGATCAACATGAGAACTAAAACTAAACTTATTGTCTATGATTGTTCCCAGATACTTGTATTCATCCACCCTTTCGACTGCCACACCTTTGATTGTGAGATCTGGCATTGGAACCGGGCATTTCCTAAAGTCGACTACCAATTCTTTTGTTTTTGCTACGTTGAGGTCAAGATAGTTTTCCTCACACCAGGACACAAACATTTCAACCTGCTCAAAGTAAGTACTGTCTGAGTTAGAAAGGTCAACTAAAGCTGTTTTATCAGAATATTTAATGACAGGGGCAGAATCTGTTCCTTTACAATCATTTGTATAGAGGGTGGAGAGAACAGGAGATAGGACAGTGCCTCGGGGACAGCCGGTGAATACAGACATTGTGGAGGACAGGGAGTTTTGAAATCTCACAGTCTGCGTGCATTTAGGTAGGAAATCTATGATCCATAAAACTAGTCTGTTGTTGACATTCATGTGCTTTAGTTTGTTTGCTAAAAGATGGAATTGTATGGTGTTAAAAGCAGACAATAAGTCAATGAAGAGAATTCTGTCACAAGAGTTTCGGTTTTCTAGATGAGCATATGCATTATGTAGAAGTGTGAGTGTTGCATCATCTGTGGATCTGTTCTGTTTGTATGCAAATTGAAGCAGGTCAAGATGCTCTGTTGTGGTCTTGAGAAGACGTTGTAAGACGATTTTTTTCAAAACATTTCATAGCCATTGACGTGAGCGCGACAGGACGATAGTCATTGAGGCACGATGGACTGCGGTTTATTTTGGGACTGGGCATATTGTAGAGGACTTCCACTGAGCAGGAATTGTACAAACTCTAAGAGACCAAGAGAACGAAGCACTAAAGACATCTGATAGTTGGGAGGTACACACTTTCGAAATTCGACCACTAATGCCATCTGGGCCCTTTGCCTTCCTAACATTTAGACGAGAAAACACAGACTGAACTACACTTTGTTCTACCTCATACTGTTCTTCATCCGCCCCCTCCACATCCAACTCATTATGCAAGTCACTGTTTCTGTCTCTTTGTAGTTTCCGTTGGTGCTTCTGTCACTCTGGTGTCTCTATCTCTCTGGAGTTTCTGTCTCCCTGGTGTTTCTGTCTGGTGTTTCTGTCTCGCTGGTGTCTCTGTCTCTCTGGTGTTTCTGTCTCTCTGGTGTTTCTGTCTCTCTGGTGTCTCTGTCTCTCTGGTGTTTCTGTCTCTCTGGTGTCTCTGTCTCTCTGGTGTTTCTGTCTCTCTGGTGTCTCTGTCTCTCTGGTGTTTCTGTCTCTCTGGTGTCTCTGTCTCTCTGGTGTCTCTGTCTCTCTGGTGTTTCTGTCTCTCTGGTGTTTCTGTCTCTCTGGTGTTTCTGTCTCTCTGGTGTTTCTGTCTCTCTGGTGTTTCTGTCTCTCTGTGTTTCTGTCTCTCTGTCTCTCTGGTGTTTCTGTCTCTCTGGTGTTTCTGTCTCTCTGGTGTTTCTCTCTCTCTGGTGTTTCTGTCTCTCTGGTGTTTCTGTCTCTCTGGTGTTTCTGTCTCTCTGGTGTTTCTGTCTCTCTGGTGTCTCTGTCTCTCTGGTGTTTCTCTCTCTGGTGTTTCTGTCTCTCTGGTGTCTCTGTCTCGCTGGTGTTTCCGTCTCTCTGGTGTTTCTGTCTCACTGGTGTTTCTGTCTCTCTGGTGTTTCTGTCTCTTTGGTGTTTCTGTCTCTCTGATGTTTCTGTGTGGTGTTTCTGTCTCTCTGGCGTTTCTGTCTCTCTGGTGTTTCTGTCTCTCTGGTGTTTCTGTCTCTCTGGTGTTTCTGTCTTTCTGGTGTTTCTGTCTCTCTGGTGTTTCTGTCTCTCTGGTGTTTCTGTCTCTCTGCTGTTCTGTCTCTCTCTCACACAGTTGCTGTTTGCCTGACAGGTTTCTGTGCTGCTTGCAAAACTGGATACATTGACTGTTGGCATCATATCAATGTCACACTTTGATATTACAATATACATTAACACTGATAATAGTATATATATATATATATATATAAATGTACAAGAATTGAAGAAGAAAAAAACAACCACACCATGTTTCCTCTTATATCTTGAAAAAAACTTGTTTTGTGTCCAATCTTTAAGTTTGTGAGCCTAAGAAAGAAACTGAATAACTTTAATTTTAACTTTACAATTTATTCTGTGTTCTGAAAAGAATAAAAGAAAATAATAATGTGCTGATTTACTTTTTCTCCCAATGGGGGAGATAGACAATGCCTATGCAAAGACAGCTGTTTCGTCTTTGAGAAAGACTCTTCAGTCTGCATATCGGCCTGCAAAGTATGTCTGTGAACATTCAAACTGAGCTAGAAGACCTTCTGAGAAAGGTTGTCCTCTTTGCAAAACAGATTGAAAGTGAAACTGTTGGCAAAAATAATAATGTTCTAAAGTTACAATCCCTCGAAGAGAGTAGAAGAGATGGGATGCCATGTTGGTGGATCCAGTGAAGGATTCAATAAGGTAGAAATCGTAGTAAACACCAGGAGGAATGTAGAGAGGTGTTGGATCAGGTAGACTGATGCGCTTTCCTTCTTCCAAGTATACAATAAGAATTGATTAAAAACACTGATATTAAACTTTCCTCTTATATATATATATATATATATATATATATATATATATATATATATATATATATATATATATATATATATATACATCTGAAGAAAAAAACAAAACAAATCCTTTGTAAGTTCTAAGTTTTTATCCAAGCTTTCGAGGGAGTAACCCCTCTTTTTCAAGGTACAGAACTGACAAAGGTAGAAACACCACGTAAAAAAGACTTATGACGTAGAACGATGACATTACATAGAAACTAAGCCAACTAAAATGACGTATCCTTAAACTTTATCATTGCCTTGTCAACACTCCCCCCCCCACCCACCCCCCACCCCCAACACACACATATCACCCTCTCCCTACCCTCTCTCCTCTCTCTATAAAAAGTGAAAATGTAGGATAAGTCGATACAATTATGAAAAATGAAGTGACAATTAAACCCTATTTAATGAAGATATGTTTCTTCTAAATTAAAACCAATAATTATGCTAAAACTAAAGACACGATTTGTTTATCAACAAAAGGTATTATTAGAACAGAGTGACCAGACATGCTAAGAACAACTTCTAGAGCCTCGAAAGACACACTCTCTTGGCATTATCATAGTGGAGATGCTGAATTTGTTTATAATGAAGATGCTTTGCCCATGATACATGCCCACTCTCTTAACTAAAGGGTCTTACAACATCTGGCGTTAGTTCTACATAGTTTGGAAGTGATAACTACAGAGATGGACAGAGCGGACATGGATATGAGAGAGTGAGAGAGAGAGAGAGAGAGAGAGAGAGAGAGAGAGAGAGAGAGAGAGAGAGAGAGAGAGAGAGAGAGAGAGAGAGAGAGAGAGAGAGATTAAAAAAAAATAATTATGTGGACTCAATAGTCCAAACGAATTATCAAACACACACACACACACACACACACACACACACACACACACACACACACACACACACACACACACACACACACACACACTGCAACACAATCTAATTATACACACAGAATGTGGGTCACAACAATGACGTCAAGAAAAGTTACGTGTTGTATTCGTTACGTCAAGTTTGTTCTACTGTCTGTCCCGCGTCCAAGGCCAAAAGCCGAAATATTGGGAATAGTCTACATTCTTTCTTGTTAGTTTTCATTCTTTATTTGTTCTGATATATATATATATGTGTGTGTGTGTGCCCTGAGAACAAAGCGGACTATATTGCTGACTATGTTTTTGAGCATGACTTTGATTTAGTATTTATAACCGACACGTGGCTCAAAAGTAATGGACATGAACCTAAACTAAAGCAGCTAACTCCTCCTGGCTACAAAATTAAATCCTTCCCCCGTTCTTCTTTAGGTGCGGGCCTCGCTGTACTGTATAGAGACGTGTTAGATAAATCCCTTTCCTTCAACCTAACCCTCCCCTTCCCCCATCTGTCTTTCGAGGCTGTAGAAGTTGTTCTTAGCATGTCTGGTCAATCTGTTCTCTTCTCCTGTATCTATCGCCCTCCCCCTAGCAGAACTCACTGATTCAATGTTTGATCCCGAATTTGAAGCCCTCCTTGACTCCTATTCTCTGAACCGCAGTCCTCTTATTGTGCTAGGTGATTTTAATTTTCACTTCGATAACCAACAGTCCTCTCACCCAAAGCGTCTCTGCCTCTCACCTGCTAACCACTCCCTCTTTCAGCTTGTAACCGAGTCTACACACAACAAAGGCCACATCATTGACTGGCTTATCGTGCATGATTCCGACCAACTTGTTTCATCAGTGTCAGTATCCAAGATCCTTTCATCTGACCATTTTGCCGTCCTCGCCAGACTTAATCTTTCCAAAACTCCCAGAAATAAACGGCAACAGTCGAAAAGCGCACAGTACTGCTTTTCCCCAAACGCGCACAGCCGTCAAAAGGCGCACATATTTATGGTAGAAAAGCGCACGATATTTACAATCCGAAAGCGCACAGTTGTTTTTGAGACGGGTTGACTAAGACTAAACCTATCCCTAACCCTATTCCTAACCCTAACCCTATCCCTAACCCTATTCTTAACCCTAACCCTAACCCTATCCCTAAGCATATCCCTAACTATCCCTAACCCTATCCCTAACCTATCTGAAAAACAAGGAATACCTGGGTACGCAGAATGAGCTCAAGTTTTGAACGTTTGAAGTGTGCGCCTTTGGACGGTAAAATTGAGCGCCTTTTGCCGTGTGCCTTTGGATAGTGTGCGTTTTTGTGTGCCCCCAAATAAACGTACGGTCACGCGCCGTAATCTCAAGTCTGTAGATATCCATACTTTCAGTTCAGAGGCAACAGAACTCCTTTCTAACGTGAGTATTTTCGACGACCCTGCCTCGACTTTTAATTATACTATGAGTAACTTGCTTGATAAACACGCTCCCCCATCCACTCGTGTTGTGCCCGATCGTCCCTGCGCTCCCTGGTACACGCCTGAACTTTGAGTAAGTAAACGCACTAGTCGTAAGGCTGAGCGTCAGTGGCGGGGCTTAAAACTAGATACATCGTCAGATATATCAGTTTCTTCGTAACATCTTCACTCTTCTTCTGGCCAAGGCAACAACAAGCTATTTCTCATCTAAATTGCTCGAAGCCAACATAACAAAAGTCCTGTTCTCCACCATGTCTGATCTCATAGG
>CM065704.1:22716784-22721784 GCA_017654935.2 Phymorhynchus buccinoides
GGACAGACTCTCGTTTGAGGCACGCATGCGCATGGGTATCCCACCGCCGCGTGCTCTCCGAGCACACACACACACAACACACTCACACTCACACACACACACGCACAAACATATACACACACACGCACACAAAACTTCACACACACACACACAACCACACACACACACACGCGCGCCCACACATGAATACGCGCCACACACACACACATACAAGCACACATATGACACACATATGCACACACACGCACACACATGCACACACACAACAAGTACATGGCGAGACCTGCATCACAACATGTCCCCACCCCAAAACCTACAGATATCATATATATCTTATGTACATTAAATTTGCACCCATTTTAACCTCGTGTTCACCAGTCTGCCTAAGCAAATTGTTTGTTTTTTTTGGATGACAGTCTTTTATCATGTCTGTTTTGTTGTTGTTGCTGTGAGTTAGGCCCGGTACCACATAAGCGGATTATCCATGCGGAAACCGTGCGCCATCCATAAATAAGTGAAAACAAAGAAGGGAAGATTTGCGTACGTGTCTGAATTTTCCCTATATGCGTAAACTTTTCTCATTCTTTCTTCCACTTATTTAGGGTTTCCGTACGGAAACTACGCGTCTAATGTGAACCCGGCTTATTATAATGTGTATTCTGTTTTAGAAGCCACAACATATCCCATGATATCCCAACGAACCAGTAGAGACATCCTCGCTTGAAATATTGTATGTCTTGAAAAAATATTATAGGCCCTATTATCCTCATGCTCAATTAAAAAAAGATCTTTTAAATATTTTTTAATGGACGGAAGTCCTTAATCGTCACTGCAAATACGACACTGAAGAAACGGTAAAAAATAAAGCAATGAAGTTGACCGTTAGAACTTAAGGATCTGATGCTGCATCATCGGATGCCTACCCGTAAACGTATTTAAACTAATGATAAACAAAAAACTAAACACAACCCCGAAAAAATGAAAACGAAAAAAAAAACAAAACACAAAAAAAAAAAAAAAAAAAAAAAAAGAAACAAAAAAAAAAAAAAAAAAAAAAAAAAAAAAAAAAAAAAAAAAAAAAAAAAAAAAAAAAAAAAAAAAAAAAAACAAAAAAAAAAAAAAAAAAAAACAAAAAAAAAAAAAAAAAAAAAAAAAAAAAAAAAAAAAAAAAAAAAAAAAAAAAACAAAAAAAAAAAAAAAAAAAAAAAAAAAAAAAAAAAAAAAAAAAAAAAAAAAAAAAAAAAAAAAAAAAAAAAAAAAAAAAAAAAAAAAAAAAAAAAAAAAAAAAAAAAAAAAAAAAAAAAAAAAAAAAAAAAAAAAAAAAAAAAAAAAAAAAAAAAAAAAAAAAAAAAAAAAAAAAAAAAAAAAAAAAAAAAAAAAAAAAAAAAAAAAAAAAAAAAAAAAAAAAAAAAAAAAAAAAAAAAAAAAACATAAAATCAAAAAAAAAAAAACAAAAAAAAAAAAAGTAAAAGAAAAAAAAAAAAAAAAAAAAAAAAAAAAAAAAAAAAAACAACAAAAAAAAAACAAAAAAAAAAAAAAAAAAAAAAAAAATCAAAAATTGTGGAAAAATAAAAAAAAACAAAAAAAGAAACAAAAACCAAAAAAAAAAAACAAAAAAAAAAAAAAAAAACAAAAAAAAACAAAAAAAAAACCAAAAAAAAAAAAAAAAAAAAAAAAACCAAAAAAACAAAAAAAAAAAAAAAAAAAAAAAAACAAAAAAAAAAAAAAAAAAAAAAAAAAAAGACAAAAAAAAAAAAACAAAAAAATAACCTTCTCCCCCTCTCTTAAACTCCACCCCACCACCTGTGAAAACAGAAATTCGCTTCCACGCCAGCCCCAATCGGGCCACCCTAACCCAAGCTAAGGTTAAAAAACACCCCAAAAATCCCCACCCCCCCCCAAACCCGGTGCTCCCCCTAGATGAACACCAACGTCCAACCGCCGGCCGTGCCCATTTAATGCTGCAAAAACCAAGGACCACCCCCCAAAAAAAATCGACGCATACTGCGTGCCCTCACAAAGGTGCGCGCCGTGTTTGCTTAACGCTCGTTCAGCCCCCTTAAAAAGATAAATTGGAACCCCCCCCCAAACCTCCCCCCACCTGGTGCGGAGAACATGAACATGAAATAAAATAAGCCCTTTCCAGAAAATGCAAAACATTAAAAAAACCCTGACGAGGTGAATACAATACCACTAAAAAAAACATTCAAACCCAGTGAATGGGACGCACCACTTCCCCTACCACATTGCAAAATCCCTATTTTAAAAAAAAGAAAAATTTAAAAAAACGAAAAAACTGGAAAAAAAAAAAAACCATCTTAATAAAATCGTACCCCCTTCCCCCCCTCTTCCCCTGTTTCAATACCCTCCAAGACCCCCCCACGTGCAGTCCGGCCGTCACGGTTTTTGCCCGCACTTTTGGGGGGGGGGGGGCAGGAAAATAAGAAAAGATCGAATACCAAAAAAAAACAAAGGGGAAACAAGAAAACGAAAAACACCGCAACACTTAAGGGCGCACCCGGTTTTTTTGACTCGCCCACGCAGACTGCTTTTAAACAAAAAAAAAAAATAGAAATTTAAACGTGGGTTTAGAAAAAAAAAATGAAAAACCCCCCTCCCACCCCCCCCCCCCATGGGCTCTACTCCCCCCCCCCCACCCCCCCTTCCCCCTTCCCATTAACAACCCCCCTCAAAACCCCCCCAAACCCCCCCAACCCCTCCCCCCCCCCCACCCTTACCCCCCCCCCCGGCGTCCAGTGAACCCCCCCCCCCCCAGACCCGACAACAAACCCCCCCACCCACCACGGATCCACCCCCACCCCACCACAATGGTGACCCCGTAAAAATAGAATTCCCCCTTAACCCCTGTCCCCAAGTTCGGAAAAACTGGCCATTAGTCCCCCGGCAGCCCAACACAATGGAGGTGTCTCCTGTCCAATAATAATGGATCTCTTATACGAAACCAAAACCAGTCACTTGGTAATGTTCATCCAGCCGTGCCCCGTAATTAGGAATACTTCCGAACCGTCCTAACTTTTACACCCCAACAACAGAAAAAAATAATAAAAAACTGAAGAAACATCCTGGCATTAATCACTCATAAACCACTCTGTAAAAAACAGTCCCAGCCTGAGTTCATGAACCTCCCATCTCCTCCCGGAAACACACTGGTCACATAACAAATATTATCTTTTATTAACACTTAGCTGTTTAGAAGCTGAATCCCCAGACTGGGTTCCAAATCACAGCACTAGAGAACCACGGCCGGTTCCTCCACAGAAAGTCCCTCCGCTCCGAAGCTCCTCACACGGCTGGCCGTCGTTCTTCGGGAGCGCGCCGACCCTCCCAAGACAAGCCGTCGTCCTCCAAGGCGAGCCGATCCCCCCGGTTAGGCTCCGTACCCAAGCCGGCTGCTCTCGTCACCGCTGGCTGCTTGGTTCCCAGCGCCGAGGACTTAAGGGCCCGGAAGCAAGGACCTCGGGGGCAAGGAGGGAGGACAACAAGGAAAAAACATGGCTTATGAAGGGGTGGGGAGGGGAAATGACCGGGCGAGGACCCCCTCCCTAATGGCAAGCTGCAGTGAATTTGGCTTTTAAGGCGGGAAGCATCCACAGTATTAGGGCCGGGTATACAGCTAGTCAAAGCACTCCAGTCTGTCCGCTCACAAAACAAGAAAAAGAAGTAGGCCTGCGAACAGGCCCGGAAACTATCACCCTCAGTTCAGCCGAGTCATAGTGACCCAAGGTTTGGATTTCATAGAAGCGGATTGAGAGATTAAGTCACAAGCTTAAAAATTTTGGAATTTGGAATTGAAATTGAAATGGCCAAAGTAATATCCCAAAGAAAACTTCCTTTACAATTGGCACTAGCTGAAACAATCACTTTAAAAAGATATATTAAAACTAAGAGGGTTAACATAAAAAGTTACTGTGTAAAAATGAAGATGAAACTTGCGTATTTTAAATAATTTATTCGGAAGCGGACAACCAAGTTGCACGGCCTGCAGCCCGACAGCTCACCCTGAAAACACAACTGCCCGATTGTTTGAACAAAAAGGGATATAATAAGGTAACAAAATATCCTAACAATAAGGAAGAAAACGAAGAAAATTGATTGTTTGAAGGAAACTGTAGGACTAGAAAACTGTCGCACTAGTTGACTGTCGGACTAGTGAGACTGACAACAATTCGTCGAAAATCGCCAACCCACGACCCCAACCATCACGAAAAGGACGTAATGCCCTACCCAGGACCCCCTACCCATTTAAAATACCCCCCCCCCCGTTCAATTTAGACTTCCTGAAAAATGAATACAAACCTTCCCACAACCACCCACACACATTGATACTTGTCTCCCCTGACCCATGCGAGCTCCCCCATCAAACCCGTGACTGATACAATATTTACATGGGGTCCCAGAGAGACCCGAAAACCCCTAAGTTGGTTGGTAGGCTGACGAAGCTAACACCCCCTTTGCTAAACTTAGACCCTTGGCTTCCCACAAGAACAGATCTATTCCTGTGGCGAAAAGCCAGTCAGTAGCTGACCGAACAGCCGTGAAGAAACCTTTGAGCTAGTAGGTGCACTGCTCCCTGGGACGACCAGAACACAGCCACAAGTTGCGCTGTGGAGACCTGTGATGAATCTGACTAACCCTGCCCTGCTACAGAATACACACGTCACCGGTTGACCTGAATTCACTCAACTTTGAATCGACTTGCACGAGACAAGCGAAGAAACAATAAAAATAAAAACATCCTACCACCACTGACGCACACACACGGGTAGAGATTTTCGGGCGCTCCATTCGAGTGCACACAGATCTGCGCTCACACGCGCGTTCCTTCTGGTAAACCGGAAAGACGTAGTTGTTTTAAAAAACATTCTCTTTCTGACTATACACACGTAGGCATTGCGAAAAATGGCTTTATTTTTACACAGGTACAAGAAAGCAAAAGTAACAACCTTCCATACATAGCAAAATTCGACAGAAAACAATGA
>CM065704.1:22729284-22741177 GCA_017654935.2 Phymorhynchus buccinoides
TTCTGGTACATTTGATAAACTTCTGATCCTGTTAATGATCTCCCTCTCATCCTCTAACATAAATTATGTTATGTTTGGCAACCGGTCTTGGTTGTTTTAGGCCTAATCATATTCCTGTTTAAAAAACAAACACTAATCAAAAAACGACTTTGTTTCGTAGAAAACGTTTATCTTACACCAACATGGGTTAATAATGAAGATCATCCATGAAACTATTTTCCCTCAAGAACACCAAAAATGCAAGCCATATTGTCATAAATGCAATGACTCCGAATTTCCTGCGAAGAGAAAAAACACTTGAATTTACAATAACATTTTAGACAGGTCGTCGGCTTATTCGCAAGAGAACCCACATAAAATACCTGTAGATTTTGATTGATATAACACCAACAAGTAAATGGAAGAAAATGTTGATGAGCTCTAAATAACAAATCTGTCCTAAGAGACAAAACGCATTGACAAAACGTTAATGAATTGCTTAAAAAACGAACCACTAAACAAAATCTACAATATAAAAACAAACAGTTCCTTCCACTCTCGAACATTCTAACGAGTTTTACTGAACAATAATTGCAGCTTAGTGTCAATGGAATGTAATTTGATCGTAAAAGTAACTCGTAACAGCGAATAGATGTTAAACTTCACTCTTTTTTTTTTACACATTGGACTGTTGCATGTATGCACAGAATGCAAGCTTGTGCCGTATCACTGAGATTAAGGTTTGCATTAATAAAAAATCCATTAAAGTAAAATTAAACCCTACTGCAACGCACCAAGTTTATTATTCTTTTTGTTTCCATTTTTCTTTTTTCTTTTTTCTCCTTTCTTTCCTTTTCTTTTTCTTCTTTTTGTTGGTGGGTCTGTATTTGTACAAAATGTTTTAAAAATCTTATTTGTCCTTTTCCCCCCACTCTTTGCGAAGCATGATTACCCTGTATTACCCAACAACCTAAACACGACAGGAAAGTTAATCTCTTGTTGTATCATGCCAGTCTGACCCGGAGATCTCTGAAAACAAACAAGCCTTGTAAATGTCGTGTAGGCTATCAGTTTGATATGAAATATGAGACAGGTGGGTAAATAAACAGAGGGGTTGATAAGGGAAAGGGCCGATCTCAGAGTGACTATATCCGCTTTAAAACAGTTAACCAGGTGTTTCAAGCGCAAAACAATTATGAAAATAAGGAACATAGTGATCTCCTCTCCCCCATAAAGAAGAAAGTGCAGCAGTCTTGTAGGCCTACTCCACCCCCTATGTTTACCACCCCCAATATGAAAATTATCCTAGGCTGATCCTAACCCTATCCCTTTCCCTCAAATGGCAGAATGTTGCTGTGTGTGACTAAAACAAATGCCAACTATAAATTCATGAACATTTTGTTTTGAATAATCTTGCAATCGCTTTCATTTTTGTTCCACGATTGTGAAGCAGATTCAACGCCTGAAAGCTTACAGCAGTGAGTTTATGCAAGCTGCATTGAACGTTTACAATACACAGACGTGAATTTTGTGTCTGGCACCCGCCCCCTCCCCCCCCCCCCCCCCCTCTCTCTCTCTCTCTCTCTCTCTCTCTCTCTCTCTCTCTCTCTCTCTCTCTTTCACAGTGTGTCAATCTCTCTCTCTCTCTCTCTCTCTCTCTCTCTCTCTCTCTCTTCTCTCTCTCTCTCTCTCTCTCTCTCTCTCTCTCTCTCTCTCTCTCTCTCTCTCTCTCTCTCTCTCTCTCTCTCTCTGTCTCTCTCTCTCTCTCTCCTCTCTCTCTCTCACTCTCTCTCTCTCTCTCTCTCTCTCTCTCTCTCTCTCTCTCTCTCTCTCTCTCTCTCTCTCTCTCTCTCAACTCTCTCTCTCTCTCTCTCTCTCTCTCTCTCTCTCTCTCTCTCTCTCTCTCTCTCTCTTCATTCTCTTCTTCTCTGTCTGTCTAGCTTAAGGTTCTCTTTATTATATTTTAGGAGGATTTTGGTTTCTCTGTTTGTCTGTCTGTCTGTCGCCCTCTGTCTGTCTGTCACCAACTCTCTTTCTCCCTCTCTTTCTTTGACTGGCACACACATGAGTGTGCTAGGTGTGCGTCATCTCTGTAACTGTCGTCGTTGTCGTCGTCGTCGTCATCGTCATTAACGTGTCAAGTGTTAACCCGGATATTCGCAACATTATATCAGTACTGTGTGTGTGTGTGTGTGTGTGTGTGTGTGTGTGTGTGTGTGTGTGTGTGTGTGTGTGTGTGTGTGTGTGTGTGTGTGTCTGTGTCTGTGTGTGTCTGTCTGTGTATATGTGTGTGTGTGTGTGTCTATGTGTGTGTGTGTGTGTGTGTGTGTGTGTGTGTGTGTGTGTGTGTGTGACTGTCTGTGTGTATGTGTGTGTGTGTTTCTGTGTGTATGTGAGTGTGTGTGTGTGACTGTGTGTGTGTCACTGTGTGAGTGTATGTGTTTGTGTGTGTATATGTGAGTGTGAGTGTGTGTCACTGTGTGTGTCACTGTGTGTGTGTGTCACTGTGTGTGTGTCAATGTGTGTGTGTGTGTGTGTGAGTGTGTGTGTGTCACTGTGTGTGTGCATGTGTGTATGTGTGTATGTGTGTGTGTGTGTGTCACTGTGTGTGTGTCTGTCTGTGTGTGTGTCTGTGTGTATGTGAGTGTGTGTCACTATGTGTGTGTGTCACTGTGTGTGTGTCTGTGTGCTGTGCGTATGTGTGCGTGCGCGCACGTGTGTGTACATTAATGTTAAACGGAAAAGAATATCGGTTATTTGTTCCACACTTTTATCAGGTCGAGTCTCTTCCTTTCCCACGCCCTTCAGAAACCAATAAATTAGCCATCAAAACTAAAGCACCTTCGTCAGCCTGGATAAAAGTACTATTACGCATTACTGGAAAACACACACACACACACACACACACACACACACACACACACACACACACACACACACACACACACACACATACACACGCACATACATACACACGCGCGCACACACACACACACTGAGGCGGAAAGAAAACCCTTTAAATTGCTCAATTTTTGCCACTATCCTTTGAAACAGTTCGAAGGACAACAGGCAAGTAAGTCAACTCTCTCTCCCTTATATGTCTCTCTCTCTCTCCCTCTCTCTCTCTCTCTCTCTCTCTCTCTCTCTCTCTCTCTCTCTCTCTCTCTCTCTCTCTCTCTCTCTCTCTCTCTCTCTCTCTCTCTCTCTCTCTCTTCTCTCTATCTCTCTCTCTCTCTATATATATATATATATATATATATATATATATATATATAAACTAAAACCCTCGATTAGGTGGGTTTGCGTTTGTCATAATGTTTTTTATTCTTTGTAACGTTGGCAACTATTTTATGAATAGCAAGATGTTTAGAATGTTTTTCTTTTTTGTCGTTACAAATTGAATCAAGGACAGAGTAATCATTTAATATACAGGATAGTGTTAATGGAGTCAACAGTCAATACACGAAAACTTAAAGAGCTCTCTTGCTCTTTAACAGTGAGTCAGTAAATGACTGACACTTATAGTTTCACCGCACATACATTTAACATTATGCATGTGTGTGTGTGTGTGTGTGTGTGTGTGGGGGGGGGGGGGGGGGGGGGGTTAATGATAAAAAAATGGATATGTAGGAAAGGGCTAGCGTGAGTGTGAGTGTGTGCACGTGTGTGAGCATTTGTGCATGTGCACGTGTGTGCATGTGTGTGTGTGTGTGCGTGCGTGTGTGTGTGTGTGTGTGTGTGTGTGTGTGTGTGTGTGCGTGCGTGCGTGTTCATGCTCCATGTGGGGCTATGTGACGCCGTACCGGAAAAAATAATATAACACTAGCGCAACGCCCAGTACCGGTAACGCCTAGTAACGGTAACGCCAAGTACTGGTAACGCTGAGTACATCACATTTGAAGCGTTTCGGTTAAGAAACGGCGGAGTTATAAGGCCCCGTTTCCCGTTGGCGCTGCTCTGAGAGTGACGCGTTCTCCCGATTCTGTTCAAATTCGCTGGCAGGCTTTGCCCCGACCACAGCAAGCATGACAGCATATTTGAAGCGATTCGTTTGAAAAACGGCGGAGTTATAAGGCCTCGTTTCCCATTGGCGCTGCTCTGAGAGTGATGCGCTCTCCCTAGTAACGGAAACGCCAAGTAACGGTAACGCCAAGTACTGGTAACGCTGAGTACAGCAAATTTGAAGCGATTCGGTTAAGAAACGGTGGAGTTATAAGGCCCCGTTTCCCGTTGGCACTGCTCTGAGAGTGATGCACTCTCCCGATTCTCTTCACATTTGCTGCCAGGCTTCGCCCAGACCACAGCAAGCCTGACAGCAAATTTGAAGCGATTCGTTCGAAAAAACGGCGGAGTTATAAGGCCTCGTTTCCCATTGGCGCTGCTCTGAGAGTGACGCGCTCTCCCTAGTAACGGTAATGCCTAGTAACGGTAAGCTGGCGCCAAGTACTGGTAACGCTGAGTACAGCAAATTTGAAGCGATTCGGGATAAGAAACGGCGGAGTTATAAGGCCCCGTTTCCCATTGGCGCTGCTCTGAGAGTGACGCGCTCTCCCGCTTTTCTTCAAATTTGCTGCCAGGCTTCGCCCCGACCACAGCAAGCCTGACAGCAAATTTGAAGTGATTCTGTCAAACAACGGCGGAGTTGTAAGGCCCGTTTTGTGTTTCAGACACAAACACACACACACACACACACACACACACACACACACACACACACACACACTTGCCTTTTTATGATATGACTAGCGCAACTCCGAGTACCGGTAACGCCTAGTAACGGTAACGCCTAGTAACGGGAACGCCAAGTACTGGTAATGCTGAGTACACAGCAAATTTGAAGCGATTTGGTTAAGAAACGGTGGAGTTATAAGGCCCCGTTTCCCGTTGGCGCTGCTCTGAGAGTGACGCGCTCTCCCTAGTAACGGTAACGCCAAGTACTGGTAACGCTGAGTACAGCAAATTTGAAGCGATTCGGTTAAGAAACGGCGGAGTTATAAGGCCCCGTTTCCCGTCGGCGCTGCTCTGAGAGTGACGCGCTCTCCCTAGTAACGGTAACACCAAGTAACGGGAACGCCAAGTACTGGTAATGCTGAGTACAGCAAATTTGAAGCGATTTGGTTATGAAACGGTGGAGTTATAAGGCCCCGTTTCCCGTTGGTGCTGCTCTGAGAGTGACGCTCTCTCCCTAGTAACGGTAACGCCAAGTACTGGTAACGCTGAGTACAGCAAATTTGAAGCGATTCGGTTTAAGAAACGGCGGAGTTATAAGGCCCCGTTTCCCGTTGGTGCTGCTCTGAGAGTGAAGCACATGCTCTCAAAGCAGAGACGCATCTCTCCCGATTCTCTTCAAATTTGCTGTCAGGCTTCGCGCCGACCACAGCAAGCCTGACAGCAAATGTGAAGCGATTCGGTCGAAAAACGCGGAGTTATAAGGCCCGTTTTGTGTTTCAGACACACACACACACACACACACACACACACACACACACACACACACACACAGACAGGCACACACACACACACACACACACACACACAGACAGGCACACACACACACACACACACAACACACACACTTTCCTTTTTATTATATGATTATGATGTATATCTTTATCTTTAAAGTCTTTGTCGTTTAGGTGTATTTTCTTTTAGAAACAATAAAAAGGATAAGACGGGGTAAAAAGACCATGGGCGGGTAAGAAACCCACGCCAATTATCTCATGAAATGAAGCAAATTTCAGTCAAATTTTGCCCATTGACACGAAGTGTTAATGTTTAGCGTTCGTCTCATGGGCAACATTTGACTGAAATTTGCTTCATTTCATGAGATAATTGGCATGGGACTTCTTACCCGCCCATGGGCTATTTACCCCGTCTTCACCTATATCTAGCTCTTTTCTGTCCATCATTTTGATTCGAACTAGCAGTAGTCTGTCGGGTAACAAGCGTATTAGGCTACTACCTACCAGTTTTGCTTCTTTTTTTCTTTTTCAGAAGCTTCAACATTGACATTTCTTCTTCAGTTCAGCATTACGTTGATTGAAGTTGACACACGGGAGATCCTCTCTGCGAAGATGGCGTCAGTTCTGTCGCTTTCAGTTCTCCTGATCGCCGCCATGTTTTGCGGGATTGATGGGAGCATTACTGGTCAGTTATGATTTTCCTGGATTTTTCGTTAATTTGCAAATGTTTAACACGCTCTCCAAGACCATGTGTTTTGTTTCCTGCTTTCCTGGAAAGTTCGCTCCTCTGGAATTTGTTTTGTGGTTGTCTATCTCTCTCTTCTCTCTCTTCTTCTCTCTCTCTCTCTCTCTCTCTCTCTCTCTCTCTCTCTCTCTCTCTCTCTCTCTATCTCTCTCTCTCTCTCTCTCTTCTCTGTTGGCTATGTCTTCATCAGTCTGTCTATCTTTACGTCTCTGCCTCTCCTGTTCCTTTCTACTCGCCTCTCTTTCCCCCTCTTTGCATACTATTCTTTAATTTATTATTTAATGTATTCTTTAATGTATTATTATTATGTATCATTATATTATTATTATTATTATTATTATTATAATTATTATTATTGTTGTTGCAGTTGTTGTTATTATTTATATTGCGATGTAGTCGATTATTAATGATTGAGTGATTGATCTACTTGTTTGTTTATTAATTTTTTTTTAATTTTTTTTTTTTTTTTTTTTTTACTTTTAGAGGACCTGGTGAAAAGAAATATCTTTACTTATTCGGTTGTTATCCTCATTAAACATTTCAAGTTTCAAGTTTTTTTGTTCCTCCTCTTCTTCTCTCTGTGGGAACATTTCACACATTCAGATTATTTACCATAACAATTATTTTACACACAAGTACACGAATAACACAAACGCCCCATAATTTGTGGCCACTTTTTGAAGCGTATTCCACACTTTTCTTCAAGTCAAAGCGTGCAGTGTATATCTATATGTGTGTAGACTATTGTAGACTATTGTATGTGAACGTGTTTGCCACACGTGTGTTGTTCTGTGTGCGAGTGTGTGAGTCCTTGTGCATCTATGTGTCTCGGGTGCCGTACACTTCGCCTACGCGCGTTTCCCCTACTCTTTGACGCACGTAATCTGCCGCTTCATTTGCATTTATTGTGTCGGCTGTGTCGTTTCGCCCACACCGAGTGTCTCGTTTTGCCCACCATTTTTTCTCTCTGCTTGTTTACTTTTGAACTTAATGTTTCTGTTAAACCGAGTGCGCACTGCAATTAGAATGAAGTTTTGTGAGTCTGCCTGTCTCCAAACTGTAGCCTTTTCCACTTCTCCCTCCCTCTCTCTCTATGTCTCTCTGTGTCTCTTTATGTTTGTCTCTGTGTCTCTCTCTGTCTCTCTGTGTCTCTTTATGTCTGTCTCTGTGTCTCTCTTGCTCCTATCCATTTCTCTTTCTTTCTCTCTCTGTCTCTGCCTTTCTCTCTTTCTTTCCTTCTCTCTGTCTCTGATTCTCTCTCTCCCTCTATCTCTGTTTGTGCATGCCTGTCTTTCTGTCTCTTTCTTTCTGTCTCTTTCTCTCTCTTTCTCTCTTTCTCTCTGTTTCTCTCTCTCCCTCTATCTCTCTCTCTCTCTCTCTCTCTCTCTCTCTCTCTCTCTCTCTCTCTCTCTCTCTCTCTCTCTCTCTCTCTCTCTCTCTCTGACCCCCGTCCCTCCCTTCAGCAATGTGCTGTCATTAATTGTTTTGGGGCAAAACGAGACTACTTATCAGCTCGTCGATGAAACGTGAGTCGGTGAAAAGCGCGTAGGCGAATAGTGACGCACCGTATCTCTGTGTGTGTGTGTGTGAATGTGTTGTGCGTGCGCGCGTGTGCGCTGCTGCGCCGTGCGGCGTTTGTGCGTGCGTTGTGATGTGTCGTGCGTGCGCGTGCGTGCGTGCGTGCGTGCGTGCGTGTGTGTGTGTGTGTGTGTGCGTGCGCTGCGTGCGTGCGTCGCGCTGCGCCGTGTGTGTGTGTGTGTGTGTGTGTGTGTGTGTGTGTGTGTGTGTGTGTGTGAACGTGAAATGACATCTACACCCACGAGAAACATTCATTATTATTCCATGCGGGGATTTTTGGTCTCTGTAATCTACACCAGGAAGCCTTCCCATGGAAGACCTCAAGGCACAGTGCCAGACAAACTGCACCGCGATCTTCGCGCATCCTGGGGAGTGCCAGCTGTACTACAACTGCAGCAACGACGCTGTGCCCACCGATTACCGCAACCCGCTCACCCAGTACATGGAGGAGTGCCCCTATCCGCAGCTCTTTTCGCCACTGACGTCACGATGCATGGACTTCGATGACGTCACCTGTGGTGCACGTGCCGAGCCTCTGGATTGTCGTGAGTTGAATCGGGGCCCTCGGTAGTATGCATAGTTGATACCCCCTACAGTAATCGTGTTTTGCAATGGTTGAATGGTGGTATGGTCTTTGTTACTACCCAAGCGGAGCTTTGGGAAGCATTGTTTTTGTTTCTTCCGCCCGTGCGTGCGTGCGTGCGTCCGTGCGTTCGGTGCGTTTTCTCCCAAACTGCTTGACAGAATCGCACTACATTTTCTGTGGTGCTGTGTCACCAAGAGTGGAAGGCATCCGCGCAGAAATGATCGCAATCGTGACCTTGACTTTGGCGTATTGCTTTGAAAACCAAACCTCTGTAAAGGGCCATAACTTCTACACTATTGTACCTAGAGTCTTCACATTTCGCATGTCGGTGCATTGGTGTATGACAAATCTAATGATGGTAAAGCGATCAAGGTCAAGGTCAAAGTCAAGAAAATCGATAGCCTTGAAAGTGGTTGGGGTTTAAAAATGGGTTTTAAGCCATATTTTCCACATTTGTACTTGACAGAAGCGCTTCAGATTGTGTGTCGTGGTGTATGACGTAGAGTAGAAGACATCCAAGCATAAATTATTGGCGTGCTAACCTTGACCTTGGCGTAGCAAAATGTCCTTCTTTGCGCTATATGTTTCTTGTCTGAGCTGTATCTTGTGAACTAGAGGATAGAATCCCTTCAAATTTTGTGTGAAGGTGTGAAACATTGATACATAAATTATGCTTCGGGAATAAAACTTTGCCGAGCGGCATATGTTTCCGTTTGTCTCCACCCTCTTATATAATGCATGGAATCACTCCACATTTTGTGTGTGGGTGTAAAAAAATAAGAGTAAAAGACATTGCAGTACAAATTATGCCACGTAGGATTCCGAATTAAGGGTGTACACCCAACTGATTAAGGATGTACATTCCAGTGAAGGATAGGGTGTAATACTAAGAATAGAAAACATTGTAGTACAAAATGTGCCATGTAGGGTTTAAATGTTGCCGAGCGGCAGACATATCTCAGTCTTAAGGGTGTACACCCCACCGCTTAAGGGTGTGCATGTCTACTCCCGTCAAGGGTGTGTATGTGTATCACCCAAGGGATGCAAGGAGGACGAGGTCTAAGATGTAAGGGGGATTATGCCACGTGGGGTCTAAATGTCACCGAGAGGCAGACATGTTTCTGTGTTAAGGGTGTGCACCCCGGTAAAGGATGTGCACTCTAGTCAAGGGTGTGTATTGTGTACTTGTATCACCCAAAGCACACAAGGAGGACAGGGGCTAAGGTGTGAGGGGCTGGGGAGGTACAGGGCGGGGCATGTACAGGGCGTAACGGGCAAAGGACATATCTGCCGCTCGGCGATGCCCTTCTTATTTATTAAGCTGTTTTTGTTTGGCAGTTGCCCACTGGAGCGATATGCGTCATGCTGCTGTTATGTGCCCAAGTTCGCCCGCCCAAGAACTTATCTGCCGCTCGGCGATCCACTTGTTTATATCTTGGTTTGTGTGTGTTGATAGTTGTAAAGGGGATGTGTGTGTGTGGGGTGTGTGTGTGAAAGGGTGATGGGGTAGAGAGAGAGAGAGCAGGCTGAGAGAGTTGGGAGATAGAAGAGGCATGGGTGGTGTGTGATAGAGTGAGAGACTAGAGAACAAATAGAGATCAGAGAGTGAGAGAGAGAGAGAGAGAGAGAGAGAGAGAGAGAAGAGAGAGAGAGAGAGAGAGAGAGAATACGAATACGAATACGAATACGAACTTTTTTAATGAGGGAAATTGGATAAGCTAAGACAGCTTTTTTACACCATGCCCTCAAGCAAACACATGAGATAGAGGGAGAGAGAGAGAGGGGGGGAAGGAGGGAGAGAGGGAGGGAGAGAGAGACATAGAGAGGAGAGATAGGGAGAGAGAAAGAGGCCGTTGCGACGGATGCGGAGAGAGATAGAGAGATAGAGAGAGATGAGAGAGAGGAGAGAGAGAGCGAGAGCGGGAGGTGCAAGAAGAGTGGTACTGTGCATCGTTGTACCGTGGACGGAGCGACCCAATGTGCTAGTGGGTGGGGGTGGAGAGCGAGCGAGCGACACTAGCAGCCAAGGCACCGACAGTCTTTCAGAGGAGCCGCCTGAGCGCGAGCGAGCGAGAGAGCGAGAGAGACGAGAGGATAGAGAGGGCGATCGCGAGCGTATGAGGGCTTTCCGAGGTGCGACCGCACCTGCACGAGAGACGCCCCCCCGTGAGAGAGAGAGAGCGGAGGCCGCGTCGAGAGTTTTCCCATCTCTGCTAGCACGCGCCGACCAGAGAGAAAGAGAAAGAGAAAGAGAGAGAGAGAGAGAGAGGACATGACCACGGAGTACGGGAGCGTTTACGCCACTAGGAAGGACGGGAGGAGAGAGAGAGGAGAGACGGACAGAGAGAAGACCGAAAAGAACGAGGATCTTTCCAACGCCAGAGGCCAGAATAAGCACAATACCGCTTGTTTTATCCTCTCGCAACCACCAAAAAGAAAACACACATCAACAAAAAATCCAGATCAATAAGATGACAACTATTGTATACAATTAACACAGCCAATCTACAACAGCCGTAACACAACAGCTCACACACGTCCTATGAAGCCACACCACACACACACGCACGCACGTGATCACGCTCTTTCGCGCGCGCAACACCCACAGCTCGGACACCTAACAACCAAAGTATCACACACACAAGCACACACGCGACACACACACACACACAACACCCTCTACACACCACACACACACACACCACACACTACACACACACCACACACACACACAACACACACCACAACACATCACACGGAACACAGAAGGAATTAACACACACACACAACACCACACACACACACACACACACACACACACACACACCAACACACACACACAAACACACAAACACACCCACACACACAACACACACACACACACACACACACAAACACACACAACACACTGTACCAAATTTATTGGAAAGAGGACAAAAAAATATTAGAGTAAAACACACAGAAAGAAGAACAAAATTAATTATACATCAAAAACATGGAATTCCGACTCGTAAACCATGACGTCGAGGTGCACATATGCCAACGCCACACCACAGATACACTCACACGCCCACGGCACGCACATACAACACACACACAACACACACACACACACACACACACACACACACACACACACACACACACACACACACAACACACGCACCCAAATAAGCATGAAATACTGTTACACATAGAATCAAATTCCTAGAAAACAGGGTGGGAAGCATTGACTAGGCAACTGGTTCACGTGGAAGAAATATTTGCAAAAAGAATGGTGAAATTGGTTAGGAGATCTGTTTCATTAATTCTCTTCAAAGCTTAATAGGCCTACTGTTTTCAATTTACAACTGGCCAGATGGTGTTGCCACAGAGTTCCTCCCGAATGAACCAAACTTGTCTTAATAAATCGCTTTGGTAATTGGAGAATATTTGTGTACCTGGGCTGATCATGCAACACAGTTATTTATAAGCGACTGTGGGGCCTGTCCGAAAACATTTAAACATAAAGACTGCTTTTTTATGTTTTATTCTTTGTTCCCG
>CM065704.1:22741677-22744177 GCA_017654935.2 Phymorhynchus buccinoides
TATTTTTGTTTTTCATTTTCTACTTTTATAAATGTAATTCTGTCCAGAGGCTGGATGTAAAAAAGCATTGTTATTCTTACTCTATTACCAACTCTATAGAAAATCAATCATCATCATCAATTCTCTCTCTCTCTCCTCTCTCTCTCTCTCTCTCTCTCTCTCTCTCTCTCTCTCTCTCACGTCTCTCTCTCTCTCTCTCTCTCTCCTTCTCGAGTAGCCACATTTAACAATGTTATCCTTTTCTCAAAGTCCCATTCCCCATGCTCTCCTTGCTGGTTATGTATATAAATATGTAAATAATGTCTTGTGATTTATTTTATTTTTATGATTGTTGCTTTTCTAGTATTGCTTCCCCCCCCCCCCCCCCCCCCCTTCGAGTTTCTTAATTTATTTGTTTGTTGTTTTCTTGTTGTTTGCCTCAGGGCTGAGTGAAAAAAGCTGTAATAATTAGCTTATCCTCATTCCCTGATAAATATCTTTCGTTCGTTCTTCGTTCTCGTGGTAATTGATAAGCCAACAAGGATATCAGCCAATTCCCAGACCTTGATTGATCACATTTATACTTCTCAACCAGATAACGTAATAGAAATATGCTCACCAATTTTTTTTAATTGCAGCGATCATCTGCCAGTTTGTATTACGTGGTCTAAAAAAGGTGTTACAATTCCAAAACAAATTGTCATACATTAGTAACTTACAGAAACTTTTCTCATTTTGATCTTGACAAATTCCTGTTTGACCTCAGTAATTCATTTTTATCTCTAGTTTATCAGTTTACGGATCCCGATGAGGCATTTGAAGTATTCTATCACAACTTTGTAAATATTTACAACAAACATGCACTATTCAAAACCATACGTGTTAAAGATACTCCTAAGAAACCCTGGTTAACTGAAAATGTAATGCAGGCTATGAATCAAAGAAACTCTCTTTTTGCAACTAGGGCAAAAGATGATGCTCAGAAACAAAGAAATGTTGTCACACATTTAAAAAGCAAAGCAAAAATGTCCTATTTCAAAGAATTAGTTTCTTCAAAAACAGACAGTAAATCCAGTTGGACCGCCATTAACCAGATAACTAATAAAAAGACCAGCACAAAAAAATAATATAACGACAGATTTGTCTCCTGAAGAACTGAATATACATTTATCTAAAATTGCCAAATCTATTATTCAAACTGATAGATCAGCTGAAAACAATTTGAATAACTTATACCACTTTTGTACTTCAAAGAACATTTCTTCAGAACATACCATAGCACCTTTAGCTGTACAGTGTATTTGAAGTATATCACTATCTTGTTAATCTTAAACAAAACAGTTCCAGAGGACTAGATGGCATTGATGGAAACATTATGAAACTCTCGGCTCCTATCATTTCAGAATCACTTACTTATATTTATAATTTATGTATTTCTAAAAATAAATTTCCGAAAGCATTTAAATCTGCTAAAATTACTCCTATATTCAAATCAGGTGACAAATCTGACCCAAGTAATTACAGGCCCATTTCCATCCTGTCCATTCTATCCAAACCTTTAGAAACACACATTTAAAAGCATATTATTAATCACTGTGATAACTTTAGTCTTTTCCATCCTTGCCAATCTGGTTTCAGAGCTAAACATTCTTGTCATACAGCCCTCACTACTCTTGTTGACAAATGGCTAACAAATATCAACAACAATGAAATTACTGGAGTACTTATAGTTGATTTTATCAAAGCATTTGACGTTATAGATTACTCACTTTTACTTTAAAAAACTTAAATTGTATGTTTTTTCTTGTGACACAATTGAACTCATGTCGTCGTTTCTAGTTGAAAGAAAACAGGTGGTGGCTATTAATGGTTCTGTGTCGTCGCCCAAAATGACTGAGTATGGTGTTCCTCAGGGCTCTGTTCTAGGACCTTTTCTTTTCTCAATTTACATTAACGATCTGCCTCTTGTTTTAAAAGCTGTTTGTGAACTGTTCGCTGATTATACGACAATGCACACAAACAATTCTGACTAGCAATTTTATTCAATAACAATTTCGAATTTAAAATAGAAAATAAAATAAAATATACAAAAGGAAATTATATTATTATAGTACTACAGACAATGGGTAAAAAAATTGTTATAGTAAATTTGTATGGCCCAAATAGAGACGACCCAGACTTTTATCAGGAAATTCAAAACCAAATAGAAAATTTGGGCATCCCTAATGTAATAATTGCAGGTGACTGGAACTTAGTGTTAAACCCTACTGTAGACTACTGTAACTACAAACGTATTAATAATAGCAAAGCAAGAGATGTGGTAATAAACATGACAAACAAGTTAGAGTTAACAGACATCTGGAGGGAATTGAATCCAGATATGCTTCGCTATACCTGGAGAAGGACCAACCCTATTCAACAGAGCCGCCTAGATTTTTTCTTAATTTCAGATCATTTAATTAGCAATGTTAGTAATGCTGACATTTTGTATGACTACAGAAGTGATAATTCTCTAATTGTA
>CM065704.1:22761677-22771677 GCA_017654935.2 Phymorhynchus buccinoides
TTTCGAGAATTGTTGTCAGTCTCACTAGTCCGACAGTTAACTAGTCCGACAGTTTTCTAGTCCTACAGTTTCCTTCAAACAATCAATTTTCTTCGTTTTCTTCCTTATTGTTAGGATATTTTGTTACCTTATTATATCCCTTTTGTTCAAACAATCGGCAGTTGTGTTTTCAGGGTGAGCTGTCGGGCTGCAGGCCGTGCAACTTGGTTGAGCTTGTTTTATTATTTTGGTTTAGTTTCGTCTTCATTTTTACACAGTAACTTTTTATGTTAACCCTCTTAGTTTTAATATATCTTTTTAAAGTGATTGTTTCAGCTAGTGCCATTGTAAAGGAAGTTTTCTTTGGGAATTTAATTTGGCCATTTCAATTTCAATTCCAAATTCCAAAATTAAGAAGCTTTTGACTTAATCTCTCAATCCGCTTCTATGAAATCCAAACCTTGGTCACTATGACTCGGCTGAACTGAGAGTGATACTTACCCGGCCTGTTCGCAGGCCTACTTCTTTTTCTTGTTTTGTGAGCGGACAGACTGGAGTGCTACCCCGCCCTAATCCGACGCCTTGCCGGGGATGGTCCTCGCGTCATTTCCCCCCCCCCCCTTCATAAGCCATCCCTTGTTGCCCTCCTCCTTGCCCCGTCCCCTTAAGTCCTCGGCGCTGGAAACCAAGCAGCCAGCGGTGACGAGAGCAGCCGGCTGGGTACGGAGCCTGTCCAGCGATCGGCTCGCCTTGGAGGACGACAGCTTGTCTTGGGAGGGTCGGCGCGCTCCCGAAGAACGACGGCCAGCCGTGTGAGGAGCTTCGGAGCGGAGGGACTTTCTGTGGAGGAACGGCCGTGGTTCTCTAGTGCTGTGAGAGAACCCAGTCTGGGGATTCAGCTTCTAAACAGCTAAGTGTTAAAAGATAATATTTGTTATGTGACCAGTGTGTTTCCGGGAGGAAACAGTGACCGACATGAACTCAGGCAGGGACAGTTGTCTACAAAGTGGTATATGAGTGAATAATGCCAAGAGTTTCAGTAATTATAATTTTCTTCTTTTTGGGGAAAATGTGCTGTTATACCGAGCCTACCCAAGGAAAGCTGTCCTAGCTTTACCAAGTGACTGGTGTTTGTTTTAAATATCCTTTATTATTCAGTTAACATCTCATTGTTTGGGCTCCTGCCGACTTATGGCCAGTTTTTCCGACCCTTGAAGGGGTTAAGGGGGAATTCTATTTTTACGGGGTCAATTTCTTAGTCCTTCGTTGGACTGGTCAAGAGAGGGTTTTGTTGTCAGTCTGTATTTAGTCCTTCACTGGACTCCGGGATTTGTTTAAGGCTGGGCATCAGGCGGAGGAGTTCTTGTTGGCTACTGTTAATTTTGCTTTACCCTTAATTGTATGTAAATATTAACTACATGTTCGCATTGTCTAGCGCCATGTTTTTGGCTTGTCATTTTGTTTATATTATAATTTTCAAAGAAGACACAAAATCACGGCTTAATCTTTGTTCAGAGTGTGCGTGTGCGAGTCTGGGTGATTGTGCGCCTTAAGTGTTTACTTGGTCTGTTCTCTTGACCCTACCCTTTTAGTCCGGTTTCGGTCTTGCGCAAAACTGCGGGCCAAAACCGTGACAGAGAGAGAGGGTGGGGTGGGGGTGGAGGGTAAAGAAACAGAGAGAAGAGGGACAGGAGGGGATGACGAAGATTACGTATTTTCATTCATTATTTTCTTTTACTTTACCGTCATCAGATTATCATGTCATAGTTCTAGTATGCGTCATCCATTCACTGCCGTCATTGTTAAGTTTAGTGTATTGTATTAACCTCGTCAAAGTCTTTTTAAAGACGAAAAATTTGGTTTTATTCACCGTGTTTATTGTTTATTTCACCTTCATGTGCTTGTGTGAGTGTAGCGTTTTGATGTTTTTAGTTACAATTATGAAAAAAAGACTGCTGAAATATGAAAAGCAAAAACCCCTTTTTATATTTCTGCAGTCATTGTTTGATACAAGTTATTAGTTTTTGCAATAAATCCAATAATACGTCAATGGACTAGACTATCTAAAGATAGTCCATTTTGACTCCAAGCCATCGAATTGACAATGGAGACAATGGCGATTGTAAGGCAGTTTTATTTATTCACAGATGCACAGAGAAATACATAGACCCTTATTGTTATTTAAAGCACGCTACTTCATATATAATTGGAGCAGAAAAGATGATTTTTCTGTCACATATCCACGCAGTGTAGTCCACAAGATGCTTAGGATCTAATATGCAGGAACGGTTTATTAGCACCGTTGCTGGTTATTCTGGCTCTACATGAACAGATTAGCTCATTGAGAGACTCATGATTGTAAAGCGCTTAGAGCTTGGTCTGGTTTTTATGACATGCGCATATAACTGTATGTAGCGAGACATAACTGTGCATTAGATAACCAATAAAAGCTAATGTAGTTGGATTTATTAATGGTAATAGTGGTCTTAGGGTGACGTCACAAAGGGGCCTGTTTCTCACAGAAACCACCATCTGCAAAGGGGTTCTCATCATTTTATGTTAGGGGAGGGTCTAAGGTACATGCATGCCAAAGGGCACGCCTTAACCATAATTTGCAATTTATCTCACATTTTATTCCATTAACGGACTGACTAAACGTTGTCTACTATTTAGAGCGACTATCGTGTATCTGAAAATATTCGCTTTTTTGTAATCTGTTCCTTGATACATCATATTATGTTTGAAGTTCAAATTGACATATTAGGGGAATTACTGAGAAATAGCTAATGGTTGGTCAGTGATCTGCTAATCTACTCCCTATTCTTTGCATACCCAAGCCATCTACGAGGCAGTGTGGTCTTCACGCTTCAAAGTGGTCGTCACTTTTCTTCCAACAACCGTGCACTTGCCCCTGATCTGGAGCTGGCGCATAAGCCTGGAAGTCCTGTAGCAACTTTTCTTCATGCCTCATCCACTTTAATCTGGTGAACAGGCATCCATTGATGCCTCAATCACGTCTTAAGTTCAACGTCAACTTCATTGCTTATTTTTACCGTTTCTTGATTGTCGTATTTGCAGTGACGATTAAAAGGGCTTGTGACAGCGCAAAATGTTACAACGCCTCAAAATGTTACAATTGTAACAAATTGCGTGAGGTGCCGGGGGTGCCCGGGGTGCTCCGGGCGCCTCGCGCAATTTGTTTAAATTGTAATATTTTGAAAACTTTCAATCACAGGTGGGCGTCTCGGGCAAAATGTTACAATTATAACAAACTGCGCTTGGTGCCCCGAGCCCCTCGCGCAAAATGTTACATTTGTAACAAAATTGAAACATTTCGCCGCAGGCTTTCTGCGCAAAATGTTACAAGGCGTCAAACATTTGCCGTTTTTGTGAAGTTTGTGTACAATTGAAGCGGAAGGGTAATTAGAGCCTATAATATTATTTAAAGACATACAATATTTCAAGTGAGGATGTCTTTGAAATCTTCGGGTGAGAGGGCGTTTAGTTTTGTTGCACCAAACGTTTGGAATTCTCTCCCTGACCATACCCGTAACCAGTCCACTGTTCCTTCCTTCAAGTCCCAACTAAAGACCCACTTCTTCCGGAAAGCTTTCTCTCTGCAAAGTATATGATCCTTTCCCCACTCTTGTTTTCCAGCTCATTGAAGACGTTGAGTATGAGGTTAACGCGTGCGCGTGCGCGCGCGTGTGTGTATGGGGTGGGGGTGGGGAGTAGGGGTGGGGTGGGGGTGGGGGGGAGGTGGGGGGAGTGGGGGGATGGTTGGGGTGGTGGTGTTGAAGGGACGTGGGTGTTGGTGTGTTGTGTTATGATTATATGCAATGCATTCTCTAATATGTATTCATTTTGATAGAGATGTATGGTGAGGATGCGTGGGCCAGTTTGTTAGAAATGTTTGTACGAATGGTGAGTGAAAAGCGCATTGAGTTGCTTTGCAAGATTATGCGCTATATAAGCATTATTAATTATTATTTATTATAATTATGTCTCTAAATGGTCGTTTGGGAGATATAATATGGATATGGTTGTGGCTCTAAACAGAAGCGAAGACACATGAGAATAAGGCCGGGTTCACATTAGACACGTAAGTTTCAGTACGGAAAACCCTAATTCAGTGAAAGAAAGAAGGATAACAGTTTACACATATAGGGGAAATTCAGACACGTGCGCAAATCTTTTCCCTTCTTTGTTTCACTTATTTATGGATTGCGCACGGGTTTCCGATGGAATATCCGCTTATGTGTGCACACGGCCTAACTTAACAACAACAAAAACAAAAACAGACATGAATACAAGGGCATCGCCGAGCGGCAGATATGCTCTTTGCCGGTTACGCCCTGTACATGCCCCGCCCTGTACCTCCCTTCCCTCTCACATCTTAGGTACCCGTCCTCCTTGCGACCTTTGGGTGATGCACCTACACACCCTTGACTGGGTCAAATCGTTTTCCGGGATGCACACCCTTAATTGGTGGGGTGCACACCCTTAACACTGAGACATGTCTGCCACTCGGCAACATTTAAGCCCCACGTGGCTCATTTTGTGCTACAATGTCTTTTACTTTTAGTATTAGACCCCCTCCTTTACTGGGATGTACACCCTTAATTAGTGGGGTGTACACCCTTAATGGGGTGTACACCCTTAACTCAGAGACATGTCTGCCGCTTGGCGACATTAAAATCCCACGTGGCATAATTAGTACTGCATTGTCTTCTACTCCACTTTTTTCACCCACACACAAAATTGGGAGTGATTTTATACAGTATTTCACGAGATATAGGAGGGTGAAGAAAAACGGAAAGATGTCTGCCGCTCGGCGACATTGTATTTCCGAGGGATCATGTATGTACGAATGTGTTATACTCTTAGTGACACATCCTGACACAAAATGTGAAGGGATTATGTCTTCTAGTTCACGAGATACAGCTTGGACAAGAAATGTATAGCGCAAAGAAGGAAATTTCGGTTTTCACGGTCACACTTCAAGGTCAAGGTCAGCATGGCAATAATGCATGCTTGGATGTTTTGTACTCTGGGTTATACAGTACCACGCACAATCTGAAGCGCTTCTGTCAATTACAAATGTGGAAAATATGGCTGAAAACTCAATTTTTATACCCCTACCACTTTCAAGGCCTACCAATCTCCCTGACCTTGATCTTGACCATCATCAGAACGGGCATAAGCCAAAGTACCTACATGCCAAGTATGAAGTCTTTAAGACCAACGGTGTGGCGGTTATAGCCCCTTAAAGATTTTCGGTTTTCAAGGTCGTATACCAAGGTCAAGGTCACGACGGCGATAATTTATACGAGGATGCCTTCCTCTCATGGTGATACGCCACCACACAACACTGGAAACGATTCGGTCAAGCGGTTCGGGAGATATCCTTGGGACAGAAAACCCCAATTTTTAGACCCCTACCACTTTCAAGGCATGCCAATCTGCCTGACCTTGACATTGACCTTGATCGGTATGCCATCATCAAAACGGCCATAAGCCAAAGTACCTCCATTCCAAGTTTCCAGATTCTAGGACCTACGGTGTGGAAGTTATGGCTCCTTAACGATTTTCGGTTTTGAAGGTCATACGCCAAGGTCAAGGTTAGGACGGCAACAAATTTTGCGCGGATGCCTTCCTTTCATGGGGACACACCACCTCACAACATTTGAAGCAGTTCGGGAGATATCCTTGGGACAGACAGAAAATAAGGGGGAAAAATAGAGAAAAAAACCAAACGAAAACATACTCATTTGCGATCGTAGATCGGCAAAGGACAAAAAAACCACAAAAAAACCGGAACGAAAACATACTCCTTTGCGATCTACGATCGACAAAGGACAAAACAAGGGCGTCGCCGGGCGGCAGACATGTCCGTCACCAACAATGCCACGCACTTGCGACACCCTGTTGCAGTCACACCCAGACACAAAATTGGAAGGGATTTTGTCTTCTAGTTCACGAGATACAGCTTGAAGAAGAAACATATAGCGCAAAGAAGGAAATTTCAGTTTTCAAGGTCACACTTCAAGGTCAAGATCAGCATGGTGATAATTTATGCTCGGATGTGTTCTTCTCTAGGGTATACAGTACCACACACAATCTGAAGAGCTTCTGTCAAGTACAAATGTGGAAAATATGGCGTAAAACCCAATTTGTAGACCCTACCAGTACCACTTTCAAGGCTTACCTATCTCCCGGACCGTGACCTTGACCTTGATCGGCATAAGCCAAAGTACCTACATGCCAAATTTGAAGACTCTAACACTAACGGTGTGGGAGTTATGGCCCCTGAAAGATTTTCGGTTTTCAAGGTCGTACGCCAAGGTCAAGGCGACGACGGCAAAACATTTTGCGCGGATGCCTTCCTCTCATGGTGACACACCAGCACACAAAATGTGACGTGATTCGGTCAACCCGTTCACAAGATATCCTTGGGAGAGACAGAAGGAGAAAAAATGACCCTCCGATTTTCAGGATCCAGCGATCTTTTTGACCTTGACCTTGACCGTAACTGGTATGCCATAATCAGAACGTGCATAAGCCAAACCACCTTCATACCAAGTTTCAACATCCTATGTCGATCGGTGCCCGAGATATGGCTACAAATATATTTTCGGTTTTCAAGGTCGTACGTCAAGGTCAAGGTCACGACGGCGCGGACCTCTTCCTATTAAGGTGGCACACCTTCACACACAATTTGACGCGATTCGGTCAAGCGGTTCGGGAGATATACTTGGGACAGACAGAAACAAAAACAAGAAAAAACACACACACAAAAACCCCCAAAAAACCATACAAACCAGCCCATCGCAATAGTCCGATCACCTTTGGTGACGGACAAAAAGACTAATTTAAAAAAAACACTTTTCAGCTTAGGCAGAATGGAATAGTGGACACGAGGTAAAAAATGGGTGCAAATTAATAGTGTACATAGAAAATATTATTTGTATCTGTAGGCGACATGTGTGTGAGTGCATGTGCTCGCATGTACTTGTGTGTGTGTGCATGTGTGTGCGTGTGTGTGCATGTGTGTGCGTGTGTGTGCGTGTGTGCGTGTATGTATGTGCATGTGTGTGTGTGTGTGTGTGTGTGTGTGTGTGTGTGTGTGTGTGTGTGTGTGTGCTCGGAGAGCACGCGTCGTGTGTACCCATGCGCACGCGTGCTCAAACATGTCTGCACACGGTAGGCTATAATATTAATAGCACTAACAGACCTGGGTCATTTTCAGGGAGTTGTGCTGCGGACATCTTCCGCTGAGCTCGGGTCTCTGAGAGCGACACAAGGCATAGTAAGGGCTCCACTCTCTCCACTCGTACACGTTCAACCCGTCCGCCAGACCGCGACAGCTGGGGTTGTCGACATAGCACGGCCTGCAGTGACTGTAACACTGTAGGCGATGGTACTCGTCTGGGGAACAAAAATCACAGGAAGATTATTATTAATTTTCATCATCAAAGTCCATTCAGAGTGATTTGGAGAAAATGAAAAAAAGTTGTGTGACACGGATATCGGCACTTGACAGAGATGCAAATACAAGAACAGACAAACATACAGACACAGGCGGGCGGGCGCGTACATGCACACTGTCACAGAGAGAGAGAGAGAGAGAGAGAGAGAGAGAGAGAGAGAGAGAGAGAGAGAGAGAGAGAGAGAGAGAGAGAGAGAGAGAGAGAGAGAGAGAGATTCTCGTTCCACTGTAGTAGAATAAGTAAGCCTATGTAAACAGGTTGACAAATGCCCTGCTCAATAATCTCTCTCTCTCTCTCTCTCTCTCTCTCTCTCTCTCTCTCTCTCTCTCTCTCTCTCTCTCTCTCTCTCTCTCTCTCTCTCTCTCTGTCTCTCTCTCTCTCTCTCTCTCTCTCTCTCTCTCTCTCTCTCTCTCTCTCTCTCTCTCTCTCTTTCTCTCTCTCTCTCGTTCATTTGAACACTTGTCTTCTGACCCAGGTAATTGATAAGCCAACAAGGATATCAGCCAATTCCCAGACCTTGATTGATCACATTTATACTTCTCAACCAGATAACGTAATAGAAATATGCTCACCAATTTTTTTTAATTGCAGCGATCATCTGCCAGTTTGTATTACGTGGTCTAAAAAAGGTGTTACAATTCCAAAACAAATTGTCATACATTAGTAACTTACAGAAACTTTTCTCATTTTGATCTTGACAAATTCCTGTTTGACCTCAGTAATTCATTTTTATCTCTAGTTTATCAGTTTACGGATCCCGATGAGGCATTTGAAGTATTCTATCACAACTTTGTAAATATTTACAACAAACATGCACTATTCAAAACCATACGTGTTAAAGATACTCCTAAGAAACCCTGGTTAACTGAAAATGTAATGCAGGCTATGAATCAAAGAGACTCTCTTTTTGCAACAGGGGCAAAAGATGATGCTCGGAAACAAAGAAATGTTGTCACACATTTAAAAAGCAAAGCAAAAATGTCCTATTTCAAAGAATTAGTTTCTTCAAAAACAGACAGTAAATCCAGTTGGACCGCCATTAACCAGATAACTAATAAAAAGACCAGCACAAAAAAATAATATAACGACAGATTTGTCTCCTGAAGAACTGAATATACATTTATCTAAAATTGCCAAATCTATTATTCAAACTGATAGATCAGCTGAAAACAATTTGAATAACTTATACCACTTTTGTACTTCAAAGAACATTTCTTCAGAACATACCATAGCACCTTTAGCTGTACAGTGTATTTGAAGTATATCACTATCTTGTTAATCTTAAACAAAGCAGTTCCAGAGGACTAGATGGCATTGATGGAAACATTATGAAACTCTCGGCTCCTATCATTTCAGAATCACTTACTTATATTTATAATTTATGTATTTCTAAAAATAAATTTCCGAAAGCATTTAAATCTGCTAAAATTACTCCTATATTCAAATCAGGTGACAAATCTGACCCAAGTAATTACAAGCCCATTTCCATCCTGTCCATTCTATCCAAACCTTTAGAAACACACATTTAAACGCATATTATTAATCACTGTGATAACTTTAGTCTTTTCCATCCTTGCCAATCTGGTTTCAGAGCTAAACATTCTTGTCATACAGCCCTCACTACTCTTGTTGACAAATGGCTAACAAATATCAACAACAATGAAATTACTGGAGTACTTATAGTTGATTTTATCAAAGCATTTGACGTTATAGATTACTCACTTTTACTTTAAAAAACTTAAATTGTATGTTTTTTCTTGTGACACAATTGAACTCATGTCGTCGTTTCTAGTTGAAAGAAAACAGGTGGTGGCTATTAATGGTTCTGTGTCGTCGCCCAAAATGACTGAGTATGGTGTTCCTCAGGGCTCTGTTCTAGGACCTTTTCTTTTCTCAATTTACATTAACGATCTGCCTCTTGTTTTAAAAGCTGTTTGTGAACTGTTCGCTGATTATACGACAATGCACACAAACAATTCTGACTAGCAATTTTATTCAATAACAATTTCGAATTTAAAATAGAAAATAAAATAAAATATATAAAAGGAAATTATATTATTATAGTACTACAGACAATGGGTAAAAAAATTGTTATAGTAAATTTGTATGGCCCAAATAGAGACGACCCAGACTTTTATCAGGAAATTCAAAACCAAATAGAAAATCTGGGCATCCCTAATATAATAATTGCAGGTGACTGGAACTTAGTGTTAAACCCTACTGTAGACTACTGTAACTACAAACGTATTAATAATAGCAAAGCAAGAGATGTGGTAATAAACATGACAAACAAGTTAGAGTTAACAGACATCTGAAGGGAATTGAATCCAGATATGCTTCGCTATACCTGGAGAAGGACCAACCCTATTCAACAGAGCAGCCTAGATATTTTCTTAATATTAGATCATTTAATTAGCAATGTTAGTAATGCTGACATTTTGTATGGCTACAGAAGTGATCATTCTCTAATTGTAACTCAGTTCACCTTTAAAGCGCAAGAAAGATCAAAACCATTATGGACATTTAACTCA
>CM065704.1:22778310-22780810 GCA_017654935.2 Phymorhynchus buccinoides
AAACTGAGCTAGAAGACTTTCTCCAAGAGAATGGTTGTCCTCTTTGCACCAGATTGAAAGTCCACAATAAAAGCAAACCAGCACTTATTTCAAAAGAAATGGTAAAAATCTTATGTAAAATAACAAAACAAAACATTTAAAGGAGAGGGGAGTGGGCGGAAGTGAAGGGGCACCACCAGAGGAGCGTGATGGG
This sequence comes from Phymorhynchus buccinoides, assembly GCA_017654935.2. Taxonomy (NCBI): domain Eukaryota; kingdom Metazoa; phylum Mollusca; class Gastropoda; order Neogastropoda; family Raphitomidae; genus Phymorhynchus; species Phymorhynchus buccinoides. The sequence goes on from CM065704.1 coordinate 22,778,504, forward strand.
CGGAAGGGGAGGTCGCAGCCCAGCGAGGGGGAAAGATGGAGGTGGGCGGAATGGGGGGGGTGGGGGGGGAAGCAGGATATGGGAAACCCCAAGCGAAGCTAGGAAGGAGAAGAGGGAGGCGAGTAGGGCTTTTGTACAAATAGTTCCTCTACCTTCTGGAAGTTTTGTGTTTGGTCTAACCATATTTGTTTTGAAAGGTGCATAACGGAAAATAACGCATCTAACCAGTTCTTCTTCTTCTTCCTTCGATCGCTTGGACAAATTCCTATCAATTATGAACGCAGATGCTTCATGCTTTCGTGCGGAGCACGGGTTTATCTAGTAAGCTTATAAGATTGTTACAAACAAGTTCAATCGAACGAAACTCAACCAAATTGGCCGTCGTTCGCTGCGACCTGAATTCAATTGTGAGCGTCGATGATGCGGTTTTTCAGAGGCCTTCCCTTCACGCAGAAGAGAAGCAGCTCATCGAAGTTGGTTCCACCCCCGCACTTCTCCACCTCCACTATCTCCCCCTTGTGACACTGGTAGTACACGTCAGGACGGTCAGTGACGTCATCAAGGTGAAGGCCGTCACACTTGCCGGTGCAGTTCATGGTCCACGGCATGCCGGACCTTTCGTGGGGGACCTGGTACGGACTGACGCACCGTTTCTTCTCCGGGTGCAGGAACTGCACGAATAATAATGATAATAACGTCGTCGACTGTTTAGAGCGACTATTGTGGATAGATGAAAATATTCGCTTTTTTGCGTGTTTTTGCAATCTGTTCATTGATACATCATATTATGTATGAAGTTCAAATTAATATATTAGGAAATTACTGATAAATAGCTAATGGTTGGTCAGTGATCTACTAATCTACACCCTATTCTTTGCATACCCAAGCCATCTACGAGGCAGTGTGGTCTTCACGCTTCAAAGTGGTCGTCACTTTTCTTCCAACCACCGTGCACTTGCCCCTGATCTGGAGCTGGCGCATAAGCCTGGGAGTCCTGTAGCAACTGTTATTCATGCCTCATCCATCTATAGACTTTAATCTGGTGAACAGGCATCCGTTGATGCCTCAATCACGTCTTAAGTTCAACGTCAACTTAATTGCTTATATTTTACGTGTCTTCATTATCGTATTTGCAGTGACGATTAAAAGGGCTTCCCTCATTTTTTTAATTTTTTTAAAAATTTATTGAAGTTTGTGTACAATTGAAGCATGAGGACCGATTAAAAGGGCTTCCCTCATTTTTAATTTTTTTTGGCAAACAAAACAATCTCTTTTCTTGTGTACAATTGAAGCATGAGGATAATAGGGCCTATAATATTTTTGTAAGACATAACATATTTCAAGTGAGGATGTCTCTAAATGATCGTTTCGGATATATAATATGGATATGGTTGTGGCTCTAAACAGAAGACACATCAGAATAAGGCCGGGTTCACATTAGACGCGTAAGTTCTGTACGGAAAACCCTAAATAAGTGGAAGAAAGAAGGATACAAGTTTATGGAAACAGGGAAAATTCGGACACGTGCGCAAACCTTTTCCCTTCTTTGTTTCACTTATTTATGGACTGTGCACGGGTTTCTGCATTGAATATCTGCTTATGTGTGTACACGGCCTAACTCAACAACAAAAACAGACATGAATAAAAAGACTATCATACAAAAACAACAACACTTTTCAGCTTAGGCAGAATGGAATGGTGAACGCGAGGTTAAAATGGGTGCGAATTAATAGTGTATACAGAATATTATATTCTGTATCTGTAGGCGACATATGTGTGTGAGTGCATGTGCTCGCATATACTTGTGTGTCTGTGCATGTGTGTGCGTGTGTATATGTGCGCGTGTATGTGAGTGCATGTGTGTGTGTGTGTGTGCTCGGCGAGCACGCACGTGTGTACCCATGCGCAGGCGTGCTCAAACATGTCTGCACACGGTAGGCTATAATATTAATAACACTAACAGACCTGGGTAATTTGCAGGGAGTTGTGCTGCGGACATCTTCCGCTGAGCTCGGGTCTCTGAGAGCGACACAAGGCATAGAATGGGCTCCACGCTCTCCACTCGTACACGTTCAACCCGTCCGCCAGACCGCGACAGCTGAGAGGGGGTCGACATGGCACGGCCTGCAGTGACCGTAGCACTGTAGGCGATGGTACTCGTCTGGGGAACAAAAATCACAGGAAGACTCGATGGCTTTGAGTCAAAATGGACTATCTTTACTGACGTATTATTGATGTTATTGCAAAAAGTAAGAACTTGTATTAAAAAAGACCGCAAATAATGTAAAATGAGGATTATGCTTTTTA
>CM065704.1:22788310-22793310 GCA_017654935.2 Phymorhynchus buccinoides
GGTCTTTTTACCCCGTCTTATCCTTTTTATTGTTTCTAAAAGAAAATACACCTAAACGACAAAGACTTTAAAGATAAAGATATACATCATAATCATATAATAAAAAGGAAAGTGTGTGTGTGTGTGTGTGTGTGTGTGCCTGTCTGTGTGTGTGTGTGTGTGTGTGTGTGTGTGTGTGTCTGTGTGTGTGTGTGTGTGTGTGTGTGTGTGTGTGTGTGTGTGTGTGTCTGAAACACAAAACGGGCCTTATAACTCCGTTTTTCGACCGAATCGCTTCACATTTGCTGTCAGGCTTGCTGTGGTCGGCGCGAAGCCTGACAGCAAATTTGAAGAGAATCGGGAGAGAGCATCACTCTCAAAGCAGCACCAACGGGAAACGGGGCCTTATAACTCCGCCGTTTCTTAACCGAATCGCTTCAAATTTGCTGTACTCAGCGTTACCAGTACTTGGCGTTACCGTTACTAGGGAGAGAGCGTCACTCTCAGAGCAGCACCAACGGGAAACGGGGCCTTATAACTCCACCGTTTCATAACCAAATCGCTTCAAATTTGCTGTACTCAGCATTACCAGTACTTGGCGTTCCCGTTACTTGGTGTTACCGTTACTAGGGAGAGCGCGTCACTCTCAGAGCAGCGCCAACGGGAAACGGGGCCTTATAACTCCGCCGTTTCTTAACCGAATCGCTTCAAATTTGCTGTACTCAGCGTTACCAGTACTTGGCGTTACCGTTACTAGGGAGAGCGCGTCACTCTCAGAGCAGCGCCAACGGGAAACGGGGCCTTATAACTCCACCGTTTCTTAACCAAATCGCTTCAAATTTGCTGTACTCAGCATTACCAGTACTTGGCGTTCCCGTTACTAGGCGTTACCGTTGCTAGGCGTTACCGGTACTCGGAGTTGCGCTAGTCATATCATAAAAAGGCAAGTGTGTGTGTGTGTGTGTGTGTGTGTGTGTGTGTGTGTGTGTGTGTGTGTGTTTGTGTCTGAAACACAAAACGGGCCTTACAACTCCGCCGTTGTTTGACAGAATCACTTCAAATTTGCTGTCAGGCTTGCTGTGGTCGGGGCGAAGCCTGGCAGCAAATTTGAAGAAAAGCGGGAGAGCGCGTCACTCTCAGAGCAGCACCAACTGAAAACGGGGCCTTATAACTCCACCGTTTCTTATCCCAATCTCTTCAAATTTGCTGTACTCAGCGTTACCAATACTTGGCGTTACCGTTACTTGGCATTACCGTTACTAGGGAGAGCGCGTCACTCTCAGAGCAGCGCCAATGGGAAACGAGGCCTTATAACTCCGCCGTTTTTCGAACGAATCGCTTCAAATTTGCTGTCATGTTTGCTGTGGTCTGGGCGAAGCCTGGCAGCAAATGTGAAGAGAATCGGGAGAGTGCATCACTCTCAGAGCAGTGCCAACGGGAAACGGGGCCTTATAACTCCACCGTTTCTTAACCGAATCTCTTCAAATTTGCTGTACTCAGCGTTACCAATACTTGGCGTTACCGTTACTTGGCGTTTCCGTTACTAGGGAGAGCGCATCACTCTCAGAGCAGCGCCAATGGGAAACGAGGCCTTATAACTCCGCCGTTTTTCAAACGAATCGCTTCAAATTTGCTGTCATGCTTGCTGTGGTCGGGGCAAAGCCTGCCAGCGAATTTGAACAGAATCGGGAGAACGCGTCACTCTCAGAGCAGCGCCAACGGGAAACGGGGCCTTATAACTCCGCCGTTTCTTAACCGAAACGCTTCAAATGTGATGTACTCAGCGTTACCAGTACTTGGCGTTACCGTTACTAGGCGTTACCGGTACTGGGCGTTGCGCTAGTGTTATATTATTTTTTCCGGTACGGCGTCACATAGCCCCACATGGAGCATGAACACGCACGCACACACACACACACACACACACACACACACACACACACACACACGCACGCACACACACACACACACATGCACACACGTGCACATGCACAAATGCTCACACACGTGCACACACTCACACTCACGCTAGCCCTTTCCTACATATCCATTTTTATCATTAACCCCCCCCCCCCCCACACACACACACACACACACATAATGTTAAATGTATGTGCGGTGAAACTATAAGTGTCAGTCATTTACTGACTCACTGTTAAAGAGCAAGAGAGCTCTTTAAGTTTTCGTGTATTGACTGTTGACTCCATTAACACTATCCTGTATATTAAATGATTACTCTGTCCTTGATTCAATTTGTAACGACAAAAAAGAAAAACATTCTAAACATCTTGCTATTCATAAAATAGTTGCCAACGTTACAAAGAATAAAAAACATTATGACAAAACGCAAACCCCACCTAATCGAGGGTTTTTTTTATATATATATATATATATATATATATATATATATATATAGAGAGAGATAGAGAGAGAGAGATAGAGAGAGAGAGAGAGAGAGAGAGAGAGAGAGAGAGAGAGAGAGAGAGAGAGAGAGAGAAGAGAGAGACAGAGAGAGAGAGAGAGAGAGAGAGAGAGAGAGAGGCAGAGAGACATATAAAGAGAGAGAGTTGACTTACCTGCCTGTTGTCCTTCGAACTGTTTCAAAGGATAGTGGCAAAAATTGAGCAATTTAAAGGGTTTTCTTTCCGCCTCAGGTGTGTGTGTGCGCGCGTGTGTATGTATGTGCGTGTGTATGTGTGTGTGTGTGTGTGTGTGTGTGTGTGTGTGTGTGTGTGTGTGTGTGTGTGTGTGTGTGTGTGTGTTTCCAGTAATGCGTAATAGTACTTTTATCCAGGCTGACGAAGGTGCTTTAGTTTTGATGGCTAATTTATTGGTTTCTGAAGGGCGTGGGAAAGGAAGAGACTCGACCTGATAAAAGTGTGGAACAAATAACCGATATTCTTTTCCGTTTAACATTAATGTACACACACGTGCGCGCACGCACACATACGCACAGCACACAGACACACACACAGTGACACACACACATAGTGACACACACTCACATACACACAGACACACACACAGACAGACACACACACAGTGACACACACACACATACACACATACACACATGCACACACACAGTGACACACACACACTCACACACACACACACACACATTGACACACACACAGTGACACACACAGTGACACACACAGTGACACACACTCACACTCACATATACACACAAACACATACACTCACACAGTGACACACACACAGTCACACACACACACTCACATACACACAGAAACACACACACACACATACACACAGACACACACACACACACACACACACACACACACACACACACACACACACACATAGACACACACACACACACATATACACAGACAGACACACACAGACACAGACACACACACACACACACACACACACACACACACACACACACACACACACACACACACACACACACACACACACACACACACACAGTACTGATATAATGTTGCGAATATCCGGGTTAACACTTGACACGTTAATGACGATGACGACGACGACGACAACGACGACAGTTACAGAGATGACGCACACCTAGCACACTCATGTGTGTGCCAGTCAAAGAAAGAGAGGGAGAAAGAGAGTTGGTGACAGACAGACAGAGGGCGACAGACAGACAGACAAACAGAGAAACCAAAATCCTCCTAAAATATAATAAAGAGAACCTTAAGCTAGACAGACAGAGAAGAAGAGAAGAGAGAGAGAAGAGAGAGAAGAGAGAGAGAGAGAGAGAGAGAGAGAGAGAGAGAGAGAGAGAGAGAAGAGAGAGAGAGAGAGAGAGAGAGAGAGAGAGAGAGAGAGAGAGAGAGAGAGAGAGAGAGAGAGAGAGAGAGAGAGAGAGAGACAGAGAGAGAGAGACAGAGACAGAGAGAGACACAGAGAGAGAGAGAGAGAGAGAGAGAGAGAGAGAGAGAGAGAGAGAGAGAGAGAGAGAGAGAGAGAGAGAGAGAGAGAGAGAGAGAGAGAGAGAGAGAGATTGACACACTGTGAAAAAGAGAGAGAGAGAGAGAGAGAGAGAGAGAGAGAGAGAGAGAGAGAGAGGGGGGGGGGGGGGGAGGGGGCGGGTGCCAGACACAAAATTCACGTCTGTGTATTGTAAACGTTCAATGCAGCTTGCATAAACTCACTGCTGTAAGCTTTCAGGCGTTGAATCTGCTTCACAATCGTGGAACAAAAATGAAAGCGATTGCAAGATTATTCAAAACAAAATGTTCATGAATTTATAGTTGGCATTTGTTTTAGTCACACACAGCAACATTCTGCCATTTGAGGGAAAGGGATAGGGTTAGGATCAGCCTAGGATAATTTTCATATTGGGGGTGGTAAACATAGGGGGTGGAGTAGGCCTACAAGACTGCTGCACTTTCTTCTTTATGGGGGAGAGGAGATCACTATGTTCCTTATTTTCATAATTGTTTTGCGCTTGAAACACCTGGTTAACTGTTTTAAAGCGGATATAGTCACTCTGAGATCGGCCCTTTCCCTTATCAACCCCTCTGTTTATTTACCCACCTGTCTCATATTTCATATCAAACTGATAGCCTACACGACATTTACAAGGCTTGTTTGTTTTCAGAGATCTCCGGGTCAGACTGGCATGATACAACAAGAGATTAACTTTCCTGTCGTGTTTAGGTTGTTGGGTAATACAGGGTAATCATGCTTCGCAAAGAGTGGGGGGAAAAGGACAAATAAGATTTTTAAAACATTTTGTACAAATACAGACCCACCAACAAAAAGAAGAAAAAGAAAAGGAAAGAAAGGAGAAAAAAGAAAAAAGAAAAATGGAAACAAAAAGAATAATAAACTTGGTGCGTTGCAGTAGGGTTTAATTTTACTTTAATGGATTTTTTATTAATGCAAACCTTAATCTCAGTGATACGGCACAAGCTTGCATTCTGTGCATACATGCAACAGTCCAATGTGTAAAAAAAAAAGAGTGAAGTTTAACATCTATTCGCTGTTACGAGTTACTTTTACGATCAAATTAC
>CM065704.1:22800810-22815810 GCA_017654935.2 Phymorhynchus buccinoides
CGCCCGAATATCTCTAGGCGTGTGTGTGCGTCAGTGGTAGGATGTTTTTATTTTTATTGTTTCTTCGCTTGTCTCGTGCAAGTCGATTCAAAGTTGAGTGAGTTCAGGTCAACCGGTTGGTGTGTATTCTGTAGCAGGGCAGGGTTAGTCAGATTCATCACAGGTCTCCACAGCGCAACTTGTGGCTGTGTTCTGGTCGTCCCAGGGAGCAGTGCACCTACTGCTCAAAGGTTTCTTCACGGCTGTTCGGTCAGCTACTGGTGTTTCGCCACAGGAATAGCTCTGTTCTTGTGGGAAGCCAGGGTCTAAGTTTGGCAAGGGGGTTTAGCTTCGTCAGCCTACCAACCAACTTAGGGGTTTTCGGGTCTCTCTGGGACCCCATGTAAATATTGTATCAGTCACGGGTTTGATGGGTGAGTAATGTGTGTGGGAAGGTTTGTATTCATTTTCAGAAGTCTAAATTGAACGGGGGTGGTAGTTTTTAAATGGTTTTAGTCCTGGGTTGGCATTTTCGAGAATTGTTGTCAGTCTCACTAGTCCGACAGTTAACTAGTCCGACAGTTTTCTAGTCCTACAGTTTCCTTCAAACAATCAATTTTCTTCGTTTTCTTCCTTATTGTTAGGATATTTTGTTACCTTATTATATCCCTTTTGTTCAAACAATCGGCAGTTGTGTTTTCAGGGTGAGCTGTCGGGCTGCAGGCCGTGCAACTTGGTTGAGCTTGTTTTATTATTTTGGTTTAGTTTCGTCTTCATTTTTACACAGTAACTTTTTATGTTAACCCTCTTAGTTTTAATATATCTTTTTAAAGTGATTGTTTCAGCTAGTGCCATTGTAAAGGAAGTTATCTTTGGGAATTTAATTTGGCCATTTCAATTTCAATTCCAAATTCCAAAATTAAGAAGCTTTTGACTTAATCTCTCAATCCGCTTCTATGAAATCCAAACCTTGGTCACTATGACTCGGCTGAACTGAGAGTGATACTTACCCGGCCTGTTCGCAGGCCTACTTCTTTTTCTTGTTTTGTGAGCGGACAGACTGGAGTGCTACCCCGCCCTAATCCGACGCCTTGCCGGGGATGGTCCTCGCGTCATTTCCCCCCCCCCCCTTCATAAGCCATCCCTTGTTGCCCTCCTCCTTGCCCCGTCCCCTTAAGTCCTCGGCGCTGGAAACCAAGCAGCCAGCGGTGACGAGAGCAGCCGGCTGGGTACGGAGCCTGTCCAGCGATCGGCTCGCCTTGGAGGACGACAGCTTGTCTTGGGAGGGTCGGCGCGCTCCCGAAGAACGACGGCCAGCCGTGTGAGGAGCTTCGGAGCGGAGGGACTTTCTGTGGAGGAACGGCCATGGTTCTCTAGTGCTGTGAGAGAACCCAGTCTGGGGATTCAGCTTCTAAACAGCTAAGTGTTAAAAGATAATATTTGTTATGTGACCAGTGTGTTTCCGGGAGGAAACAGTGACCGACATGAACTCAGGCAGGGACAGTTGTCTACAAAGTGGTATATGAGTGAATAATGCCAAGAGTTTCAGTAATTATAATTTTCTTCTTTTTGGGGAAAATGTGCTGTTATACCGAGCCTACCCAAGGAAAGCTGTCCTAGCTTTACCAAGTGACTGGTGTTTGTTTTAAATATCCTTTATTATTCAGTTAACATCTCATTGTTTGGGCTCCTGCCGACTTATGGCCAGTTTTTCCGACCCTTGAAGGGGTTAAGGGGGAATTCTATTTTTACGGGGTCAATTTCTTAGTCCTTCGTTGGACTGGTCAAGAGAGGGTTTTGTTGTCAGTCTGTATTTAGTCCTTCACTGGACTCCGGGATTTGTTTAAGGCTGGGCATCAGGCGGAGGAGTTCTTGTTGGCTACTGTTAATTTTGCTTTACCCTTAATTGTATGTAAATATTAACTACATGTTCGCATTGTCTAGCGCCATGTTTTTGGCTTGTCATTTTGTTTATATTATAATTTTCAAAGAAGACACAAAATCACGGCTTAATCTTTGTTCAGAGTGTGCGTGTGCGAGTCTGGGTGATTGTGCGCCTTAAGTGTTTACTTGGTCTGTTCTCTTGACCCTACCCTTTTAGTCCGGTTTCGGTCTTGCGCAAAACTGCGGGCCAAAACCGTGACAGAGAGAGAGGGTGGGGTGGGGGTGGAGGGTAAAGAAACAGAGAGAAGAGGGACAGGAGGGGATGACGAAGATTACGTATTTTCATTCATTATTTTCTTTTACTTTACCGTCATCAGATTATCATGTCATAGTTCTAGTATGCGTCATCCATTCACTGCCGTCATTGTTAAGTTTAGTGTATTGTATTAACCTCGTCAAAGTCTTTTTAAAGACGAAAATTTGGTTTTATTCACCGTGTTCATTGTTTATTTCACCTTCATGTGCTTGTGTGAGTGTAGCGTTTTGATGTTTTTAGTTACAATTATGAAAAAAAGACTGCTGAAATATGAAAAGCAAAAACCCCTTTTTATATTTCTGCAGTCATTGATACAAGTTATTAGTTTTTGCAATAAATCCAATAATACGTCAATGGACTAGACTATCTAAAGATAGTCCATTTTGACTCCAAGCCATCGAATTGACAATGGAGACAATGGCGATTGTAAGGCAGTTTTATTTATTCACAGATGCACAGAGAAATACATAGACCCTTATTGTTATTTAAAGCACGCTACTTCATATATAATTGGAGCAGGAAAAGATGATTTTTCTGTCACATATCCACGCAGTGTAGTCCACAAAATGCATAGGATCTAATATGCAGGAGCGGTTTATTAGCACCCTTGCTGGTTATTCTGGCTCTACATGAACAGATTAGCTCATTGAGAGACTCATGATTGTAAAGCGCTTAGAGCTTGGTCTGGTTTTTATGACATGCGCATATAACTGTATGTAGCGAGACATAACTGTGCATTAGATAACCAATAAAAGCTAATGTAGTTGGATTCATTAATGGTAATAGCGGTCTTAGGGTGACGTCACAAATGGGCATGTTTCTCACAGAGACCACCACCTGCAAAGGTGTTTCCCATCATTTTATGTTAGGGGGGGGGTCTGAAGTGCATGTGTGCCAAAGGGCATGCCTTAACCATAAATTGCAATTTACCTCACATCTTATTCCATTAACGGACGGACTAAACGTTGTCTACTATTTAGAGCGACTATCGTGTGTCTGAAAATATTCGCTTTTTTGCGTGTTTTTGTAATCTGTTCCTTGATACATCATATTATGTTTGAAGTTCAAATTGACATATTAGGGGAATTACTGAGAAATAGCTAATGGTTGGTCAGTGATCTGCTAATCTACTCCCTATTCTTTGCATACCCAAGCCATCTACGAGGCAGTGTGGTCTTCACGCTTCAAAGTGGTCGTCACTTTTCTTCAAACAACCGTGCACTTGCCCCTGATCTGGAGCTGGCGCATAAGCCTGGGAGTCCTGTAGCAACTATTCTTCATGCCTCATCCATCTATAGACTTTAATCTGGTGAACAGGCATCCGTTGATGCCTCAATCACGTCTTAAGTTCAACGTCAACTTCATTGCTTATTTTTTACCGTTTCTTCAGTGTCGTATTTGCAGTGACGATTAAAAGGACTTCCGTCATTTAAAAAAATATTTAAAGATCTTTTTTTAATTGAAGCATGAGGATAATAGGGCCTATAATATTTTTTCAAGACATACAATATTTCAAGCGAGGATGTCTCTAACTGGTCGTTTGGGAGATATAATATGGATATGGTTGTGGCTCTAAACAGAAGACACATGAGAATAAGGCCGGGTTCACATTAGACGCGTAAGTTCCGTACGGAAAACCCTAAATAAGTGGAAGAAAGAAGGATAAAAGTTTACGCATATAGGGAAAATTCAGACACGTACGCAAATCTTTTCCCTTCTTTGTTTCACTTATTTATGGATTGCGCACGGGTTTCCGCATGGAATATCCGCTTATGTGTGTACACGGCCTAACTCAACAGCAACAACAACAAAAACAGACATGAATAAAAAGACTGTCATACAAAAAACAAACAAATTTGGCTTAGGCAGACTGGTGGACACGAGGTTAAAATGGGTGCAAATTAATAATGTACATAAGAATATATATGTATCTGTAGGTGACATGTGTGAGTGCATGTGCTCGCATGTACTTGTGTGTGTGTGTGCATGTGTGTGCGTGTGTGTGCATATGTGTGCATATGTGTGCGTGTATGTGTGTGCATGTGTGCGCGTATGCATGTGTGTGCGCGCGTGTGTGTGTGTGTGTGTGTGTGTGTGTGTGTGTGTGAGTGTGTGTGTGTGTGTGTGTATATGTGTGTGCGTGTGTGTGTGTGAGTGTGAGTGTGTGTGTGTGTGTGTGCTCGGAGAGCACGCGGCGTGTGTACCCATGCGCATGCGTGCTCAAACATGTCTGCACACGGTAGGCTATAATATTAATAGCACTAACAGACCTGGGTCATTTTCAGGGAGTTGTGCTGCGGACATCTTCCGCTGAGCTCGGGTCTCTGAGAGCGACACACGGCATAGTAAGGGCTCCACTCTCTGCCCTTGAACACGTTCAACCCGTCCGCCAAACCGCGACATCTGGGGTTGACGAAATAGCACGGCATGCAGTGAGAGTAGTAGCATTGTAGGCGATGGTACTCGTCTGGGGAACAAAGATCACAGGATGATTAATTTTCATCATCAAAGTCCATTCAGTAGTGATTTGGAGAAGAAGAAAAAAAGTCGTGTAACACGGATATCAACACTGACAGAGATGCAAAGACAAGAACAGACAAACATCCATACACAGGCGGCCGCAGAGTGATTTCCATTGTCTGATGTCCGACAGTCGCCTACAGTGAGAGCTCTGATAATTTATTAGTTTTAAGCAAGCTTTTCAATTTATCAGGTTCCTTTTTGCGACCAGTAAACTCATCTTGCTCCATAGATTTACCGAGGACTGTTTTTAGGAGAAATTCCTTCTTTCCCGTGCTTTTTGCACTGATTTAGAATTGTTAATCGTCGTGTTTTGTGTTGGCCGTCTATCCGCTGTGCCAGTGAGTATGAATGAAGCAACCTCTGTGCTTCCCGTGTTTGTGAAAAACAACGCACTGTCTGCTTTTGACAGAAATTTTGTTTCAACAGTGGAACTTTGTGCAGCAGCAGAGAAAACAAGTGGCTTCAAATCGATCATTGGAGCTCAGAGAATCGGTGGGCTTTGGAGAATTTACCCATCGAATACGACAGCAAGACAAAAACTTTCAGTTTCGGGCATTGTGCTGAGAGGAATCAAAGTGTCAGTGCGTGACAAAAACCCATTTCTTCTTTCCTATTCTGGGAACGAGGATATTGATACCCCAACAACAAATATTTTTATCAGCAACATTTATGTCTCCTTTTCTGACGATGAAATCATGAAAGCTGTGAAGGCCCTTCCTGGTTGTGAAGACTGGTCGAAGTTGATTGCCGAAAGAGGCAGAGACAACAACGGAAAGTTATCAAGGTGGGTTCTGGTTCTGGTACTATACGCCGAAGGAGCCTATGAAGGGTGACAGGTTGTCGCTTTGTTTACATATCAGTCCCTTCAACCCCCCTTCCAAAGACTCTTAAAATTGGCCCTTCAAAGAACAAAAACAACAGGAAAGAGAACAAAAACAGCAGGACAACGCCAAACATGGAGAATGTAGGCGTTGGTTTGACAAGTCTCACACAACTGAGCAATGCCAGAACGAAATCAAATGTAGACAGTGCTTGGACGAAGGCCATAAAGCTGAGGGTCCAGTGTCAACTGACTGTTGCCCCTCCACCATCTCCTCCCATCACCCTGGTGCTACCAGCTGTCTGGTGGATAAGCGCTCTCCTTCTCCAAAAAAGATATCTACGTCTGATCCCACCCTCACTTCAGATTATCCCTGTTCTCCCAAAATGAAATCGCCGTCTGCGCCTCGTACTGTGTCTCCTTCCTGCACCCCCACAAAGAAAACCGACATAAAACAAAAAAAGCCAAAAGAACAATGCCCAGCAGAATTTGACGGAAGGTCAATTAGCAGAAGCTAAAGGAAGGCGATGCCCAGCAGAAGTTAAAGGGAGGCGACGCCCAGCAAAAACCAAAGCACCTTGCCGTGGTTGCTCCAGAACACGAAAATCAAAGGAAGTAGAGGGTTCTGGTTCTGGTCCCAAACAGCGCACTCTCGCTGTCTGAAAGCGAGGATCAGGATCTGTGAAACGCTCCTTCTCACCTCACAACAATAACAACGACAAAGAAGAGAGTGACAAGCAAAATGAAAAACATGCGCGTCGCAATGACAGTGCCAAAGACAGCTGCCAGAAGCAAGATTCCCCAGAATAATTGAATACTTGTTTCCCCCCCCCCCCCCCCCCCCCCCCCCTTTCCCACCTCTTTCTTTCTACTATTGTACAGGCTGTTAGATGAACATAATGACAATTTAGACGTTTTGACATGGACTCTGTTTCAGTATGTACACTAAAATTTAATGTAAATGGTGTGCGGAATAAACATAAAAGAAAAACTTTGGGTTACTAAAAAAGAAAAAAATATGACGTTTGTTGCCTTCGAGATACCCATATATCCGATGATAGACATCAATGGGAGTTAGAATGGGGAGGTGAAATGTTCATTTCCACTGTTTCTAATCACAGTATGGGTCAAATTATTCTGGTTAGAAAAGGTTTTCCATATAATGTTGAATGTGTGAAAAAAAATCTGACAAAATTGTATCTGTGACATTTGGAACTGAACATGGGAAAGTCGCCGTAATCAATGTGTATGCACCAAACTCTACTGCAAAAAAAACAAACTTTTATTGCTAATTTAGCATGCCATCTTCAGATCTTGATGCACTTGATGCTGATAAACTTGTGTGTGGTGATTTTAACTGTGTATTAAATAACAAAGATAATACAATTAGCGGTGATCCTCACAGAACTGTAGATGTGGAACATTTTAATAGACTCTTATTGTCATGCTCTCTTTATGACACTTAGCGTCTTTTTCATCCAGACACTAAGTTCTCTTGGTGCAGGAGAAATCCCTTCTCCGCCCAGAGATTAGATTACATCCTGACCTCCGAAAATGTATTTGACAGAACTCTTTTCTGTGATATACATTCAGTGTCGTTTTCTGATCACAGGCTTGTAAAAATTAAATATAAAATAACTAATGTCAAAAGAGGGCCTTCATATTGGAAATTCAATGAATATTTACTTCACAATAAATATTTTGTAGTTGCTATGAATACATTTATTGAAAACTATTAAAGATAATATATGTTCTTGTCATATACAACAAAATATTTGTTTTAAAGGTAGAATCCCATGCCGTTTATGAACACAAGAGGAACTACGTTTCCCAAACCCCTCTAAAATCAATATTTTGACTACGATCAGAGACTAAAATCATCATAAGTCCCTAAAAAGTAACAATTGCCTGAATTTATGCAGCAATAATATGTAGTATGTTCTTGTCATATACAACAAACGCAAAAGGTACAGTCTTATGCCATTTTTGAACACAAGAGGAACTACGTATACCAATTCCCTCTAAAATCAATATTTTGACTACGACCAGAGACTAAAATCCAACCCCTCTAAGGTAAATATTTTGACTACGATCAGAGACTAAAATCATCATAAGTCCCTTACAATTAACGACAATTGCCTGAAACTTTCCAGGAACAATATTTAGTATGTTCTGGTTATATAACACAAATACAGAGGGTACAAACCCCTGCCATTTTTTAACACAAGAGGGAAAACGTATCCCAGCCCCCTCTAAAATCAATATTGTGACTACGATCAGAGACTAAAATCACCAATGGTCCCTAAACAGTAACGACAATTGCCTGAAAATTTGCAGAAAAAATATTTAGTATGTTCTTGTCATAATTATACAACACATACAAAAGGTACAATCCCATGCCGTTGCTGAACACAAGAGGAACTACGTATACCAATTCCCTCTAAAATCAATATTTTGACTACAACCAGAGACTAAAATCATCATAAGTCCCTAAACAGTAACGATAATTGCCTGAAACTATGAAGGAATAATATTTAGTATGTTCTTGTCATATACAACAAATACAAAAGGTACAATCCTATGCCATTGCTGAACACAAGATGAAAAACGTTTCCCAACCCCCTCTAAAGTCAATATTTTGACTACGATCAGAGACTAAAATCCAACCCCTCTAAGGTCAATATTTTGACTACGATCAGAGACTAAAATCATCATAAGTTCCTTACAATTAACCACAATTGCCTGAAACTTTGCAGGAACAATATGTAGTATGTTCTGGTTAGATAACACAAAAACAGAGGGTACAACCCCTGCCATTTTTGAACACAAGAGGGAAAACGTATCCCAGCCAGCTCTAAAATCAATATTGTGACTACGATCAGAGACTAAAACCATCATAAGTCCCACAGAAATTAACGACAATTGCCTGAAACTTTGCAGGAATAATATTTAGCATGTTCTTGTCATCTAAAACAAATAAAAAAGTTAGAATCCCATGCAATGTTTTAACACAAGAGGAAACACATATCCCAATCCCCTCTAAAATCAATATTTTGACTTCGATCAGAGACTAAAATCATCATAAGTCCCTTTAAAATAATGACAAACGCCTGAAACTTGGCAAGAACACTCATTGTGGCCCTATTTGTATATTTATATAACATAGTCAAGGTACACTCCCAGTTTGTTTTAATGTGAAGGAAATAACTTCCACCAACTCCATCTACATCAATTTGGAAATACAATTATAGAGACGCATTGTAACAAAAATAATTCCTTATAACTGGGAGTTCCATTAAAACATTCAATCGCTTTGCGTGCGTAAGCAACCATACACACATGCATTAAATGATTACACATACACAAACTCATATAAACACATGCAGACTAGCCCCCCCCCCCCCCCCCCCCCCCCCCCCCCCCCCCCCCCCCCCACGCACAAATGCTTGCACACCCACACATGTAGTCACTGTATTTCATTACAATATTAAATGTATTAATGTAACCAAACAACCACAGCCCACACAGTGGCAGTTGAGATGTGTGCCTTCCATTTTACTGACTCCCTATGTGTGTGAATCAGATTGAAAACAGTAAGGGAAATATTATTAGTGATCTAACTTCACATCATGATCTCTTTTGACCGTATTTTACATCTATATACTCATAAAAAAATCAAAACAAACCCATTTATCTGAAAGTTATCCCGTTTTTACCCAAAATTATAGACCTTACAATACCAAAAACAATTCGAGTCAAAAGAGCCCAAGTTTTAGTTGGTCCAGTTTGATCCAAAATGTTGAGGCCACCAAGTTCGTGTCAAAACGGACTATCTAAAAAAATGTCAAATACTCCATTGCTGTTATTCTAAATTACTCCCGAATTTGCAATAATATCTTTGAGACCCCAATACACCACCACTCCAAACTTCCTGTAATTTGAAGCCTAGAATTTGTACAGGAATTATTGAAAACTTTAGCAGCGTTTTTCTCGAAACAGGCTTTTTCGAGTTAGTCCGTTTTGACTCCAAGCCATCGATAAGAACTTAGCACCACAACTTAAGTGGGACTTGTGTAAAATTGCAATATCTGATTTTTGTATTGCATTCTCGATTGAAAAAAAGTGAAAATAAAAAAACGAGAATCAGTCTTTAGAAATGGAATTGGACAATGTTCATAAACTATTATCACTGAATCCGAGTGATGATCAGCTAGTGAGGCGTAGACAACATATAAAAGCAGATTTAGACATACATGATATTCGTGAAGCAAAAAGCTTAGGTCAAGAGTAAAGTTCATTGAAGAACGGGAGAAAAACACAAAATATTTTATAAGTTTAGGAAAAGCAAGGGCAAATGCAAAAATTATTGATTCGTTAAAAGACACGGAAGGAAACATATTGCTATCACAAGAATAAATTATGAAGGAACATGTAACTTTTTTTCTCGCGCAAAATCTACTCTAAAAATAGAGACTTTGATGAAAGTCAGGCTACATCATTTATGACTGGCTGCTCATTACCAACACGTAATGAAGAGGAAAAGAATGATCTAGACATTAGAAGAAACAATCGCAGTAGCTTTGAAATCTATGAAAAATAACTCTGCCCCTGGGCCTGACGGGTTAACCACAAGCTTTTATAAAGTGTTTGGGGGTAAAATGAAAGAAACTGTATTTAACTCCTCTAATGCCTCATTTCCATCAGGAAGTATGTCTGATAGCCAACGACAGGCAGTGATAACGCTGTTACATAAAAGATAAAGAGCTTCCACGAGATGAACTGGGCAATTGGCGTCTGATATCTATAACCAGCACCGATAATAAAATTCTTGCAAAATGCTTAGCTAGACGGTTAACGGACATTCTCCCAAACATTATTCATGAGAATCAAGTTGGTTTTGTGAAAGGAAGAAAGGTAAGCACCATGATCAGATTAATTGATGACACTATTGATCTTTTAAACAATGAAAATAAAACAGTGAATTCTCTCAGCTGTAGACTACAAACGGGCTTTTGATTCAATTTCTAAAGATTTTATTATGGTCTTTTAAACGATTTGGCTTCGGTGAAAATATTTTAAATGGGTTCAAGTGCTAACATCTCAAACTGAAAGCAGCATAAATTACTCAGGATGGATTTCAGAAAGCTTCCCTGTCCAATCAGGGATCAGACAGGGTTGTCCTTTCTCTCCACTGGCTTGCATTGTATACGTAGCTTATAAATGGCGGCAGTTGAATTTAGAAATGTTCCTAACATTAATTGTATTGAACTCCCTATCCCAAATATGGCTCCTACCATTTCCACAATACTAAAAATCTTGTTGTATGCTGATGACATAGCTCTTTTTCTACAGAACGAAAACGACATGGAAGTAGCACTAAAATTATTGAAGATTTTAGTGTATTTTAAAACCTGGAAATAAACACCAAGAAAACAGAATCAATGTTGCTTGGCTCAAACAAAACCAATCACAAAACACCATTTAATATTACATGGAAAAATAAAATTGAAATCCTGGGTTTATTCTTTAGTAATGTTACTCCTGCTTCTTTATTGGAGGAAAATTTGAATAAAAGAATTTTAAAAAAAGTGGAAAGAATGTAAGTGGTCGAAGAGAAATCTTAGCCTCTTTGGTAAATTATGCATAATAAAAACATATTTGTTATCTCACTTTGTGTATGTTATGCAGTCCCTCACTGTGCCCCCAAAAGTGCTTGATAAACTAAATACATTGTTCTTTAGATTCTTATGGAAAAATAAATTTACAAACACTAGAGCTTTTGAAAAGGTCAAAAGGTCAGTAATGTGCTGCTCTCTGGAAAATGGTGGCATAAACATGATAGATCTAAATGCAATGCAGGCCTCTTTTTATTGTCATGGGCAGTCAATCTACAGCACTCGTCAGATCAAGGGTGGAGTATTATTCCAAATTCATGTTCTCTAAACTCGGTCGAAACTTGCACTGATTTTCTTCATCTCAAAAATCTAAACATGTTATAGGAATGAACCATGTTAAATCTTTATTTTGGAAATATGTTTTATTAACATGGCTAGACAATGGAAACAAGTTAGATGTCCCCGACGACTCTGGTTTTTCCTTTCTGTATCTATGAAACAATGTGCATATTAAGTACAGAAACAAAGCTTTATTTTTTAAGGACTAGATTGATGCAAATATCTGTACTGTATAAATGATATGTTTGCTAATAGTGAAATACTATCTTTTGATAGTGTTTGTGAAAAAGTGGAATATTCCCCGTCAAGGTTGTTTGAATATAACGCTTTGTGTAGTGCTCTCAAGTCACGTGCCGCTAATGCACTCTTAAGCAATTGTGCTCCACCACACCCTCCCCCATTTCGTATTGTAAATTATCTCCCCACAGCTCAAAAGCTGCGCCAAAAATTACACAGAGTTTTGAGCCTCCTCAACCTGTGCGATAAGGTTTTGGTTTAGAAAATATGGTCTATCTCTAAATCAATCACATTGGCTAACAGCAATGAAATGTACCAAAGAGATTAGGCTTCGGCATTTACACTGGAAAATTCTCCATAATATTTTCCCCACTACCATTTTGTTATATAAAATGGGAATAGCTAACTCAACTATTTGCTCGGTTTGCAATGAAACAGACTTCATTGAACATTTTTTTATTTCACTGTACTTCTGAAAACCTGTATGGAAATTGTCAGGATATTATATTTGAGAGAACAACCAAACGAATATTGTTAGAGGATAGTGGTGTGCTTTTTGGATACAAAATAAATCTGAGTAATGTTGATACTAAAATAATTAATCATATTATTCTAATTACAAAAATGGTAATCAGCAAGTTTAACTATGGCACTCAACTAGATATCCGCTTAATACTAGAATCAGAACTCAATATGAGAAAACATTTCTTTTAGATTTCAATTCACTTTTAATTAATATAATATAATTTGTTTAGCTTGGGATATGAGCATGTGCTCTCTTTCTGAGCATGGATTGGATTTACCTTTGTTATATATTCATATATTTATCTTTAGTAGTAGTAGTATTGTTGCTTATTTACCTATTTACCTTCTTCTTTATTTACTTCCAAAACTTCTTCTTCTTGGTACCAATATTATTATTATTATTATTATTATTATTATTATTCACCTCTTATAGAGGAGAATCCTGTTGTCTCTGTAATAATTATTTTTTCTTCTTTATTTATTGTTGTTATTACTTGTTTAGATTTCTTGAGATTTCTTTAATCAGCATAGGGTAGCTGGTCCAGCAGCTTCTCCACCTTCTCCTTGAATTAGACTGTTATTAGTTCAATGAGTCTGATGTGTGTTCATAATGAAAAAAAGTAAACCGTGTTATTAGTTCAATTAGTGTGATGTGTGTTAATAATGAAAGAAAGTAAACTGTGTTATTAGTTCAAAGAGTCTGATGTGTGTTAATAATGAAAGAAAGTGAACTGTGCTATTAGTTCAATGAGTGATGTGTGTTAATAATGAAAGAAAGTATTTAAACTGTGTTATTAGTTCAATGAGTAATGTGTGTTATTAATGAAAAGTGTAAACTGTGTTATTAGTTCAATTAATCTGATGTGTGTTAATAATGAAATAAAGTAAACTGTGTTATTAGTTCAATGAGTCTGATGTGTGTTAATAATGAAAGAAAGTGAACTGTGTTATTAGTTCAATGAGTCTGATAATAATGAAATAAAGTAAACCGTGTTATTAGTTCAATGAGTCTGATGTGTGTTAATAATGAAAGAAAGTGAACTGTGTTATTAGTTCAAAGAGTCTGATGTGTGTTAATAATGAAAGAAAGTGAACTGTGTTATTAGTTCAATGAGTGTTGTGTGTGTTAATAATGAAAGAAAGTGAACTGTGTTATTAGTTCAATTAGTCTAGTGTGTGTTCTACATATTATCTGAAATGTTGATCGTTACATAGAGAGAAATGTTGGGTATCATATTAAACGAGCCCTATTGATAAATACTTTTTACGAATGAAAACAAAAGACACAGGCGGGCGCGCGTACATACACACTGTCACAGAGAGACAGAGGAGAGAGAGAGAGAGAGAGAGAGAGAGAGAGAGAGAGAGAGAGAGAGAGAGAGAGAGAGAGAGAGAGAGAGAGAGAGATTATCGTTTGGAGGACGTCACTTAAACACATGTTCTTCTTTTTCTTCTACAGCACCTTTGGTGATACATGATATAATCAATGTGTATGTGAACTTGTGTGTGTGTGTGTGTGTGTGTGCGTGCGTGTGCGTGTGCGTGTGCGTGTGTGTGTGTGAGAGAGAGAGAGAGAGAGAGAGAGAGAGAGAGAGAGAGAGAGAGAGAGAGAGAGAGAGAGAGAGAGAGAGAGATTCTCGTTCCACTGTTGTAGAATAAGTAAGCCTATGTCAACAGGTTGACAAAATGCCCTTCTCAATAACCTCTCTCTCTCTCTCTCTCTCTCTCTCTCTCTCTCTCTCTCTCTCTCTCTCTCTCTCTCTCTCACTCTCTCTCTCCCCCACCCCAACCCATCTCTCACAACTTTTTCTCTCCTTCCCCTTACAACGATCCACTCCGGCACCTTTCTGTCTTTCTCTGTCTCTGTCTCTGTCTCTCTCTCTCTCTCTCTCTCTCTCTCTCTCTCTCTGTCTGTCTGTCTGCCTTCTCCTTTGCATCTCTATCTGTCTCTCCGTCTCTTCCCCCCTATCTCTCTCTATGTCTCTCTCTCTCTCTCTCTCTCTCTCTCTCTCTCTCTCTCTCTCTCTCTCTCTCTCTACTTGACTGGACAGAACTTAATCTTCTGGCATTAAATGATAAAAAAACAAAGTATGTGATTGTAACGGCACGTAAGCGACAAAATATAACAAGTAGTATCCCCCCAATATATATTCGCAATAAACCAATAGAAGAAGTTAACACACATAAAGTTTTAGGGATTACTCTAGATAACAACCTTACTTGGTCCTCCCATATTAGTAGCTTAAGCAAACGAGTATCTCAAAACGTTTTCCAACTCTTTAAGATAAAGAATTTTCTTAATATTAATGCACGTAAGCATTTCTTCCACGCATGCATCCAGTCTCACATAGATTATATAATGCATCAACTCTCTTTGATTCCAGTAGTGCTAACACCCTAAAGCCGTTGATAAGTGTTCATAAACGAGCTCTAAGAACATGTCTTTTGAAATCGTCTTCATTAACATTTCAAAATTACATCTCACTAAATATTCTTCCTTTCACAGATAAGCTTCGGTATAATAAAACAGTCATGATGTACAGAATTATAAACGGTTTAGCACCTGCAACCTTAATCAAAAGAGTTCCACTCAACCAGTCTAGATATACAAACAGTATTCTTGTCCCCAAACCCAGAACTGATCTTTTTAAAGCCAGTTTAACGTACTCGGGTGGAACTCTATGGAACTCTTTGCCATCCAATTTAAAACAAATAGCTGGCATGAATTCTTTCAAAAAGGCATATCAAAATATTCTATTTCA
>CM065704.1:22828310-22834456 GCA_017654935.2 Phymorhynchus buccinoides
TGTTTTTCAGTCATTCCCAGATCTGAGAGCCGGGTCTTGGCCAGGTTCAACATCAGAGCTCTCTGGCTGTTGCAGGACATGAACTGCTGTTGATGCTTCACAGTGCCTATCAACACCTGGAAGATCATGAACACCTGGCTCACTATATCCACAGCATAGTCTGAAGGCCATGTGAGTTCTCCTCTGTCCAATGCTGAGAGATAAGTGAAGCAATCCTCTGACTTCCACATGCAGCTTGCAGTCTACTTTCAGGTCACTGTGACAGCTGTCACAGTCTGTCTGGCATAAAGCCTTGGACACGCAGTAGCCTGACACAAACACCCGCGCCTTCCACTGTTCATCCTTCACCTCCACACTGTCACATTCCTGCAGCAAGGGCAGAAACTTGTGCAGGTCTTGCTCTGATGTTGCCGTCAACTGGTTCCGTGCTTCCTCTAAAGGAGTCGTGATGTCCTTCAGACTGAGGGCTCCACGTGATGCTGAAACCATTTTGAGGACGCTGATCAGTTTTAGTTTCTTTTCGTTTTCTAACAGCTGCTGTACTGACACATGGAAGTTGCATCCACTCATTTGCCTGTACTGACTAAACCTGAACTCTAAGTTGTCTGTTTGGAACTTGCCTAGTAGAACATAACTAAACTGTTTCTCTTTCAGTAGGTAGGTTGTGAGTGATGTGATAGCTGACAGAGTGTGGGTCAAGACAGTCATGGTTTCTTTGGAGAGGGTCCCTTGCCTGGGTTTGAGAGCTAACTTCTGCCAGCAATGAAGCCACTGGATCACCTGGCTGATGTACTGCAGGCTGGGATCAGAAGGGGAGTTGATGGCCTTGCCATCTTCATTGCGGAGACGGATGCCTTTGAAAGGGTGTTTAACATTCAAGATGTTCCACAACTTGATGATGATGGCCCAAAACTCCCTGGTTCCTCTGCTGTCAACCTTCAAAGACTTCTCATAGTGCTCCAGGGCTACGATATTGCGCTGGTCAAACACCTTCAGCATGAGTTTGACATTCTGTTTTTCTGTTGATGTTGGGTTCAAACATTTTTGAGTGAGGGCAGGAGCAAGTTTCATGTTGATGATTTTTCTTGATGATGCAATCTGTGAAGGTTAGAGAACGATGCCTCTGCTCACTCCCATCAAATGAAGGAAACATAAAGGTTTTCTCTTGATCTCTCTGCGCTAACCAGTTATTTCTTATGCATTTGAAAATATGTACAGTGTCAAACAAGAAAAAGAGCGTTTCACCTTCTTTGCAAGGATTAGGAATGGACTCCTTGAGTGTCCCCCCACACATTGTAGTGAAGGCATTCCTGTTGACTCTGTTGTTGTCGGAGATGACACAGGTGACAATGTAGCCTGATGTGTGCAGAGTGTCCAGAACTTGCATGATCAAATCTTTCAACGTGCTGGCATTCATGTGCTTGATGGGGACAATGGCCACCACATCTTTCCAGTTGGACAACAAAGACGCTATCATGAACACCTGTGCTGTGTTAGCCTCTCTAACACCTACAGAACTGTTGCAAGCAGAGCCTTCTAATTTTCCTTCTTTGTATGAAATCTGGTGGGCTACGTAAATCTCATCTAACATCAGCACACAACGGTTCTGTCCTTCTGACATATTTTGACATTTCTGCTTCAGATACTCCACGTGAATGCTACTTTGTTTCAGTCCACTGCCGATGTTGAATGCAGAAGCAATCCTCTTCAGATATGATGCATGAGGGAGAGTCAAAAGAGTGTTTCTCAACACAGAGTATGTCTTAGGGGCTGAAGCGAAAATTTGGAACGCCCACAACAAAGTTTCACAAGAATATCTGTTAACTGGCATTGCTAGCAGCTTCAGTTGTTCCACTAAAAACTGGAGTCTCTCCATGGATATGGAATATCTCTCTTCCTCTTCATCCTCGATTTTCTGAGAGAGAGAGAGAGAGAGAGAGAGAGAGAGAGAGAGAGAGAGAGAGAGAGAGAGAGAGAGAGAGAGAGAGAGAGAGAGAGAGAGAGAGAGAGAGAGAGCAGAGAATAACATACATGCAGAGAGAGAGAGAGAGAGAGAGAGAGAGAGAGAGAGAGAGAGAGAGAGAGAGAGAGTAACAATACACGCATAGACACACACATGTGTGTATGCACACATACACACATCACCACCACCATCACCACCACACCACACCACACAGACATGTATACACACACACCACTACCGCTGCCACCACCACAATGTTCGCACATGCACACACACTCACACCACCACCACCATCACACACACATGCACACGCACGCACACGCATACATGCATGCGCACACATACACACACTTAACATTTATGTTACCCCATTTTACATTGTCATACTTGTACTTTACTTACCCAATTTTTCATTGAAAATCTCCACACGCAAGTCTACGGATACCCTGACAGCTGATAGCAAAGTGGGATGTGTGTTGGGAAAGCAATCCTCAATCCTGTAGAAACTCCAGTAGGAACACTGGCTTGTGCTGTTAACACTAGTGCCTGCAGTACTGCCATCACTTGTGCCAGCAGTAGCTGTACTGCTGTGTAGTCTGTACATCCACAATGTGCTGTCTACTCTGTTTTTAAACTTGGAGCTGAAGTCCGAGAAATCAGTGATCTTATCAGCTTCCATCCAGTCACTAAAAGCTTTCTCATCTCTTTGCTGTGTTTCTGCACGCCTGTCTTGAGGGGCTTTCCTTTTGGCTGGTGGCTCCTCTGACAAGTATGATGGACAGTTGGGAAATATGGAGGGATAGGCATCTTTGGTTAATTTGGGTGCTGATCTTTCAACGGTGAGGATACTTCCATCTGGCCTTGTTGCAGAGTCAACCCTAACAATGGAGTGTTCACTAAAATGCTTAGCACACACAACAGATTGAGCAGTAGGTTCAAAATTTGCTCTGGGAATTTTACTCAGCCACAAACGACGTTGGTCAACATCAAGAGGAAATTTAAACACAGAAATTTTCTCATTTGTGTCATAATTCCCCCTGCATCCTGGCACACAACACTTCCTTAGCATGTTTGAATTAGATTATACTTTAGTGAAACCCTACTCTTAACCTCCCCTACCTTCCCACCCCAACCCCGCTTCTATCTACCTCGCCTACATCCTCACCTCGCCTCCTCGTCGTGGCCACCTCTTCACATTGCCTTCCAGTTCGTCCCCATCTTGCAGCCCGCACCGGTCGATCAGCCCAGCGTCCCCCGCGTCACATAACTACACTCTCATTCTCTCTCGCATCATTCATACATGCACGCGCACTCATTCTCGCCCTGCCCCCTATCCTACAAATTACCCCCCTTTGACCCTTACCACACTCTCCCTCTTTTACTTTTTAAGCCCCCTCTCCTGTCCAAATAATGTATTAACCTAAACTTCCTGCTGCACTCTACATTTTTACCACAAAAACATTACATTTCTGAACTACACTCAATTTCTTTAACAACTGGCTAAACAATAATCAACATCCACTAAACTCGCAACTAAAAAACTCAAACAGGTTCAATTATAAAATGAAAACGCCAACTCAGAATTTAAATAAAACTCATAAAAATTCAAAGCACCATCTTTTTCCTTCAAATATTCTTACAGCCACCAATTCCCAACCAAAAACTTCACACAAAAACTCAACACCAACTTTCCTCCCTTCTCACCCTATTCCTCCCCTTCCATATTTTTTGGTTCCCCTCCCCCTTTTCCTCTCTCCCAGTTCCACTCATTGTTGCAATCAAATGTAAATAACATCAAGTAACATAAAAAATTAACAGTAAACAACTCAACATAATCTTCAAAGCATCAAACATGTAATGATGTATGTAACACAAAGACTCCGTTCTATAACACCCTGCATCAGTCCCCTACATAACCCCATAATGTCCCTTCCAAATTATAGCTACCCATAAAAGTAAAATCCACCCGAGGAAACCCTCTACAAAGGATTCCCTCAACCCCCCCATCTACACGTTGTGGACCCCTCTACAAAGGGATCCACCTTAATAACACCTCATAAATAACACTAACAGTTCCCTACTCAAAATAATTTAACTTACCCTTTCTTCTAAATAATACTAGTACCCACACAAAAACTAACCCGAGGGAACCCTCTACAAATGATTCCCTCCATTCCCCATCTATAAGTTGTGGACCCCTCTACAAAGGAAACCACACTAAAACCTAATTATCCCTTTATGAAACTCACATTCAGTCAATATTACAAGTTAAAGTACAAAAGAAAAATCTTCGAACAAACTTTTTAACAAGAACATCAACAATCAAAATTAATAATTATAAACATCAACTATTAAAAACTTCAAAACATACACCCTTTCTTTCACTTCATCCACCTTGCCCCCTCCTTCAACCGAATTTTTTTTCGCCCCCCTCCCTCCCCACAACCCCATCCTCTCTCTCCAACTGCACCCAAAACAGCTGATCCCCCCAATCCACCCTTCCTCTTCCATCCTTACTCCATCTAAACCTCCAATCCATCCTTTTCCTCTCCTCCTCCATTAAAACCTCCACAATCCCTGATCCATCCTTCCCTCACTCTATCTCCGACCTATCCTTCCTTCCCTCACTCCCTCTGGTCCTCCACAATCCCCCACCCATCCTTCCTCCCCCCACTGCATCTGATCCTTCAATCCTCCCCTCTCCGTCCTTCCTCTTTCCCAATCCAGATCCCCCTCCCCTCCCTTGGTTATACAAGTCTAAATAAACTCCATCCCTTCATCAATTTATACATTTAATCATTTTAATGAGGGAAAACCCTCTACAAAGGATCCACAGAAAGAGAACCAAAAACTAACAAATTTACTAGCCACACCCCCAGCCACACCTCCCTCCTTCCCATCCTCCAAAAAACTCCCCCTTGTCCCCCTAGCCTCCTCTCCACCTTCCCTTTTCCACAAAGCCCTCCCCCCCTTTTTTTTTTCCTCAAAGCCCCCCACCCTTTTCCTCTTTTTTTCCCCCAAAGAGCCCGCAGATTTCAAGGCCCTCCTCAAACCTGGCAAACCAAGCCGAGTCAAAGGGTACTGCCTCGAATCAGTAGCTCTAAGACCGCCTATTCCCAAACCCCCTTCCATTCCCCCTGCCACCCTAACCATCTTTTTTGTTCTCCCCAAAGAGCTGGCGATCTTGAAGGCTCCCTCTAACCCAGCAAACAGAGCCTTCGCTAGGTCAAAGGGAATTGCTTCTGATCCCCAACTCCATCCCTACCCTTCCACCTCCTTCACCCCCCACTCCGCCCTCTTTCCTCCCCTCACCTCTCCCCATTTCGATGGCCTAAGGTATGGGCTGTTTGCCCGGCACAAAGGCCTAGCGGGCTGCACTCTCCAGAGGCCGTCCTCACCTCTTCACATTTCGACGGCCTGAGGTATTGGCTGCCCGCAAGACACAAAGGCCAAGCCGCACTGCCCTCCCCAGAGACCATCCTCACCTCTTTTTCTGGCCGGATATTATTCAAAATTCTGTCCTGAAACCTTTGCATTCACAATCTGTCCACCCCTATTTTTCCTCAGTGGGCAAACCCTGGCCACATGCCCTTCCTCATCACACTTGAAACATTTAAGGTTATTCTTTCTCAGTGGGCATTTTTTAGCCGCATGCCCTGCTTCATCACATTTGAAACACTTAAGGTTCTTTCCCAATGGACAATCTCTCATAAAATGCTCTTCTCCACAGTTGAAACACCTCTTAGAGTTCCTTTTCTCTAACTTTTTTATCCTTTCGGCCAATTCACTCACACTTGTCTTGTTTAGCTCTGAGGCCACCACTGAATCAGTTTCTTTGCTCAGCACTACTGCCCTCACTTTCTTAGGAACTATTCCCATCAATTCCTGACGTTCCAAGAACAATTCAACAGCTTCTAGTGCGCCATCTAGGGTGGACAGGTTACTGTGAACACAATATAAGCTGGCTTCTCGGTAACAGCTTCCTATGAGGAATCGCTGAACCATTTGACCTTCAACAAAATCAACCGGCAGACCCTCAAAAGCCTCAATTGCCAGACCCCTGATTCTGTTGGCAAACTCTCGGAGACCCTCCCCTTCATTTTGAGCAATACTTGTGAATTGGACTCTGAGAGTATCTGCTGACAGTAACTTGCCAAAACGCCTTTGCATAGCCTCCATTACA
>CM065704.1:22834956-22847456 GCA_017654935.2 Phymorhynchus buccinoides
GCAGCGCCAGCGAGCCGCCGCGCCGAAGACGGAAAAGGCTCGGAGGATAAATGCAGTACGCAAGAAATCCTTTTTTTGTCCGTTTTTTGACTAAAGAGGTGGATTCATTTAATGGTAATAGGCGGTCTTAGGGTGATCCGTCACAAATTGGGCATGTTTCTCCAAGACCACCCACCTGCAAAGGTGTTTCCCATCTTTTATGTTTAGGGGGGGTCTGAAGTGCATGTGTGCCAAAGGCATGCCTTTAACATAAATTGCAATTTACCTCAACATCTATTCATTAACGACGCGACTAACGTTGTCTACTATTTAGAGGACCTATCGTCGTGTCTGAAAATATTCGCTTTTTTGCGTGGTTTTTGTAATCTGTTCCCTTGAAAACATATTATGTTTGAAGTTAAAATTGACATATTAGGGGAATTACTGAGGAAATAGCTAATTGGTTGGTCAGCGATCTGCTAATATACTCCCTATTTTTGGCAATACCCAAGCCATCTACGAGGCAGTGTGGTCTTTCACGCTTCAAAGTGGTCGTCACTTTTCTTCAAAGAACCGCACTTGCCCTGATCTGGAAGCCTGGCGCCATAAGCCCTGGGAGTCCTGTTTAGCAACTATTCTTCATGCCTCATCCATTCTATTAGACTTTAATCTGGTGAACAGGCATCCGTTGATGCCTCAATCACGTTTTAAGTTCAACCGTCAACTTCATTGACTTATTTTTTACCGTTTCTCCAGTGTAGATATTTGCAGTGACGGATTAAAAGGACTTCCGTCATTTAAAAAATATTTAAAGATCTTTTTTTAATGAAGCCAGAGGATAATAGAGGCTATAATATTTTTCAAAGACATTTACAAATTTCAAGCGAGGATGTCTCTTTGAATGGTCGTTTTGGGAGATATAATATGGATATGGGTTGTGGCTCTAAACAGAAGGGGGACACATAGAATAAGGCCGGCGTTCACATAGGACGCTAAGTTCCGTACGGGAAAACCCTAAATAAGTGGAAGAAAAGAGAAAGAAGGCTAAAAGTGTTTACGCATATAGGGAAAATTCAGACACGTACGCAAATCTTTTCCTTCTTTGTTTCACTCCCTATTTATGGATTGCGCACGGGTTTCCGCATGGAATATCCGCCTTATGTGTGGTACACGGCCTAACTCAACCAGCAACAACAACAAAAAAAAAAGACATGAAGAAATAAAAGGACTGTAATACAAAAAACAAACAAATTTGGCTTAGGCCAGATGGTGGGACACGAGGTTAATGGTGTTTTGCAAATAATAATGTACATAAGAATATATATGTATCTGTAGGTGACATGTGTGAGTGCATGTGCTAGCATGTACTTGTGCTGTGTGTGTGTGCATGTGTCGTAGCGTTGTGTGTGCATATGTGGGCATATGGGTGGTGTATGTGCTTGTTGATGTGTGCGCGTATGGCATGTCGCTGCGGTGCGCGCGTGTGTGTGTGGTGTTGTGGGTGTGTGTGTGTGAGTGTGTGTGCGTGGGTGTATACTATGTGTGTGCGTGTTGTGTGTGTGTGGAGTGTGACGTGTGTTGTGTGTGTGTTGTGCTCGTGAGAGCACCGACGCGGCGTGTGTACCATGCGCATGCGGTGTCAAAACATGTCTGCACACGCGTAGGCTATAATATTAATAGCACTAACAGACCTGAGGTCATTTTTCAGGGAGTGTGCTGCGGACATCTTCCGCGCTGAGGCTTGGGTCTCTGGGGAAGCGACCCACGCCATAGTAGTAAGGGGCCCCTCTCTGCCTTTGACACTTTGTTGACACGGTCAACCCCGTCCGGCCAAATCCGCGACATCTTGGGGGTTCCGACGAAAATAGCACGGAATGCAGTGAGAGTAGTGCATTTGTAGGCGATGGTACTCGTCTGGGGAAACAAAGATCACAGGATTGATTAACTTTTATCTCATCAAAGGGTGGCCATTCAGTTGTTAGTGATTGGAGAAGAACAGAAAAAACAGGTTCGTGTAACACGATATCAACCCCTGACAGAGATGCAAAGACAAGGATACAGACAAACATCCATACACAGGCGGCCGCAGAGTGGATTTCCATTTTGTCGGATGTCCGACAGTTCGGCTTACAAATACAAGTGCAGATTCTGCATTCTGATCAGCATTCCTATAATCAATAGATTTTAAGCTAAGGCTTTTCACAAAACTTTATCAGGATCTCCTTTGTTGGCGAGTCGCTATTTGCCTAGAATAAACTAGCAATCCGTTGATCACACACCATCAGATTTCCACCGCTTACTAGCGATACGGGCACTGTTGATGTTAACGCGAGCAAATACATTCTTCTTTCCCGTGACTTTTTGCCAATGAATATACTAGAAATTTTGGTGTACATGAATAATCGTCAGTGTTTTGTGTTAGGCACGTACTATATCTCTGCCATAGTGGCGAGCCAGTATTGTGGATTTCTTTGCATGATACATTTAGAATCGGGCGTCAATCCTTATGCCCAAAATTTAGGAGCACATACCCTTGAATAACAGTACCCTGATTTCAAGCGATTTCAATGAGCTATGGGTGTGTGGTTTTAAATCATTGTGCTGCAACACATGCGACGAGAGAGTTTGGCGGTTGAATTGAAAATGGTGATAGTCAAACCTCATGTGCTTCCCACCCGCAATTAGTGTTTGTGTACACCAGTACCAATCAAAACGCACTGTCTTGTTGGTGCTTTGATTTCTTTTGAAACACACATGGTAAAAAGATTTGTATTGGTTTAACCGCTTCGAACTCAGACACTGTGGAACCTTGTTTTGGTTTTGCGAGCAAGAACAGTAGGAGAGGACAATTAACTAAGGTGGACTCTGTTTCGAGATGTCAGATGATCATCTGGAGCACGTCACGATCATCCGTGGCTGTGGCGTTTTGGAAGAAATTACCATCGAATACGACCAGCAGAGACAAAAAAGCTTGTGCAGTTTCGGGCATTCGTCGCTGAGAGGGGAATCAAAAAAGTGTCACGCATGTGCGTGACGAAAAAACCCATTTGTCTCCTTTACTATTTCCTCGGAAAGAGCGATATTGATGTACCCCAACAACAACATATTTTATTTATGTCAGGAAACATTGGTATGTTCCTTTTTGACGATGATAATCATGAGAAGCTACGATGAAGGCCCTTCACTGGGTATCTGTGAGTACTGGTCGAAGTTTGATTGCCGAAAGAGGCAGAGGACAACAACGGAAAGTTATCAAGGTGGGTTCTGGTCTGGTTACTTACGCCGAAAGGCACCTATGAAGGGATCTAGGTTGCTGTTTTCTGGTCTTTGGTTTTCTGTAAGCCATATCGGAGTCCCTTCAAGAGCCCCACCGTTCCTAAAAGACTCTTAAATATATGGCACATAATCAAGATAAAGCACACAAAAACAACAGGGAACCCAAGTTGTCCGAGAAACGCCAAACAAACAAGAAGTAGTACAACGCCTAAAGCAATCGCGAGAATATGTAGGCAGTTTGGTTTCTTCGATACAACTGTGCTTCTTACACAAAATGTGCAATCCACTGAGCACACGTGCCAGAACCGTAAGATCAAATGTAGCAGTGCTGACGAAGGCCATAGAAGCTGAGAGCGACCAGATTAGGTGACAACCCTGATACTGTTGGCTACCTCCACGACATATTCCTAGCCATGACCCTGCGGATATGAGCGACCATGAGTCTGGTGTAATGATTAGATAGACGCGACGCTCCTTGTTACTATCCAAAAAAAAAAAAGAGTATCTACGTCTGATATCCCAGCGCCATCTACTTATCATGATTAAGTCCAGTAGCGCAATACTTCCTACCAAAAATGAAAAATCGCCGTTACTTCGCTTTGCAATATCATGCGTACTGTGTTTCTTTCCTAGTTCCCAGCACGCCCCCACAAGTGATAAGGAAAAAGTGACACCGTTTCCACGCATGTAGAGAACAAAAAAGTAACTGATGGCTACTCAGAAGAAACAACGTAGGGGGGCCCCAGCGGAGAGATTTTGACGGGAAGAGGTCATATTGAGCCCCAGAAGTCTAAAGGGAAGGCGAATGTGCACCCCCGGTCAGCAGAGGAGTTAGCATAAGCAGGGCGAGGCACAAGACGGCCCAGCCATTAAAACCATAATGGTTGCCGTGTGGTCTTGCGCTTCCAGGGGGCGTTGGGATGGAAAATTCCATCAACACCAGAGATCTCGTCATCAAATGCGTCTATTGGGGCGAGGGACGACGGAACCGAAATCAAAGGGGAAGTAGGAGAGGGAGGGTTATGGTACTGAGATCCCAAACAGGCGCACTCTCGGCATGTTCTGGGAAAGCGGGATCAGGATCTGTTGATGGAAAACGCTCCTTTTCACGGCCTCACAAACAATAACAACGACAAAAGAAGAGGGTAGTGGAGCGAAGAGCAATGATTAAAACCACTGGAGGCAAAAAGGCAACAATCGACGCTCGTGCAACTAATTAGAACACGATATAGCACACAACATCAGAGACCCACAGGCTGGCCCCAATACCAATATCAGACACAAGAATTCTCTACTCTGAGGATTCAAAGGGTCTGAAAAACTGAACATTAGAGCAGGTTCACCCCCCCCCCCCCACCCCTTTCCCACCTCTTCTTTTACTATTGTACAGGCTGTTAGATGAACATAATGACAATTTAGGACGTTTTGGAACATGCTTGTCTTTTCAGTATGTACACTAAAATAATAATGTAAATGGTTTGTGCGGAATAAACATAAAAAGAAAAGAAAAAACTTTGGGTTACTAAAAAAAAGAAAAAAATATAGAACGTCTTGTTTGCAACATCTCCGAAACAAACAACAACATTTCAAAGACTCATCTACAGGTCAAATGGTAACCAGTTTCCAATCCCTTCGCTCGAGTTTTACAATTTCAAAATATGGTTTTTGAAAAACATTGGACAGGAGGATAGCTTTAACTTATTTACGCCAACATCAGGGCCGGGAAGCGAAGGTAGTTTTGTTTGATACCATTAGTAGTCCGATTTGATTAGGACGATCAATTGCGCACCAGCCCGACATTGTTTAGATAGTGGAGATAGGTGGATATTTATTTGGAGAATCGATCATTTCCACTGTTTATCTGAAATTTGTCACAGTTATGTGGGTGTCAAAATTATTCTGGTTAGATATATATGTTAAGAATTAACACCATATAATGATGAAAATGTGATGAAAAAAAATCATGACAAAATAATGTTATCTGTGCATTGTGTGTGGAACTGAACAATGGGAACACGTAGACTGCCGTATATCTAATGTTTTTGTATGTATGGCTATTCCTATATATTATCAATCTATTACATCTGGCAAAAAAAAAAAAACAACTTTTATATGCTAAATTAGCATGCCATGCTTTCAAGTAAAGACATCTTGATTAATTGTCGCACAAGATTTGAAATCTGTCGTGTTATTTAAATTTATTGACGAAAAGCAACTTAGTGTGTCGTCGAGTGATTTTAACACTGTGTATGGTAACATATACAAAGATAAACACTAATTAGGGCGGTGATCACCTCACAGAACTGTTAGATGTGGAACATTTTAATAAGACTCTTATCTGTCATGCTGTCTTTTATGACACTTGAAGGTCTTTATTCTATCCAGACATCTAAGATTGTTGTACTGCCGTGGGGTTTGGTGGGTGCAGAGGAAGGGGTGGTGAGACAAGGGAGAAGAGAAGAGAAATCCCTTCTGCCGCCCAGGAGATTAGGAGTTACGTCCTGACCTCGAAAATGTATTTGAGCAGATACAGAAGACAGACTGCTTTTAATCTCGGTGTGTGTGATATACATTTCAGTCGTTTTCTGATCACAGGCTTGATGTAACAAAATAAATAAAAATAACTATATGTCGCAATGTAAGAGCGTGGCCGTCCTTATTGGTGGGAAAGTTGTCGCGAAGGGATATAATATGTATCGTAAATTCACAATACAAAATATTTCTTGGTAGTGGCTGTGTGTAAATGTGGCGCTCGAAATACATGTTTTAGTGTGAACACACTCAATTAAAGAGTTAATATAAAATGTCCTTGTCATACAACAGCAAAATATTTGGTTTAAAATGGTAGGAACTCCAATGCCGTTATGAGGACAAACAAAAAGACGAAACTAGTGCACGAGTTTCCCAAAGCAAACCCCTCTTTATAAATCAGAGAAAAAACTCTATACGTAACATTTGACTCCACGATCAGATGAACACACAACAAAATCATCATAAAAGCGTACCCCCCCCCTAAAAAGTACACCAATTGCAGCGCAATTTAATGACACTTTGCTTAGTGAATCAGCAATAATATGTAGTATGTGATGTCATATGACAACAAACGCAATACGGTACAGTCTATGCCAATTTTTGAACACAAGAGGAACTTACGGTTTTTATACCAATTCCCGTCTTAAAAATCAATATTTGACTACGACAGAGACTAAAATCCAACCCCTCTAATGGTAAATGATTTTGAACTTACGATCAGAGACTAAAATCATAGTAAGTCCCTTTAAATAACGAACAATTTGCCTGAAACTTGTCCAGAGAAACAATATTAGTATGTTCTGGTAGTATAACACAAAATACATGAGGGTACAAACCCCTGCCATTTTTTTAACACAAGATGGTGAAAATACGTATTTCCCGAGCCCCGGCTCCCCTCGTACATCAATATTGTGGAAACTACGGATCAGATTGACTAAAAATCACCAATGGGATCCCTAAAACAGTAACGACAAGTTGCCTTGAAGAATTTGCGAGAAAAAATAGAAAAAAATATTAGTATGTTCTTTGTCATAATGTATAACAACACATACAAAAAAAAAAGGGGTTACTAATCCCATGACCGTTGCTAACACACAGAAAAATGAGGAAACTAAGTATATTACCAATTCCCTCTAAAATCAGCAGATATTTTGACTACAGAACCAAGCCTAAAATCATCATAAGTCCCTAAACAGTAAACGATAATTGCTGAAACTTATGAAGAGGAATTAATATTAGTATGTTCTTGTCGTATACAACAGAATACAGAAAGGTGAACACTCCTATGCCATGTGCTGAAAACAGATGAGAAAACGTTTACCAACCCCGTCTAAAGTCAGATATTTTGAATACGATAAGAGACTAAGGATCCAGAGCCCCTCTAAGGTCAAATCATTTTGACTACGGATCAGATGACTAATCAATCCATAGTTCCTTAGCAGAGATTAACCATCAATTGCCTGGAAACTTTTGCAGGAAAGTAACATTATGTAGTTTGTCTCTAAAATCAATATTGTGACTACGATCAGAGACTAAAACCATCATAAGTCCCACAGAAATTAACGACAATTGCCTGAAACTTTGCAGGAATAATATTTAGCATGTTCTTGTCATCTAAAACAAATAAAAAAGTTAGAATCCCATGCAATGTTTTAACACAAGAGGAAACACATATCCCAATCCCCTCTAAAATCAATATTTTGACTTCGATCAGAGACTAAAATCATCATAAGTCCCTTTAAAATAATGACAAACGCCTGAAACTTGGCAAGAACACTCATTGTGGCCCTATTTGTATATTTATATAACATAGTCAAGGTACACTCCCAGTTTGTTTTAATGTGAAGGAAATAACTTCCACCAACTCCATCTACAATCAATTTGGAAATACAATTATAGAGACGCATTGTAACAAAAATAATTCCTTATAACTGGGAGTTCCATTAAAACATTCAATCGCTTTGCGTGCGTAAGCAACCATACACACATGCATTAAATGATTACACATACACAAACTCATATAAAAACACATGCAGACTAGCCCCCCCCCCCCCATAACCCCCCCTCCCCACGCACACAATGCTTGCACACACACACATGTAGTCACTGTATTTCATTACAATATTAAATGTATTAATGTAACCAAACAACCACAGCCCACACAGTGACAGTTGAGATGTGTGCCTTGCTTTTTACTGACTCCCTATGTGCGTGAATCAGATTGAAAACAGTTAGGGAAATATTAGTAGTGATCTAACTTCACATCATGATCTTTTATTACCGTATTTTACATCTATATACTCATAAAAAAAATCGATTCAAACCCATTTACCTGAAAGTTATCCCGTTTTTACCCAAAATTATAGACCTTACAATACCAAAAACAATTCGAGTCAAAAGAGCCCAAGTTTTAGTTGGTCCAGTTTGATCCAAAATGTTGAAGGCCACCAATTTCGTGTCAAAACGGACTATCTAACAAAAATGTCAAATACTCCATTGCTGTTATTCTAAATTACTCCCGAATTTGCAATAATATCTTTGAGACCCCAATACACCACCACTCCAAACTTCCTGTAATTTGAAGCCTAGAATTTGTACAGGAATTATTGAAAACTTTAGCAGCGTTTTTCTCGAAACAGGCTTTTTCGAGTTAGTCCGTTTTGACTCCAAGCCATCGATAAGAACTTAGCACCACAACTTAAGTGGGACTTGTGTAAAATTGCAATATCTGATTTTTGTATTGCATTCTCGATTGAAAAAAAGTGAAAATAAAAAAACGAGAATCAGTCTTTAGAAATGGAATTGGACAATGTTCATAAACTATTATCACTGAATCCGAGTGATGATCAGCTAGTGAGGCGTAGACAACATATAAAAGCAGATTTAGACATACATGATATTCGTGAAGCAAAAAGCTTAGGTCAAGAGTAAAGTTCATTGAAGAACGGGAGAAAAACACAAAATATTTTATAAGTTTAGGAAAAGCAAGGGCAAATGCAAAAATTATTGATTCGTTAAAAGACACGGAAGGAAACATATTGCTATCACAAGAATAAATTATGAAGGAACATGTAACTTTTTTTCTCGCGCAAAATCTACTCTAAAAATAGAGACTTTGATGAAAGTCAGGCTACATCATTTATGACTGGCTGCTCATTACCAACACGTAATGAAGAGGAAAAGAATGATCTAGACATTAGAAGAAACAATCGCAGTAGCTTTGAAATCTATGAAAAATAACTCTGCCCCTGGGCCTGACGGGTTAACCACAAGCTTTTATAAAGTGTTTGGGGGTAAAATGAAAGAAACTGTATTTAACTCCTCTAATGCCTCATTTCCATCAGGAAGTATGTCTGATAGCCAACGACAGGCAGTGATAACGCTGTTACATAAAAGATAAAGAGCTTCCACGAGATGAACTGGGCAATTGGCGTCTGATATCTATAACCAGCACCGATAATAAAATTCTTGCAAAATGCTTAGCTAGACGGTTAACGGACATTCTCCCAAACATTATTCATGAGAATCAAGTTGGTTTTGTGAAAGGAAGAAAGGTAAGCACCATGATCAGATTAATTGATGACACTATTGATCTTTTAAACAATGAAAATAAAACAGTGAATTCTCTCAGCTGTAGACTACAAACGGGCTTTTGATTCAATTTCTAAAGATTTTATTATGGTCTTTTAAACGATTTGGCTTCGGTGAAAATATTTTAAATGGGTTCAAGTGCTAACATCTCAAACTGAAAGCAGCATAAATTACTCAGGATGGATTTCAGAAAGCTTCCCTGTCCAATCAGGGATCAGACAGGGTTGTCCTTTCTCTCCACTGGCTTGCATTGTATACGTAGCTTATAAATGGCGGCAGTTGAATTTAGAAATGTTCCTAACATTAATTGTATTGAACTCCCTATCCCAAATATGGCTCCTACCATTTCCACAATACTAAAAATCTTGTTGTATGCTGATGACATAGCTCTTTTTCTACAGAACGAAAACGACATGGAAGTAGCACTAAAATTATTGAAGATTTTAGTGTATTTTAAAACCTGGAAATAAACACCAAGAAAACAGAATCAATGTTGCTTGGCTCAAACAAAACCAATCACAAAACACCATTTAATATTACATGGAAAAATAAAATTGAAATCCTGGGTTTATTCTTTAGTAATGTTACTCCTGCTTCTTTATTGGAGGAAAATTTGAATAAAAGAATTTTAAAAAAAGTGGAAAGAATGTAAGTGGTCGAAGAGAAATCTTAGCCTCTTTGGTAAATTATGCATAATAAAAACATATTTGTTATCTCACTTTGTGTATGTTATGCAGTCCCTCACTGTGCCCCCAAAAGTGCTTGATAAACTAAATACATTGTTCTTTAGATTCTTATGGAAAAATAAATTTACAAACACTAGAGCTTTTGAAAAGGTCAAAAGGTCAGTAATGTGCTGCTCTCTGGAAAATGGTGGCATAAACATGATAGATCTAAATGCAATGCAGGCCTCTTTTTATTGTCATGGGCAGTCAATCTACAGCACTCGTCAGATCAAGGGTGGAGTATTATTCCAAATTCATGTTCTCTAAACTCGGTCGAAACTTGCACTGATTTTCTTCATCTCAAAAATCTAAACATGTTATAGGAATGAACCATGTTAAATCTTTATTTTGGAAATATGTTTTATTAACATGGCTAGACAATGGAAACAAGTTAGATGTCCCCGACGACTCTGGTTTTTCCTTTCTGTATCTATGAAACAATGTGCATATTAAGTACAGAAACAAAGCTTTATTTTTTAAGGACTAGATTGATGCAAATATCTGTACTGTATAAATGATATGTTTGCTAATAGTGAAATACTATCTTTTGATAGTGTTTGTGAAAAAGTGGAATATTCCCCGTCAAGGTTGTTTGAATATAACGCTTTGTGTAGTGCTCTCAAGTCACGTGCCGCTAATGCACTCTTAAGCAATTGTGCTCCACCACACCCTCCCCCATTTCGTATTGTAAATTATCTCCCCACAGCTCAAAAGCTGCGCCAAAAATTACACAGAGTTTTGAGCCTCCTCAACCTGTGCGATAAGGTTTTGGTTTAGAAAATATGGTCTATCTCTAAATCAATCACATTGGCTAACAGCAATGAAATGTACCAAAGAGATTAGGCTTCGGCATTTACACTGGAAAATTCTCCATAATATTTTCCCCACTACCATTTTGTTATATAAAATGGGAATAGGTAACTCAACTATTTGCTCGGTTTGCAATGAAACAGACTTCATTGAACATTTTTTATTTCACTGTACTTCTGAAAACCTGTATGGAAATTGTGTCAGGATATTATATTTGAGAGAACAACCAAACGAATATTGTTAGAGGATAGTGGTGTGCTTTTTGGATACAAAATAAATTTGAGTAATGTTGATACTAAAATAATTAATCATATTATTCTAATTACAAAAATGGTAATCAGCAAGTTTAACTATGGCACTCAACTAGATATCCGCTTAATACTAGAATCAGAACTCAATATGAGAAAACATTTCTTTTAGATTTCAATTCACTTTTAATTAATATAATATAATTTGTTTAGCTTGGGATATGAGCATGTGCTCTCTTTCTGAGCATGGATTGGATTTACCTTTGTTATATATTCATATATTTATCTTTAGTAGTAGTAGTATTGTTGCTTATTTACCTATTTACCTTCTTCTTTATTTACTTCCAAAACTTCTTCTTCTTGGTACCAATATTATTATTATTATTATTATTATTATTATTATTATTCACCTCTTATAGAGGAGAATCCTGTTGTCTCTGTAATAATTATTTTTTCTTCTTTATTTATTGTTGTTATTACTTGTTTAGATTTCTTGAGATTTCTTTAATCAGCATAGGGTAGCTGGTCCAGCAGCTTCTCCACCTTCTCCTTGAATTAGACTGTTATTAGTTCAATGAGTCTGATGTGTGTTAATAATGAAAGAAAGTAAACTGTGTTATTAGTTCAATTAGTGTGATGTGTGTTAATAATGAAAGAAAGTAAACTGTGTTATTAGTTCAAAGAGTCTGATGTGTGTTAATAATGAAAGAAAGTGAAACTGTGTTATTAGTTCAATGAGTGATGTGTGTTAATAATGAAAGAAAGTATTTAAACTGTGTTATTAGTTCAATGAGTAATGTGTGTTATTAATGAAAAGTGTAAACTGTGTTATTAGTTCAATTAATCTGATGTGTGTTAATAATGAAATAACGTAAACCGTGTTATTAGTTCAATGAGTCTGATGTGCGTTAATAATGAAAGAAAATGAACTGTGTTATTAGTTCAATGAGTCTGATAATAATGAAATAAAGTAAACCGTGTTATTAGTTCAATGAGTCTGATGTGTGTTAATAATGAAAGAAAGTGAACTGTGTTATTAGTTCAAAGAGTCTGATGTGTGTTAATAATGAAAGAAAGTAAACTGTGTTATTAGTTCAATGAGTGTTGTGTGTGTTAATAATGAAAGAAAGTGAACTGTGTTATTAGTTCAATTAGTCTAATGTGTGTTCTACATATTATCTGAAATGTTGATCGTTACATAGAGAGAAATGTTGGGTATCATATTAAACGAGCCCTATTGATAAATACTTTTTACGAATGAAAACAAAAGACACAGGCGGGCGCGCGTACATACACACTGTCACAGAGAGACAGAGGAGAGAGAGAGAGAGAGAGAGAG
>CM065704.1:22849956-22852456 GCA_017654935.2 Phymorhynchus buccinoides
CTAACTCTCTCAGTCTGCGCTCTCTCTCTACCACCAACACCCCCTTTCACAACTCATCCCCCCTCCCCATCCCCTGTACAACTATCCACACACAGTGACACACAAAAAAACACAAAGACCACCATACAACTCACTGCAATCCAAAGGCTCCGCACGTGCACCACAGGTGACGTCATCGAAGTCCATGCATCGTGACGTCAGTGGAGAAAAGAGCTGCGGATAGGGGCACTCCTCCATGTACTTGGTGAAGGGGCTGCGGTGATCGGTGGGCACAGCGTCGTTGCTGCAGTTGTAGTACAGCTGGCACTCCCCAGGATGCGCGAAAATCTCCGTGCTGTTTATCTGGCACCGTGCCTTGAGGTCTTCCATGGGAAGGCTTCCTGGTGTGGATTACGGAGACAAAAAACGAAAAGAACCCCGCCCCCTTCAGAATAATTCATATTTCTCATGGATGTAAATGACATCTACGTTGACACACAAACACACCCAGAGAGATAGATACACACAGAGATGCACAAGGACTCGCACACAGAACAACACACGTGTGGCAAGCACGTTCACATACAATAGTCTACTCACACATATAGATATGCACTGCACGATTTGGCCTGAAGAAAAGTGTGGAATACGCTTGAAATTTTGCCACAAATGATGGGGCGTTTATGTTCTTTGGGTACTTGTGTATAAAATAATTGTTATGGTAAAACATCTGAATGTGTGAAATGTGGAGTGGAATGAGGAGTGGAAAAAACCTTGAAACTTGAAATGTTTAATGAGAATATCAACCGAAAAAGTAAAAATAATTATTTTCATCAGGTCCTCTAAAAGTAAAAAAAAAAAAAAAAAAATGAAGAACAAAATTACGAATAAACAAACAAGTAGATCAATCACTCAATCATTAATAATCAACTACAACGCAATCTAAATAATAGCAACAACAGCAACAATAATAACAACATCAATAATAATAATAATAATAATAATAATAATAATAATAATTATAAATTAAATAATGAATTATCTCAATTATCTGTATAGCTAAAAAAAATCGGGACTTTCCTGGTGTTGCACTGCCTTCGAGCATTGCCTCCAGTATCGTTCCCACCATCTTTACATCTACTAATGTCCCATATGTGTCTGATCCAGACCGGAGGACGTTAAACGGATTTACTACCAAATAATAAATTACCCGGAAACAGACGCGAGTAAAAAAAGAACAGGAGAGGCAGAGACATAAAGATAGACAGACTGATGAAGACATAGCCAACACAGAGAGAGAGAGAGAGAGAGAGAGAGAGAGAGAGAGAGAGAGAGAGAGAGAGAGAGAGAGAGAGAGAGAGAGAGAGAGAGACAACAACAAAACAAATTCTAGAAGAGCGAACTATACAGGAAAGCAAAACACATGGTCTTGGAGAGAGTGTTAAACATTTGCAAATTAACGAAAAATCCAAGAAAATCATAACTGACCAGTAATACTCCCATCAATCCCGCAAAACATGGCGGCAATCAGGAGAACTGAAAGTGACAAAGCTGACGCCATCTTCGCAGAGAGGATCTCCCGTGTGTCAACTTCAATCAACGTAATACTGAACTGAAGAAGAAATGTCAATGTCGAAGCTTCTGAAAAAGACAAAAAAGATGCAAAGCCTGTGAGTAATACGCTTGATACTCGACAGATTACTGCTCGTTCGAATCAAAATGATGGACAGAAAAGAGATAGATGTATTATTGTTTGTAAAAGAAGATACACCTATTTGATGGCTATAGTCAGGTCAATGCAATATAATAGGCCTAAACGACAAAGACTTTGTCAAATCTGATACTAGCCTTGCGTTGTACATGACACGGACTTTAAAGATATACATGTGATATTATTGTTTTCCCGGTACGGCCTCACATAACCCCACACGGGAGCATGAACACACACACACACACACACACACACACATATATATATATATATATATATATATATACACACACATGCACATGCACAAACGCTCACATATACGCACACGCACGCACGCACGCACACGCACGCACGCACACACACACACACACACACACACACACACACACACACACATACAGCCACACCTTTTTAAATTGGCTAGACTGGCTCCCTAGATGTTCTTTGGACTTTATTAGCATATTTTAGTGTATGGAATCTTACACGTAGCCTACACTTATGTTGATGATGACCCCCCCCCCCCCCCCCCCCCCAACAACAAAATTAATAATAATAATAATAATAATAATAATAATAATAATAATAATAATAATAATAATAATAATAATAACAACAACAAAAGAGAAAAAATACAATTTTTGTCAAAAACCTACTAAACATCTTGCTATTCATAAAATAGTTGCCAATGTTACAGAGAATAAACACATCAAAACAAACACAACCCCCACCTAATCGAGGGTTTTTAGTTAATAAGAAAACAAAAAGTATGAGACAAGAGAGAGGCAGAGAGACAGAGAGACAGAGTAGACT
>CM065704.1:22857456-22880312 GCA_017654935.2 Phymorhynchus buccinoides
TTAACAGCCCTGGGCATTCCCTTGACAATGCTAAAGTCGCCGCAGTATGGCAAATCAAAGGGGGGATGACCAACCGGAAATTCCGTGAATCATGGCTGATTAAGCGTCTGGGAACAATCTCTCCTGCCGGCCTGAATACCAAGGATTAATTCCTACATCATCAGTGACGTTTGGGACTTTCCCTGCATCATACGAGGTGCTTTGTGCACCCCGGTGGTGCCTTGCTTCCCTTGTTCCCTTGGTGTGTCTACTCCTTCACCCCCCCCCCCCCCCCCCCCCCCCCCCCCGTCCCCCCCGCTTTACAAGCCCCCCCCCCCCCCCCTCCCGGTCCGCCCCTCGTGGGATGCATGATGACCCATACAATGCAGTAACTAGGTTCTCTGTGACTGCCCAAAATGTTATGAGGACAAGAAGGAAAGTGGCCCTTCGTTTGCCCCTCTTGCCCCATTGTTCCTATTGCAATCGTATGACCCCCCCCCCCCCTCCCCCCCCCCCCACCCCTTTTTTTTTTGCTTTAAGGAATTGCTTATGGTGCTTGTGCTGGTAGCATTGTGTTTAAATCATATGCTAATATTCTTGTTTGGAAATGTGCAGTGTGTGTGTGTGTGTGTGTGCGTGCGCGTGTGCGTGCGTGTATATATATGTGTGTGTGTGTGTGTGTGTGTGTGTGTGTGTGTGTGTATATATATATATATATATATATATGTATATATGTGTGTGTGTGTGTGTGTGTGTGTGTGTGTGAGAGAGAGAGCTTCTTTCACAAGCAACATTTTCTAACTTTTTGCATGCATTTATTTTTTTAGAGTTAACACTTAGTATCTTTCTCTCAACTTTGCCATGAATATTGCCTTACTCCCTTTTATGGGGAAATGATATCTACTCAGTCTTCCTTTTATATCTGAGTTTCAACTCAGTCTTCTCTTTCTATTTTGAACTCTTACTTTTTGCTTGCTGTCTGTCAGTCTTTCTTTTTACATCGAAAACGTATGTACCATGCGAAACGTCTGGTTATTGACTTTCATTAAAGGACCAAATACTACCTGAACGTCTTGTGTTTTTATGTGTCTACGATTGGTCCTAGTGGTCATCTATTTATTTTCAAGTGTTAAAAACAATGAGTGGAGTTTGACATCTATTCGCTCTTACGAGTTCGTTTTATGGACACTAAGCTGCAATTATTGTTCAGTAAAACTCGTTAGAATGTTCGAGATTGAAGGAATTGTTTGTTGTATATTGTAGATTTTTTTGGGGGGTTTTGGGGTTTGTTATACAGTGTTAGCGCGTTCGCTTCGTGTCAAGTTATCCCCGAGTTCGAACCTGGGTACAGGGGATTTTTCCTCTCACTTTACACTAGGCCTTAACGGTCTGAACGTGGAGTCTTTCGGATGAGACGATAAACCGAGGTCCCGTGTGCCCATGCACGTAGCACACGTTAATCCCAGTAGCAA
Source organism: Phymorhynchus buccinoides (assembly GCA_017654935.2). Lineage (NCBI taxonomy): Eukaryota > Metazoa > Mollusca > Gastropoda > Neogastropoda > Raphitomidae > Phymorhynchus > Phymorhynchus buccinoides. The sequence goes on from CM065704.1 coordinate 22,858,908, forward strand.
CGAAAAAGTTGTCATTTGGTCAAAATCTTAACACCCACCCACCCCCGCCCTTCCTTCCTCATCAGTCACACAAAAATCGCATGCAAAACAAAATGGGTGGCGCGCCTCTGGCTGCGACGCGCTCTCCAGGTGGGAGCAGCTCGGATTTCACAGAGACGCCTCTGTGACTATAAAGTACCTTAATACCTTAATACAATTCATTAACGTTTTGTCAATGCTTAGTTTAGGACAGATTTGTTATTTGGAGCTCATCGACATTTTCTTCCATTGACTTGTTGGTGTTAGCCTATATCAATCAAAAATCTTCAGGTATTTTATTTGGGTTCTCTTGCGAATTAGACGACGACCTGTCTTATCTAAAATGTTATTGTAAATTCAAGTTTTTTTCTCTTCGCAGGAAAATCGGAGTCACTGCAGGTATGACAATATGGCTTGCATTTTTGGTGTTCTTGGGGGAAAATAGTTTCATGGATGATCTGTATCTTCATTATTAACCAATGTTGGTGTAAGATAAACATTTTCTACAAAACAAAATCGTTTTTGTTTGTTTCTTTTTGTTATTTTTTTTAACAGGAATATGATTAGCCTAAAACAACCAAGACCGGATGTGAAACTTGCCAAACATAACATATGTTAGAGGACGAGAGGGAGATCATTAACAGGATCAGAAGTTTATCAAATATACCATCAATATGAGAGAGAGAGAGAGAGAGAGAGAGAGAGAGAGAGAGAGAGAGAGAGAGAGAGAGAGAGAGAGAGAGAGAGAGAGAGAGAGAGAGAGAGAGAGAGAGAGAGAGAGAGTGAGAGAGAGAGTGAGAGAGAGAGAGAGAGAGAGAGAGAGAGAGAGAGAGAGAGAGAGAGAGAGAGGAGAGAGAGAGAGAGAGAAAGAGAGAGAGATGAGAGGAGAGAGAGAGAGGGAGAGAGAGAGAGAGAGAGAGAGAGAGAGAGAGAGAGAGAGAGAATTGAATTGAATTGAATTGAATGAATTTTATTTATAGAGGGTAATAGAATAAGCAATAACAAGCTTTTTTACATCCAGCCCTCTGGAAAGAAAGTTACAAATATAAAAGTAGAAATGGAAAATGAAAGTGAGCACAAAGCAATATAAGAATGCAAAATACAACCCTATATAGTAGCACAACAATAACAAAATCAAACCTAATATTATTAACTATACTCATTTTGAACGTGCATAAGTTAAGAGTAGGCCTAAGCACATACACACGGAGAAACCCCCCAAAATAATCCTACTTTTCATACTCATCTTTAACATGCACAAATTTAGAAGTGCACAAACACATGACAAAACCAATCCTAATCATACTTTACATACTCATCTTAAAAATGTACTTATTTGAACGGACAATCATGCACGTAATAAAATCAAACCTAGCTCTACTTTACCTACTCATCTTAACATGCACAATTTTAAATGTAAATATGTGTACACATAACAAAATCAAACATATTCCTATATTACATTATTCATACTTAACATGCACAAATTAAGAAGTAAATACACACACGTGACAAAAGCAAACCTATTCATGTTTTTATAATGTGTATGCACATATTAAAAACTAAGCACATACAATGACGAAATTAAGCCTAAACCTACTTTACATACTCGTCTTTAACATGCACAATTTAAATTTAAACAAATACACATAACAAAATCCAGCCTAAAACCACTGTCAATACTCATATTTAGCATGCACAAATCAAAGCATAAACACATACACATGACAAAAAAACACCAAATCCTATTCTACATACTCATCTTTAACGTGCACACATTTAGGAAGAAACAACACATCAAACCTAATCCTATCTCAGAGAGAGAGAGAGAGAGAGAGAGAGAGAGAGAGAGAGAGAGAGAGAGAGAGAGAGAGAGAGAGAGAGAGAGAGAGCATCATCACAAGGACATCTACAAACACATGAAAAGCAGAAGTCACAACAAAATTGCAAACAGAAAAGCAGATAGGTAAACAAAAAATCTCTCTCTCTCTCTCTCTCTCTCTCTCTCTCTCTCTCTCTCTCTCTCTCTCTCTCTCTCTCTCTCTCTCTCTCTCTCTCTCTCTAACTCACACATATGCATGCATACACATACTTGGAGAAAGAGTGGGTGAAACAAAGATTTAGAAGGAGGAAGGGAGTAGTCTGAGAGGCGTACACTTGACAAACACAAACATGTTGATGGAAATAATAATGCTCCTACCTCAGCATGCAAATGTCTCTGGGGTTGCTTGTGGCGGATGGCTTGTCATTGAATGCTTTAGAATAATTGTTCAGAAAGATGTTCACAGCTGGTCTACAACATTTCTCTGCCAAGTCAGCACTGTGTACTCCACACTCCTCACACTGTTTTTCAGTCATTCCCAGATCTGAGAGCCGGGTCTTGGCCAGGTTCAACATCAGAGCTCTCTGGCTGTTGCAGGACATGAACTGCTGTTGATGCTTCACAGTGCCTATCAACACCTGGAAGATCATGAACACCTGGCTCACTATATCCACAGCATAGTCTGAAGGCCATGTGAGTTCTCCTCTGTCCAATGCTGAGAGATAAGTGAAGCAATCCTCTGACTTCCACATGCAGCTTGCAGTCTACTTTCAGGTCACTGTGACAGCTGTCACAGTCTGTCTGGCATAAAGCCTTGGACACGCAGTAGCCTGACACAAACACCCGCGCCTTCCACTGTTCATCCTTCACCTCCACACTGTCACATTCCTGCAGCAAGGGCAGAAACTTGTGCAGGTCTTGCTCTGATGTTGCCGTCAACTGGTTCCGTGCTTCCTCTAAAGGAGTCGTGATGTCCTTCAGACTGAGGGCTCCACGTGATGCTGAAACCATTTTGAGGACGCTGATCAGTTTTAGTTTCTTTTCGTTTTCTAACAGCTGCTGTACTGACACATGGAAGTTGCATCCACTCATTTGCCTGTACTGACTAAACCTGAACTCTAAGTTGTCTGTTTGGAACTTGCCTAGTAGAACATAACTAAACTGTTTCTCTTTCAGTAGGTAGGTTGTGAGTGATGTGATAGCTGACAGAGTGTGGGTCAAGACAGTCATGGTTTCTTTGGAGAGGGTCCCTTGCCTGGGTTTGAGAGCTAACTTCTGCCAGCAATGAAGCCACTGGATCACCTGGCTGATGTACTGCAGGCTGGGATCAGAAGGGGAGTTGATGGCCTTGCCATCTTCATTGCGGAGACGGATGCCTTTGAAAGGGTGTTTAACATTCAAGATGTTCCACAACTTGATGATGATGGCCCAAAACTCCCTGGTTCCTCTGCTGTCAACCTTCAAAGACTTCTCATAGTGCTCCAGGGCTACGATATTGCGCTGGTCAAACACCTTCAGCATGAGTTTGACATTCTGTTTTTCTGTTGATGTTGGGTTCAAACATTTTTGAGTGAGGGCAGGAGCAAGTTTCATGTTGATGATTTTTCTTGATGATGCAATCTGTGAAGGTTAGAGAACGATGCCTCTGCTCACTCCCATCAAATGAAGGAAACATAAAGGTTTTCTCTTGATCTCTCTGCGCTAACCAGTTATTTCTTATGCATTTGAAAATATGTACAGTGTCAAACAAGAAAAAGAGCGTTTCACCTTCTTTGCAAGGATTAGGAATGGACTCCTTGAGTGTCCCCCCACACATTGTAGTGAAGGCATTCCTGTTGACTCTGTTGTTGTCGGAGATGACACAGGTGACAATGTAGCCTGATGTGTGCAGAGTGTCCAGAACTTGCATGATCAAATCTTTCAACGTGCTGGCATTCATGTGCTTGATGGGGACAATGGCCACCACATCTTTCCAGTTGGACAACAAAGACGCTATCATGAACACCTGTGCTGTGTTAGCCTCTCTAACACCTACAGAACTGTTGCAAGCAGAGCCTTCTAATTTTCCTTCTTTGTATGAAATCTGGTGGGCTACGTAAATCTCATCTAACATCAGCACACAACGGTTCTGTCCTTCTGACATATTTTGACATTTCTGCTTCAGATACTCCACGTGAATGCTACTTTGTTTCAGTCCACTGCCGATGTTGAATGCAGAAGCAATCCTCTTCAGATATGATGCATGAGGGAGAGTCAAAAGAGTGTTTCTCAACACAGAGTATGTCTTAGGGGCTGAAGCGAAAATTTGGAACGCCCACAACAAAGTTTCACAAGAATATCTGTTAACTGGCATTGCTAGCAGCTTCAGTTGTTCCACTAAAAACTGGAGTCTCTCCATGGATATGGAATATCTCTCTTCCTCTTCCTCCTCGATTTTCTGAGAGAGAGAGAGAGAGAGAGAGAGAGAGAGAGAGAGAGAGAGAGAGAGAGAGAGAGAGAGAGAGAGAGAGAGAGAGAGAGAGAGAGAGAGAGAGAGAGAGAGAGAGAGAGAGAATAACAATACATGCATAAACAGAGAGAGAGAGAGAGAGAGAGAGAGAGAGAGAGAGAGAGAGAGAGAGAGAGTAACAATACACGCATAGACACACACATGTGTGTATGCACACATACACACATCACCACCACCATCACCACCACACCACACCACACAGACATGTATACACACACACCACTACCGCTGCCACCACCACAATGTTCGCACATGCACACACACTCACACCACCACCACCATCACACCACATGCACACGCACGCACACGCATACATGCATGCGCACACATACACACACTTAACATTTATGTTACCCCATTTTACATTGTCATACTTGTACTTTACTTACCCAATTTTTCATTCAAAATCTCCACACGCAAGTCTACGGATACCCTGACAGCTGATAGCAAAGTGGGATGTGTGTTGGGAAAGCAATCCTCAATCCTGTAGAAACTCCAGTAGGAACACTGGCTTGTGCTGTTAACACTAGTGCCTGCAGTACTGCCATCACTTGTGCCAGCAGTAGCTGTACTGCTGTGTAGTCTGTACATCCACAATGTGCTGTCTACTCTGTTTTTAAACTTGGAGCTGAAGTCCGAGAAATCAGTGATCTTATCAGCTTCCATCCAGTCACTAAAAGCTTTCTCATCTCTTTGCTGTGTTTCTGCACGCCTGTCTTGAGGGGCTTTCCTTTTGGCTGGTGGCTCCTCTGACAAGTATGATGGACAGTTGGGAAATATGGAGGGATAGGCATCTTTGGTTAATTTGGGTGCTGATCTTTCAACGGTGAGGATACTTCCATCTGGCCTTGTTGCAGAGTCAACCCTAACAATGGAGTGTTCACTAAAATGCTTAGCACACACAACAGATTGAGCAGTAGGTTCAAAATTTGCTCTGGGAATTTTACTCAGCCACAAACGACGTTGGTCAACATCAAGAGGAAATTTAAACACAGAAATGTTCTCATTTGTGTCATAATTCCCCCTGCATCCTGGCACACAACACTTCCTTAGCATGTTTGAATTAGATTATACTTTAGTGAAACCCTACTCTTAACCTCCCCTACCTTCCCACCCCAACCCCGCTTCTATCTACCTCGCCCTACATCCTCACCTCGCCTCCTCGTCGTGGCCACCTCTTCACATTGCCTTCCAGTTCGTCCCCATCTTGCAGCCCGCACCGGTCGATCCCCAGCGTCCCCCGCGTCACACTCTCATTCTCTCTCGCATCATTCATACCTGCACGCGCACTCATTCTCGCCCTGCCCCCTATCCTACAAATTACCCCCCTTTGACCCTTACCACACTCTCCCTCTTTTACTTTTTAAGCCCCCTCTCCTGTCCAAATAATGTATTAACCTAAACTTCCTGCTGCACTCTACATTTTTACCACAAAAACATTACATTTCTGAACTACACTCAATTTCTTTAACAACTGGCTAAACAATAATCAACATCCACTAAACTCGCAAATAAAAAATCTCAAACAGGTTCAATTATAAAATCAAAACGCCAACTCAGAATTTAAATAAAACTCATACAAATTCAAAGCACCATCTTTTTCCTTCAAATATTCTTACAGCCACCAATTCCCAACCAAAAACTTCACACAAAAACTCAACACCAACTTTCCTCCCTTCTCACCCTATTCCTCCCCTTCCATATTTTTTGGTTCCCCTCCCCCTTTTCCTCTCTCCCAGTTCCACTCATTGTTGCAATCAAATGTAAATAACATCAAGTAACATAAAAAATTAACAGTAAACAACTCAACATAATCTTCAAAGCATCAAACATGTAATGATGTATGTAACACAAAGACTCCGTTCTATAACACCCTGCATCAGTCCCCTACATAACCCCATAATGTCCCTTCCAAATTATAGCTACCCATAAAAGTAAAATCCACCCGAGGAAACCCTCTACAAAGGATTCCCTCAACCCCCCATCTACAAGTTGTGGACCCCTCTACAAAGGAATCCACCTTAATAACACCTCATAAATAAATCTAACAGTTCCCTGCTCAAAATCATTTACCCTACCGTTTCTTCTAAATAATACTAGTTCCCGCACATAAATTAACCCGAGGGAACCCTCTACAAAGGATTCCCTCCATCCCCCATCTACAAGTTGTGGACCCCTCTACAAAGGAATCCACACTAAAACCTAATTATCCCTTTATGAAACTCACATTCAGTCAATATTACAAGTTAAAGTACAAAAGGAAAATCTTCGAACAAACTTTTTAACAAGAACGTCAACAATCAAACTTAATAATTATAAACATCAACTTTTAAAAACTTCAAACCACACACCCTTTCCCTCACTTCATCCCCCCTCCCCTCCCCAACCCAATTTGTTCACACACACCTCCCTCCCCCCACCACATCCCCTCTCTCCCACTTCATCGGAACCGCCGATCCCCCCAATCCACCCTTCCTCTTCCATCCTTACTCCATCTAAACCTCCAATCCATCCTTTTCCTCTCCTCCTCCATTAAAACCTCCACAATCCCTGATCCATCCTTCCCTCACTCTATCTCCGACCTATCCTTCCTTCCCTCACTCCCTCTGGTCCTCCACAATCCCCCACCCATCCTTCCTCCCCCCACTGCATCTGATCCTTCAATCCTCCCCTCTCCGTCCTTCCTCTTTCCCAATCCAGATCCCCCTCCCCTCCCTTGGTTATACAAGTCTAAATAAACTCCATCCCTTCATCAATTTATACATTTAATCATTTTAATGAGGGAAAACCCTCTACAAAGGATCCACAGAAAGAGAACCAAAAACTAACAAATTTACTAGCCACACCCTCAACCTCCCCCCTCCTTCCCCTCCCCCAAAACCTCCCCCTTTTCCCCATAGCCTCCTCCCCCCTTCCCTTTTCCCAAAGCCCCCCCCCCCTTTTTTTTCCCAAAGCCCCCCACCTTTTTCCTCTTTTATTTCCCAGAGCCTGCGATTTCAAAGCCCCCCTCAACCTGGCAAACCATGCCGAGTCAAGGGTACTGCCTCGAATCAATAGCTCTAAGACCGCCTATTCCCAAACCCCCTTCCATTCCCCCTGCCACTCTAACCATCTTTTTTTTTCTCCCCAAAGAGCTGGCGATCTTGAAGGCTCCCTCTAACCCAGCAAACAGAGCCTTCGCTAGGTCAAAGGGAATTGCTTCTGATCCCCAACTCCATCCCTACCCTTCCACCTCCTTCACCCCCCACTCCGCCCTCTTTCCTCCCCTCACCTCTCCCCATTTCGATGGCCTAAGGTATGGGCTGTTTGCCCGGCACAAAGGCCTAGCGGGCTGCACTCTCCAGAGGCCGTCCTCACCTCTTCACATTTCGACGGCCTGAGGTATTGGCTGCCCGCAAGACACAAAGGCCAAGCCGCACTGCCCTCCCCAGAGACCATCCTCACCTCTTTTTCTGGCCGGATATTATTCAAAATTCTGTCCTGAAACCTTTGCATTCACAATCTGTCCACCCCTATTTTTCCTCAGTGGGCAAACCCTGGCCACATGCCCTTCCTCATCACACTTGAAACATTTAAGGTTATTCTTTCTCAGTGGGCATTTTTTAGCCGCATGCCCTGCTTCATCACATTTGAAACACTTAAGGTTCTTTCCCAATGGACAATCTCTCATAAAATGCTCTTCTCCACAGTTGAAACACCTCTTAGAGTTCCTTTTCTCTAACTTTTTTATCCTTTCGGCCAATTCACTCACACTTGTCTTGTTTAGCTCTGAGGCCACCACTGAATCAGTTTCTTTGCTCAGCACTACTGCCCTCACTTTCTTAGGAACTATTCCCATCAATTCCTGACGTTCCAAGAACAATTCAACAGCTTCTAGTGCGCCATCTATGGTGGACAGGTTACTGTGAACACAATATAAGCTGGCTTCTCGGTAACAGCTTCCTATGAGGAATCACTGAACCATTTGACCTTCAACAAAATCAACCGGCAGACCCTCAAAAGCCTCAATTGCCAGACCCCTGATTCTGTTGGCAAACTCTCGGAGACCCTCCCCTTCATTTTGAGCAATACTTGTGAATTGGACTCTGAGAGTATCTGCTGACAGTAACTTGCCAAAACGCCTTTGCATAGCCTCCATTACATTTGCATAGTCCTCAGGAAGCTGATCATAGTAACGCAACGCGTTACACTCCAAGAATCACAGTAGCCTCCTCATCTCTCCACTGCCTCAGACGTTGATGGCGCTCAAACTGCCCCTTGAACTGCCTCCACCTTCCAATTCCATCAAAGCTGTCAAGCTCTGGCAGGGATCTGACCAGACGATTGTACCAGATTTCTGCCTCTCTTCCTTCCAATCTCTGAGCTTCATTTTTCTTCCCATCATTCTCTCCACTAACTCCATGCTCTCCTGCTCCTCCGTACTTTTCATCCTCTCTTTCCTCATTCTGCCCTAACATTCTTCCCCCCCACATTCCACTTGCCTTGCCTCTCTCTTCCTCCCACTCGGTTCTCGCCTGCCGTCCCTCATAATTACCTCCTTCCCCACTCATCTCCCCCCTTTTTCATATTCAGCATTCTTCCCTCTCTCTTCCTCGAATCCTCTCCTTAATTCCCCTCTTATCAACCCTCCTCTCATTACTTCATTCTCTTGTTGAGACATTTGCCCTCTATCTGCACTCAAACTTTCTCTGCTTCTCCATGCCTCTCGTTACATCACTCCTTAATCTCACAACATCTCTCCTCATTCTCACTAATATTCCTTCTTGTCTTCCCTGTCCTGGTTGTCCATCGTCTTCATGGTCCCCGCCTATGCTTGACAAGCCCGAAGATGTGTTTGGAGGGCACAAGATGGGGGCAGATTCTCTTTGTTCTGAATCACCCCCAATCCTAATCTGCTGTTCCAACCGGCTCTGAGTTGGAGCAGATACCCTCCATACATCTCCCACCTCCAACTGCCTCAGAGAGACCATCCCTGTCTCCTGAGACATCCTCCTTGCAACTTTTAAAAAGCTATAAAAAATAAAATAAAATAAAAACACCCGAAAAACACTTTATTATATATAAAATTATAAGTGCTAACAAAAACAAAGCGGAAATACCAGGGGTAGTATATTTAGTTTGAAAATGAAAATGTTCTAGTTCTGGACCATGCTATATAATAAAAGGAAACAAACTCATGCTTAACATAATTCAAAATCAAAATCAAACCTGTAATGGTGTATCCACAGGCCAGAAAATTCAAAGGAACACAAGAAAACACAAATTACCCGGTAGTCCTCTTGAAACTCTAATATGAATTATGCAGTTTTAGTAGGCATTTAAATATTTAAATTATTGATGTCATTATTAATATTAATTTTAATTGCATTTCTCGAAATATGAAAAGTAATGAAAAATGCTGTAACCGAAATTTAGATTTTAAATAAAATTTACTAGTTCCAGAATCAATTAACAATTTGTCGAAATATTAAAACTTTAATTTCTTTACTGTATCCACATGTACATAAATACTACACGTCACTTGTCTCTAACGATGGATACATGGAAACTCTGTTGATCTTCACCTTTGATTACTTGCACCTTGCATGCACAATTTTAAAACTCAACATAAACAGAAAATATAACAATATAACAAAAACATGGCTTCATTTCCATAATTCCAAACACTACAATTTTTCCTATCTTGTTTTAAATAAGGGAAGTACTCACGGGCACAGAATTCCTACTGACTCTTCCATGAATGCCTTCTTATATTTTAATTCTGGCAATAACCTTCATCAACCAAATCCTAGTGTCAAACCTCCCCGATTATCCCTCCATCGAGTAACAAGGCCTGCACAAAGTTAAGGACAATGAAGATTGAGCAATTAACCTCCTTTAGCTGGCGAATAAGTATCTGACCAAACAGGCCCCGGCTGAGTGGCCACCACACAGACCCCATCGGTGTGGACTCACAGACCCTGGCTGTGAGAGCAACACTACCCACACTTGCCAAACACGAACAATTAATATGCATGTCAATAACCATTTTTACAAATCCAAAATGTAGAAAAGATGATTTAAAATAATTACTACTCTCAATGTCTATCTTGTACCCTGTTGCTAACCAGGACCCATTAAAAACATGATATATCCAAAATAATATCAGGGTAATAGATATTTAAAAAGTAGTTTTGAAGTGCACTCAATTAAGGAGACTCCATCCTTATTGATGCTAAAACACAGTGGAACGTACTGTCAAATGACTAAATATTCCTAAATGTGGAGGATCCTAAAAAGTGGATAACATTTTATTTAAGATTAGCAAAGATTCATGTTTTGAGGACAACTAACATACATAGTCTATCCAAGATCAACCCTGGAGTTAGAGATAAAATTGTTTTTTCTTATACCAGGATGCACGTCTGCAGTACCCAATATAAATTAAAATTACTCGCTTAGATAAAAAATAAGAATGATCAGTTCCTATTCTTATCTTGCTAATGAGTCACAGTTAAAAATAATACATGAATTGTCAAATGTAAAGAGTTTGACAAGAAATATTGTTAGAAAACATTTTGGGCATAAGAGTCTGAAACCCTTTAGTGTGGTTCTCCACTCATACAAGTGAAGACGTCAAGTACTCCATGTTCAATCTTACTCATAAACTACAATGATGATAATCCTTCCAAGTCCAACAGTTAACATAAGACACTCAAACATCAGTTATATGGGAAAAACCACAGCAAATGTGACAAGAATTTATAAGTAAAATACAGATGGCCAGGTGCCCTAGACCCCAGTAATATCTAGTTCACCCTTACTTATTTTGATAAATAAAACATTAAAACACTCAAGAAGATCCCTCACTTGTTCTAAGAGCACATCATAAAATTTTCCTATCCGTAAAATTCCACTGTGAAGAATAAAATGGTTCAAAAATACTTTAGTTCAATCTCTATTAATATTGGAAAATGAGCAGCCAAAACTAAAAAAACTAATAACAATGAATAAAAAGTAAGCAAAAGAAACGCAAAAACAAAACAAAACTTCATGCCGACATGCGCCTGTTTTACCACTGAAGCACTCCCCTGGGCCTACCGTTCGGCACACGATCTTTCCCTGCACTCTTTTCATAGATTTCCAACTACCTGCAAACTTCTCTCTTCCATTAAAATCCAAAATAAACTCTCTAAACATTAAAATGTACTCTATTCCCTCCCCATTTAGCCTACAAAATTAAAAAAAACTCAATGCCAAAAAAGCTATTAATCTTGTTTTATCCCAATCGAAAACGAGGTCGCCCTTGTAGTGCCAAAATCGCTACACTAGGGGCCTAACGCGCGAAAATTAAAAACGACCGTCTGCCCAAAACATTTAGATCTAGACTAATTAAAATTGAATAAATTCTACAAATTTCCCATTCCTTAAAATTATCAAAATCTTCTACATCCCAAACAATACCTATTTACGATGTTTAGCCTTAGGTAACTAACCTCTTTACTATTACTAAAAACAACTTTCAATTACGATCGAAAATAATTATGTTGAAGCTGCTTGATGAAGCAGACGTTATTTTTTCTAAACCCTACTCAACCTCCACAGCATACGATATTATTTTGTCGGCGACGCCATTTTAGTGAATCCCTACTCTTAGCCTCCCCCTACCCTCCCATCCCAACCCCGCTTCTATCTACCTCGCCCTACATCCTCACCTCGCCTCCTCGTCGTGGCCACCTCTTCACACTGCCTTCCAGTTCGTCCCCATCTTGCAGCCCGCACTGGTCGATCCCCAGCGTCCCCCGCGTCACACTCTCATTCTCTCTCGCGTCATTCATACCTGCACGCGCACTCATTCTCGCCCTGCCCCCTATCCTACAAATTACCCCCCTTTGACCCTTACCACAATACTATCAGTCAAACTAATTACACAGATAGCATTTAATCACAGTAGATCTAATAAAATAAAACGATGACGCGGCAATCCCCCTATCGCGATTGGCAACTATATTCCCGTCGTCCACGCTTGGACGTGGGACAGACAGTAGAACAAACTTGACGTAACAAATACAACACGTAACTTTTCTTGACGTCATTGTTGTGACCCACATTCTGTGTATATAATTAGATTGTGTTGCAGTGTGTGTGTGTGTGTGTGTGTGTGTGTGTGTGGTCGACGTATTGTGCGCCAATACTTCTGCATGCCAGCTGGAGATGTTTGTTGCTGGCATGTATTGCCTTGTTTAGAAGATGGCGACCCCAACCAGGTATAATGGCCGAAAATATCAGTGAAGCTCTGGGGAAAACTCTCTGGCATTGAGAGAAAGGCTGCTGTCATTTCTCTTTGCCAATGCCGTCCTCTGCAGTTGCCGTACAGTTATTTACTCCCACATGTACAGTCACTTGACGGGCAGTCTTTGTCGGGGATTGTTGACGCAGCCATTCGGTCAGCTGTGTGACAGTTAAGCCGGGTACACATACCTTCTGGGGGATGGAAAGGGGAGGGGAAGAGAGCGAGGACAAGTCAATGCCTCTCACCACAGAGTCTCCTATCAACAGGTCTGTTGCTTTGTTGTTGATAGCCAGCGACTGTAACACTTGGGGGATGGGGCACTGTCTTCCAGTCTCTTTGGGTGGAGAGAGAGAGAGAGAGAGAGAGAGAGAGAGAGAGAGAGAGAGAGAGAGAGAGAGAGAGAGAGAGAGAGAGATACGAATGTTTTATTGAGGGTAAAAAGGATAAGCTACAATAGCTTCTTTGCACCTGGCCCTCTCACTCACACACTCACACCATGCATCAGGCAATGAAAAAATGGCATAAAAGCAATCAAGTCAAGGAAAATGAAACAAACATTGGCACATGAAATAATTGACAGAGAATCAAATTGGGACATTAAACAGATATAGGCCTACAGAGAGACATAAAAATGTTACAAGAATCTTGGCATAAGTTGATATTTGTAGTAACACTCATTAACATAACTGATGGACAAGATTGTCCATTATGTACTTGTGATAAGATTTGCGAAAGGAAGACACGCCAGTTTTATTTTTGAAATTATCAGGGATGTCGTTCCACAGTTTACCACCTGAGTATGTAAGGGATGCTTTATATAGATCTGTTCTGGGGCGGGGCATTATTAATTTGGTTTTGCTTCGAATTGCATGGACTTTAAATTTAGTAATAAGATATTTTGGTACTAACTTATTTATGATCTTGTACATTTCAGTAGACATTTCAAATCAAATGGTAGAATGTTGAGTTCTTTATAGTCAATGGTTTCAAGGGAGGACGATTTAAGGAGTATGAGTTTAAGAGAACGTTTATATAATCTTTCAACGTGTTTGAGTGTGTTTTTACTAGCTGAATCCCAACATGTTGATGCATAATCAATGTCTGGCTGAATACAGTACTCCCCGTTTATAGTAAACTCGGTTATAAGAAATTTCGGTTACAGTAAAGGAAAGCACCGGTTCCCGGCTAAAGGTCTACTGTTTTATTACTAAATAGACCTCGGATAGTAGCAACTCGGTTATAATTTTTTAAAAAACTGCTATAGTAAAGTTACTTTTGGTTCCCCACAGGACTGGCTCCTCGGTTACAATAAAAAAAAAAGTCCTCTTCGTGACCTTTGTAAATACATCACCAATGTATGCGTCACAGTCTCACCACTCACCCCACCCACCCATAACAACAACTGGGTTATAATTAAAATTTAAAAAAACTCCTATAGTAAAGTCATTTGTGGTTCCACCTCCTTACAATAAAAAAAATTGTCCTCTTCCTGACCTTTGTAAATACGTCATCAATGTATACGTCACAGTCTCACTACTCCCTCTACCCACCTTCATCAACGAAATTGAAAGGCACTCAAAAACATGTTTCTTTCCCCTCATTACTTAGTGGAAAAAAATGAATCCGAAAAAAAATAATATATACAGCCGAATCCGCTTATAAGAAACTCGCTTATAAGAAAACTCGCTTACAATGAAGCAAAAAAAATTTCCCTGCCGAACTTCTTCTTTCTTATCTATGATCAAAACTGGGATATAAGAAACTCACTTATAAGAAAACTCGGTTATAAGCAAGCAAATTTTTTTCTCCCATCCGCAATGGAAACTTGGATATAAGAAAATTATGTCATACAAGAGAGTTGGTTTGCAGTTCATTTTCTTATAAGCAAGTTCTATTTACTTATAAGCGAATTACCATTGACAAAATTTTCTTAAAGACCCCCCAGATCATGAGTCAAAATCACGGGTTCCACCTGTTTTCCTTCTTATAGCTGGTACAAAATCTTGTTTTGACCAGGTTTGACTCCCATACAAATGCCCCCAAATTGAAAACGAAACATCATTTTAAAGAGCAGCCTCAATTTGAAGTTGGGGGAATTTGTATGTGGGTCACAGCTACCCAGAAAAACACAAGGGATTTAATCGTGTTGGGTCAGTGTGTCTTTAAAAGTGAGTTGGACCTGAACTGAAAGGATGTTCCGAGACAATTGAAGTCGTTCCAAAAAGGGAAAGTTTACATCAAACCAGTTGTGTCACAGACATTCTAAACAGTACAGGCACTAGATTACAAGACTAATTGAGTTGTTTTTGTTCCTTTATTCCATACTTTCCTTCAGTATTCTGTGCAAAATAAATGTTGAGCAGAAGAAAAAAATATGAGTACTTTTGTGTTGGTGGTAGAGAGACAAGGGAAAAAACTTCAAAATGTTTTCTTATATCTGAGTTTCGGATATAAAAAAACTTGGATAAACAAAACATCATCTCCTCCCTTCGATTTTCTTATAACCGAGTTTTGCTGTATTTTGATTTGATGATGGGTTTATATTTAGTATTTTACGTTAGCTTTGACTTTGAAAAACGTCATCGGATAAGATAAAAAATACCATCAAAACTTTACTATATCCGAACATCGTTTATAAGAAAAACCTGTTATAGTAAAGGAAAAGCCTTGCTCCCCTGCACTTTACTATAAGCGGGGTGTACTGTATAGGCATGGACAAAAAGCTTACGGGTATGTTGATCCAAAAAGTGCTTTATTCTATTGAGCTGGAATACTTTTTTTGAGATTTTCTTGGCCAGTATTTGCATGTGTTTTGACCATGATAAGTTGTTGTCAATGTATAGGCCGAGTAATTTGTGTGAAGTAACTTCTTCTAGAGATTTTTCATAGATAGTTGGTGTACTTAATTGATTTTTAAAGTTTTGCCTCTTTTGTCTTGTTGTGATTAACATGAATTTAGATTTTTTGGGATGTAATGCCATATGATTTTGCTCTGTCCTGTCAACTAAATTATTAATGTCACTCTGCAATTCAGAACAGATTGAGTCAGCATTATAACCATTTTTATGGATTGTGGTGTCGTCTGCAAAAAGTTCACACGGTGAAGTAAGATGAAGGGGGAGGTCATTTATATAAATGGTGAAGAGTATAGGTCCTAAGACAGAGCCTTGTGGAACTCCATAATAGACTGATTGCAATGACGATGTAATAATATCTTTGGAGACGGTTTGTCGTCTGTCAGATAGAAAGGACGAAACGAGGGCGATAGAATCTTGGGTTAAACCGTACAATGATAGTTTTTTTTTATAGAAGGGCATGGTCAATAACATCAAAGGCTTTAGCAAAGTCAACGAAAATAGCACCGGTGAGAAGGTCACTGTTAATATTAGAATGCCACTGTTCGACTAGATTAGTGAGTACTGTTTGGCAGGAATGATTTTCTCTAAAGCCACTTTGGTTACAATGGAAAAGATCATGTGTAGTAAAGTATGTCTGAAGATTACGCTTTAAATGCTTTTCTAGAGGTTTGGAGAGGTTAGACAAGATAGATATAGGTCGGTAGTTTGACGGATCTTGGGGGTCACCAGATTTATATAGTGGTATCACCTTGGCGTCTTTAAATAATTGGGGATAACAGCCTTTCTCAATGCAAAGGTTATAAATATAGGTAAGACAGTCAGTGATAATAGGCGCAGATAACTTTAAGATATAATTATCAATATGATCTAAGCCGCAACATTTAGAATGCTTGAGTTGAAGTAATTCTTGGTACACCTCATGTACAGCCATATACTGAAAACTGAGTTTAGGACCTAGTTTTTTTGAGTCACAGTACTCTTTCAGTAACAATAGATCGTTAGAACTAGTTCGGTCGGCTAGTATCGTTTTATCAGCTATGGTACAGAAATGATTGTTGAGTTCTTCTACAGAGAGATCGTTTGCCAAGGGCGCACTATGTGTTGAAGATTTACAGGATAATTGGTTAATTGCTTTCCAGATAGATTTTGAGTCTTTTTTAGATTGAATAAGATCACCAAAATACTTTTTCTTTGCAACTCGCTTCATATTTGTTATTTTGTTTCGCTGCTTTTTAAAAGCCACGTCCTTACCAGTTGTTTGTACTAAACTTTCACGAGTCTTTATTTCCGCATTTATATTATCGTTTAACCATGGGGGTTTACCTTCAGGCTTGACACGTTTGGTTATAAAAGGGGCATGTTTATCATATATTTGGATGAAGGTATTATACCATTTTTCAAGGGCTTTATTGGGGTCAGTGTACTGAAACACAGTGGAAAAGTCGGTCGTACATAGATCGTATAAGAAATGCTCAGGGTTAAAGGATTTGTAGCTACGAAATGATACACACCTATGAGAGCATTTAGGGATTTTGACGCCTTTTTTTTTACCATGTTAAACATATAGGGAAGTGATCGCTTAATCCGAAGACAGGAACAGACGTTTCCACAATGTGCTTTGGATTAGTGACGTATATATGATCAATGAGTGTTTGAGTCTGTAGTGTTATTCTGGTGGGATTATTAAGAAGTTGTGATAAATTGTAAGATTCATAGATATGTTTCCAGTTATCATGGAGTTTGAGTAAATCAAAGTTTAAATCACCAAGCAATATGGTATCAGTATAGGATAAGGAAACATTGTCCATCATAGATGAAAAACGATTAAACCACTCCACTCGTTCATCGGGGTTTCTATATAAAAATCCCACAATAATTGGTGTGTGACCCTTTATGCGAATTTCAATCCAGATACCTTCTATGTTGTACCTATCGTAGTCATGCACCTGTCTATAGTTCACTGATTTGTGGATGTATGCCACCATGCCTGTGTGTAGCTTACTTGAAGCATATTTTCTAATAACATTATACCCAGGCACAGAAATTAGATTGTCAGACACAACATCAGATAACCTAGACTCGGCAAAAGCGAAACAATGAAAACAAGTATTAGAGTTTGACAAGATAGAAGGCACATCAGACATTTTGTTTAAAAGATGGCATGCATTTAAATAACCGATTTTAAAACCCGGTTTCGATAACCATTTTGGATTATTGCCATTACACAAGTACCTAAAAACAACAATACCAACAAAAGCCAATCACTAACAAAAGATAAAACAAGTACAACAATCACTAACAAAAGATAAAACAACAATCACCAACAAAAGATAAAACAACAATCACTAACAAAAGATAAAACAACAATCAACTAAAACAAAAAACAACAATCACCAACAAAAGATAAAACAACAATCACTAACAAAAGATAAAAACAATCACCAACAAAAGATAAAACAACAATCACCAACAACAATAAAAAACAACAATCACCAACAAAAGATATCACCAACAAAAGATAATACAACAATATGAAGGAAAAAGCCAATAATAATATTTTTAAACAATCTATTAAAAAATAAGCAATTTGTGTGGATGAATTAAACTTAAGGAGAAAACAGTGAACAACTTAAAACAAAAACAAACGTGTTCAAATTAATCAATGATGGGAAACTTAAGCGCGGTAATAATAATAAAAGGTAGAGCTAGAAAGGTAATTAAACAATAAAATTGTAAAATAAAAATATATCAAGCCAATAAAGCGTCCACTATTTGTTCCACAAAATAAGGAAAACACAATACAGTCAAAACGCTAGTGAGCTGCACAAGGGAGACAATAACAGATCAGGTCAGGCAGCACAGTGTTTCTGTTATTGTAGCACAAAGCCTGCACGCCAAGTAAGAGCAGAATCAGTTCAAATGAGGTAGAAAACTCTGCAAGGCAGGCAAGCGCAGGAGAAGTGGTTAACAGTCAAGATCCAAACACACTGTTTTGATATCAACGACGAATCGAGAGCACTGTAAATATACAGTTCAGCACAGTTTTTAGGGCAGGCAAAATCAGTAGTGTCCAACACGTATAACCAGGCCCTACCAGCAGATTTGAGTGATCTTCACAGTCAATGCTTAGCACGCAGCTGGGGCACACAACACTGCAAATACACAACAGATTGCGCTGACGAGAAGTTGAGATTTGCACAATAGTCATATAATGGACCTCAGGCGCAGGCAGTTTAGAATGTCACCATTCGCTTATGATGAGTCCAAAGGTGAGTCGAACTAGTATCCACACAGTTCTGTAGCACGCAATAAGAATACATGTCTTGACACGCATATTGTACAGGGATAACCACGTTTGAATCGAATATAGGGCATACGAACTCATATACTAATACACACACACACACACACACACACACACACACACACACGCACGCACACGCACGCACGCACACACGGACAACACGCACACACACACACACACACACACACACACACACACACACACACACACACACACACACACACACACACACACACACACACACACACCAAAAGCATATAAAATGGAACAGGGATATTTTCCGATTTTCAGCCACAAATCAAATGATCAATGACATGTGGCCAATGTTAATATGAAAACTCAAATGACAACAAATGTTATCATTAAAACAAGCATGTAGTAAGACGAAACATTTTTCATTGAAGCAAATATGTCACAAGGACGAACATATGACATTAGAGCAAACATGCACCGATAACGCAGACAATTATTAATAAACAAGCATATATAATTTATGCAACATATCATTTAAGAAAGCATTTATCAGTAAGAAAACATATGTCAATTATGCAAAACTTACATGAATACAGCAAACATATATTATGAAGGCAACATATATCAATAAGGAAACCATAGGCTATTAAGCATACACACCATATGATCCTAAGCAAGATGTATGACATGAAAGCAACATAAACGTTTACGCAAACATGTTTCAATGGTTAAAGGAATTAAAAATACAAATTTTAAAAAAAACTCTTATAGGGAGCGTCAATAAACATAATATATGACATTTTATTAAGGATTAAATGAAGAAAACATAATTATAAGAAACACCCCCGCAAACACGCACACAGACACCCACACACACACACACACACATTCACACCCACACACACACACACACACACACACACACACACACACACACACACACACACACACACACACACACACACACACACACATATACGGATCAGGTTGACAGAACTGTTACATTGTAGTGATGCCACAAGCAGTCTGCAACAATCGCACAGCTTGTTCAATGGCCCTCATGCGGTCAGAGGGGGTGGAGGGAGGAGGGTTAGGTGCAGCTGACTCTTGGGCCGTACACACTGAGTGGTCTGAAGGAGGGGAGGAATAGGTAGGATTGTTGGACACTGTCGCACTGACAGGGTAGGGAGCGGCGGGTGGCATTGGGGGTGGTGGAACATGGGGGTGGAAGGATGGATAGGCATTGGAGTAAGTGGGGGTTGTGGTGGTGGGGGCATAGTAGACCTGGGGTGTGGGTGTGGAAGACACCCGTTGGTTCGGTTGGCTTGTGGAACCTTCTTGGTAGTAATAGGAGTAATTAGCGGGTGTAGAGGTGGGGGTAGAGACCTGCTGGCCTGGATAGAAAGAAACAAGCTGGTTTGAATGAGAGGCTGAGCGTTCAGCTGCGAACCACTGGTTAGAAGGTGGGGGTTGGCCTAGATATTTGATGTTACGGACTACCTTGAGTAAACCCTTGTGACTGATAACGAGGTGGGAGGCATACATTTCTTTCTTGGGTTTACCACTCTGGGCAGTGAATGAGTCAGTGTGATTTATGTACACAAACTGAAGCTCTGCACACACAACTGCCAGATTCTGGTTGGATTGTCGGATTGATGGGTTCATCAGGTGTTTTCCGAACGCTGGTATGATAGAAGACATCACAATGGTGGCAGAGGGAAAAATGGTCCGGCACTTAGAAAGCAGTGACCGCCAACTGTCGGCTGTGACAACACCTCCTTTACAGTCATTCACGCCCACGTGAATAACTAGTTGGGTGATTTGGAGGAGGGGAGGGAGGGAGTCGATCCACAGCTGAAGGTCAGATACCCTCAGGGCTGGCACGCAGATTTTCTGTATGTGCACAAACTGCCCTGTGTTCATTTTGTTGCTATTCAGTTGTTGCAGGGTGTAGTCCCCTACAAACAAGCAGTCGGTGTCTTTCTCCACTGTTGTTTGTTGGAGACACTGGAGGGGGCTGGGGGGAGGGGCTTGTTGTCTGCCTAGAATGACGGGGATTGTCTGGGGGCTAGAGACAGGTGGGGGTACTTCAAAACGATTAGAGACAGGGACAGAGTACATGGGGTAGGGGGAAGAAGAGGATGCGGGTAAGGTGGTAGTTTGGCTAGGAGGAGGGGGGTGGGAGGTTGGTGGGATGTGAGGGGGGGAGTCAGCGGGGTTTGAGTTGAGGTTCGTTGCCTGGGACATCTGAGAAACAGAGACGGAATGCGGGTGATGAGGGTGTGTGGGGTGGTTGTTCTGAGAAGAGGCGGAAGTTGCTGGTTGGACACAGCGTTGATCCTGGAGGGAGTGTTGGGGGAATGGGTGGCTGCCCGGAGATGGTGTCACAGTGGGGACCACAGACTGGTTCAGGTTGCTTTGATGGGGGGGAGTGGGGGGTGGGCGGTGGTGTCTGTCGGTCATCGGTCCATTGTTCGTTGGAGACAATGTCTGCCCCTGGTTCGTTCCATTCAACGCTGAAGAGAACAAAGGAAACGGAGACACGGGGGGTTGGGGGGCTCTGGGTAGTTGAGGGTAAGCGAGGGGAGGGAGGGAAGCCAGTTGTTTTCTTAAGTCTTCGATTGTATCATATTGTTGGGTTATTTTGTA
>CM065704.1:22880812-22883312 GCA_017654935.2 Phymorhynchus buccinoides
AAAATAAAGTTTTCTTCGTGGGGAAATCGAACTTAGATCTACAAAGGATTGACATCATTTTCTGCAACATTTAGACCTAGTAAGCCTGAAAATAGGTAGCTCGTAAAAATAAGTAGCTCGCTACCTATGACAGTGTGTATTTGCGACATTGAGCATGAACCACAAATTTCACTTTTTTTCCTAGGGTTAGGGAGCGGGTTAGGGTTAGGGTTAGGGTTAGTTAAATGGTTAAAGTACAGAAAAAGTGAAATTTGTGGTTGTCGCAAATACAGACTCATAATAGCGAGCTACTTATTTTTACGAGCTACCTATTTTCATGCGACATGCCCTACTTATCTGTCCTACTTGATCTGTCGAACAAATCAAAACGCATCTTTACATCTTCGCCTTGTGTCAAGTAAACCCGAGTTCGAACCTGGGCACAGGGGATTTTTCCTCTCACTTTACACCAGGCCTTATGGTCTGAACGTGGAGTCTTTCGGATGAGACGATAAACCGAGGTCCCGTGTACCCATGCACTTAGCACACGTGGCAACGAAAAAGTTGTCATTTGGTCCAAATTGACCAAACTCCCTTTCCTTCCTCATCAGTCACACAAAAATCGCATGCAAAAAAACATTTGGGTGAAGCGCCTCTGGCTGCGACGCTCTCTTCGGGTGGGAGCAGCCCGAATTTCACAGAGACGCCTCTGACTATAAAGTACCTAATACCTAAAATAATACCTAATACCCATATTGGTAACAAAAAATCGGGACTTTATTTGAGTTGCACTAGTTAAGTACCTAATACCTAAAATAATACCTAATACCCATATTGTTAAAAAAAATCGGGACTTTACTGGAGTTGCACTAGTACCTAATACCTAAAATAATACCTAATACCCATATTGTTAAAAAAAATCGGGACTTTACTGGAGTTGCACTAGTACCTAATACCTAAAATAATACCTAATACCCATATTGTTAAAAAGAATTCGGGACTTTACTGGAGTTGCACTAGTACCTAATACCTAAAATAATACCTAATACCCATATTGTTAAAAAGAATTCGGGACTTTACTGGAGTTGCACTGCCTTCGGGCATTGCCTCCAGGGTCGTTCCCACCATCTTTATATCTAGTACTAGTGTCCCATATGTGACTGTTCCAGACCGGAGGACGTTAAATAGATTTTCTTTCACAAATCAAAATAGACTAGGCTAGCCTACTGATTGAATCGGAAATGAGCCATACATGTGTGCAATAAGATAGGCCTGGGAGCATACTTTTGTGACCACATACCGCTGGTCCCACAGCAGTTAGTACCACATACCATTATACCCACAAGCTATAACCGCCGCTTAGTCCCACATACTGATGTTCCCATAGCATCGGTATGTGGTACCAATGGTATGTGGTAATATAGATTTTTTTCTTCTTTATTCATACTGTTAGTCCCCACACTGGTTACTTTTAGTCTTACACCCAGTTTGCGTCATCGGGAGAATGATTCGAATTTAGAACGAGGACTTTGCTGTCTTTGTATGTATGTCTGTTAATTAAAAAAAACCCAACTCTTGACCATTAGAAGTGGGGATATACCCTGGGCACAGTATGACCTGTATAAGAGGGGATGCGGCCCGGGCACTGTTATGTAGCTTTGACCACTATTAGTGGGGATGTACCATGGGCATTGGTCATACGACCAGTATTAGTGGGGTTGTACCCTGGGCACGGTTATACAGCTATAACCACTATTAGTGAGGATGTAGCCAGGGCACATTTATGTAGCTATGACCGCTATTAGTGGGGATGTACCCTGGGCACAGTATGTGGAATTGGCCTACGTGATGAGAATAATGATTGTGTGTTCCCTGTAGATCTAGATCTAGTCAAATCAATGCATGAAACTCATACTGTTTGTAAGTCAAAGTGTCCACTGGTCATTGTCACAGACCAGTGGTCATCTACAATGTACAAGGTACAGTAGTACTCACGACCGTTAAATAGTAAAAGTGTGGAATTTACGTCAAGGCGACCACTGGTCAGTGGCAGTGACCATTGGTCATCTGCATTATACAAGTGCATAAATTATCTGGTGACAGGAAAAAAAGCTGTTAAGAATCAAACTTTGATTTTTAGATCAAAATGACCACTGGTCATTGTCACTGACCAATGGTCTGTACGTGGACATATCGACACCTGGCACTGTTTGGTATCATTTGGAACAATTTAGCACCATTCGGTACAATTCAATACCATTGGATACTCGCTGTGACCGTCTGGTATTACTCGGTAAAATCCGGTACCATTTTGGTACTACTTGGCACCGTATGGTACCATTTGGTACAACCCAGCACTATTTGGTACCAGTCGATACCGTTTGCTATTTAGATGGCAAATGCATTGGAGGTGCGTACGTATGGCTTGCCGTTTCTGTTCAGGGAATGCAAAGAGAATGCAATGCGTTTTGTCCCACATACCAATAGTCCCACAAAAATGTTGTGGGTTTAATGGTACGTG
>CM065704.1:22885812-22888312 GCA_017654935.2 Phymorhynchus buccinoides
TTGTTGTTGCTGTTGTTGTTGTTGTTGTTGTTGTTGCCTGTCTGTCGTTTCTGACAATGACTGCCAGATAGCAGAGGGGGGGGGGGGGGGGGGGGGGGGCTGGGCTACGATTTATTTGCAGTGAAGAAGCCTTGTCCAGGCAGGGCACATCCCCACTCTCTCGACCAAAGGAATTTTGAGTGAGGACCGGACGAGAGTTGGCGTTGGGGAAGGTCCCTAAGGGCCAACCAATCCCATTGGCTGCAGCACTAGAGCCAGTGCAATGTAGTGATTGCATAATTGTTCAAGACAAAACTATGAATCGGCTCTAATCGTTGTGCCCCCTAATGACATAATTATTAGGGGAGGGGGGGACGGGGGGAGGGGGACGGGGACGGGGACGGGGGACGGGGGACGGGGGGAGGGGGGACGGGAGGAGGGGGGACGGGAGGAGGGGAAGGGAGAGGGGTACTGATTATATCTAATGCATTGTAGTGATGGCATGATTGTTCAAGACAAAACTATTAATAGGCTACATGCCATTGTAGTTCTGACCGCTAATGACGTATCGTTGTGCCTCCGTGTCGTTGTGCCCCCATGTTGTTGTGCCCCCATGTTGTTGTGCCCCCATGTCGTTGTGTCCCTGTGTCGTTGTGCCCCTGTGTCGTTGTGTCCCTGTGTCGTTGTGCCCCTGTTTCGTTGTACCCCTGTGTCGTTGTGCCCCTGTATCCCTGTGTCGTGCCCCTGTGTCGTTGTGTCCCTGTGCCCCCATGTCGTTGTGCCCCTGTGCCCCTGTGCCATTTTGCAATCGTGTCGTTGTGTCCCCGTGCGTTGTGCCCCTGTGTCGTTGTGCCTCTGTGTCATTGTGCCCCCGTGTCGTTGTGCCCCTGTGTCATTGTGCCCCTGTGTTGTTGTGCCCCAATGTCGTTGTGCACCCGTGTCGTTGTGCCCCAATGTCGTTGTGCACCCGTGTCGTTGTGCCCCCATGTGGGCACACACAGAGACGAAGTTGGTGACACATAGACACTGGAACGGTGTTGAGACATAATATGCTCACAAGACAAATGCTTACAAGACATTTGCTCACAACACTTGCTCACAAGACACTTGCTCACAAGACAAATGCTCACAAGACAAATGCTTACAAGACATTTGCTCACAAGACACTTGCTCACAAGACAAATGCTCACAAGACAAATGCTCACAAGACACTTGCTCACAAGACACTTGCTCACAAGACACTTGCTCACAAGACACTTGCTCACAAAACAAATCAACCACTGAAGTGAGTGTGTGTATGTATACATGCATGCGTATGTGCATAAAGTGTATCATGTATGTGTATGCCTGTCTGTCGTTTCCGACCATGACTGCCAGACTATGAGATTACAAAGGGGGCAACATTGCTGCTATTCTGGTGGGACGGGGACACATAGAGACGGGGACACATAGAGACGGGGACATAGAGACGGGGACACATAGAGACGGGGACACATAGAGACGGGGACACATAGAGACGGGGACACATAGAGACGGGGACACATAGAGACGGGGACACATAGAGACGGGGATACTTGCAGACGGGGACACATAGACACGGGGACATACAGAGACGTGGATACTTGCAGACGGGGACACATAGACACGGGGACACATAGAGACGGGGACATACAGAGACGTGGACACTTGCAGACTGGGACACATAGACACGGGGACACATGGAGACGGGGACACACAGAGACGTGGACACATAGACACTGGGACACATGGAGACGGGGACACTTGCAGACGGGGACACATAGACACGGGGACACATAGAGACGGGGACATACAGAGACGGGGACACATGGAGACGGGGACACATAGAGACGGGGACACATAGACACAGGGACACATAGAGACGGGGACACATAGACACGGGGACACATAGACACGGGGACACAGACACGGGGACACATAGACACAGGGACACAGAGACGGGGACACATAGACACTGGGACACATAGACACTGGGACATACAGAGACGGGGACACTTGCAGACGGGGACACATAGACACAGGGACACATGGAGACGGGGACATACAGAGACGGGGACACATAGAGACGGGGACACATAGACACTGGGACACATGGAGACGGGGACATACAGAGACGGGGACACATAGAGACGGGGACACTTGCAGACGGGGACACATAGACACGGGGACACATAGAGACGGGGACATACAGAGACGGGGACACATAGAAAGAGAGGCGAAATTGGTGACACATAAAGAAATAGATTTTGTGCACATCGCTATGTCACTTTCTCCATTTGCCCGATCAATAGCCAGCAAGCACTACAAGCCGTATGGCACAAACAGCAATAGTTTGTATTGGTCGACTCCTTCTTCTACTACTTATCGGCAATGTTGTACTTTAATCACACCCACCTCATGTTCACGACCCTCAATCTCAAAGTCTGCTTCTTTCAGCTTCATGAAAATAATTCCAGGCTGAAACCCTCTACCCCCGGAAATG
>CM065704.1:22900812-22910812 GCA_017654935.2 Phymorhynchus buccinoides
CTCTCCCCGTGCTGCGACGCCTGTCATTAAAATCCAAACACGTTATTGCGCATTGAAAGTTAGCTCGTTGTGTTCTAATCGGGGCTGACTTAAGCATCAATATGATTTTGCTGCTTGGCTTTTTGTGATGAGTATACAAATCATCCACCACACCGCTTTTTCCTCTTTAGTTTTGCTATGATAATAATCATCTTTAAACCTTATCAACATGGTTGAAAAACACACGGCAATCTTGTACTTTAGTCACCCCCTTTCGCTTACGACGCTGAAACTCTGCTTCTTTCAGTTTTATGAAGATAATCCTAGGCTGATCCTAACCCTATCCCTTTCCCCTAAATGGCAGAATGTTGTTTTTTAGTGAACATTTTCAAAGCGAAAATTTGAGGGGTGCGGGGGTTGGGGGGTGCGTGTGTGTGTGTGTGTGTGTGTGTGTGTGTGTGTGTGTGTGTGTGTGTGTGTGTGTGTGTGTGTGTGTGTGTGTGTGACTAAGATTTGTGTGTGTGTTTGCACTGTGATGGTTATACAATACTTGAGAATATAAATGACCACTATGACCAGCTAAAACACACACAAACACTCAATTAGAGGCTGCTTGATTTAGGTCCATTTTATTAGAAACACAAGGGCATCGCCGAGCGGCAGCAACGCATTGTGACAATGCAAACCCGGCCAGAGTTATGTCCTCTCCCCCCCCCCCACCCCCTATCCCCCCCCCCCCACCCCCCCAATAAACACACCACTTTCCACCCTTACAGAACGCATAAAATACATAGCCCAAACTTTGAAGCGATTCTGTTCAGTAGTTCACGATACAGCTGAACTTTTATACAAACTTCCTTGCACCATGTCCTCTCCCCCCCCCCCCACCCCCCCAAAAAACACACCACTTTTCACCCTTACAGAACGCATAAAATACATAGCCCAAAATTTGAAGCGATTCTGTTCAGTAGTTCACGAGATACAGCTAAACTTTTATACAAACTTCCTTGCACCATGGTACACCACCACATAAAATTGAAGCGATTCTGTTCACTAGTTCACGAAATAAAGCTGGGGGGAAATGACATATCCCAAAGAAGGAAATTTCGGTTTTCAAGGTCAAACTTCAAGGTCAAGGTCAGCACGGTGTTGATTAACGAAAGGAAGCTTCCTTTTCAAGCTGTCTACCCCTCTGCCAATTTTAATTAAAAAAACAACCAGTAGTTTTTAAGATAATCGATACACAGACAGACACACAGACACACAGACACACACACAAACCAATCGCAATACCTCGGCCTCTGGCCGGGTAAAAACAAACGTTTCTGGCCATGTCACCACACTGAAGACGGGCTTATGGCCAGAAAAGTTTGTTTTGTTTCTAATAAAAGGGACCCAAATCAACCAGCCTCTAATTGAGTGTTTTGGGGGGTTATACAGTAGTTTGCTATCCTCGAACTTGAGTTTTTGATAGAGAACAAAATTAGTAGAGATTAAAATTGTGTGAGTTCATTGATAGGGGTTGAAGGAGGGAGGGGGGTGTTACTTGCAAGACGCTTTATCAAGGCTTAATATATCAAGAGGCAGTAGATCAGTTGGCCTTTGTGGATGGTCCCAAAAGCCGTATTCAAAATGTCAGTGCATATTGGCTGACTGGTAAAAGAGGTAAAATTAGTTAAAAGTAAGACAGGCAGACACAGACTGCCACACAAAATATTTGAAGCGATTCGGTCAAGCGGTTTGGGAGATATTC
Organism: Phymorhynchus buccinoides; assembly: GCA_017654935.2. Lineage (NCBI taxonomy): Eukaryota > Metazoa > Mollusca > Gastropoda > Neogastropoda > Raphitomidae > Phymorhynchus > Phymorhynchus buccinoides. The sequence goes on from CM065704.1 coordinate 22,902,545, forward strand.
TTGGGACAGACAGAAAAAGAAAAAAAAAGAAACATACACGAACGAAAAAATACTCCTTTGCGATCGTAGATCGGCAAAGGACAATAACCTTAGGCAGAGGTTAAAAAGTATATTCGGGGTAAGAAACCCGCTGATATCAGTAAAAAAAACCCACAAAAAAACACGAGTTTATTTATAGCAGAAGATGAGCCTGCAGGCTACTTTCAGTTGAATAAACGTGTGTCAGGCGATACTGTCATGTGAAGAAGGCCGTGAACATCGTGACACAGGGAACATAAAACAGGGCTGACTGACAGCCTGAGATCAGTGCGATGCGTCCCCGTCTCCGTCCCCGTCTCCCTGTCATGTGTCCCCGTCATTGTGTGTCCCCGTCATCCCTGTTTGTATGTGTCCCCGTCATTGTGTCCCCGTCTCTATAATTATGTCCCCGTCTCTATATGTCCCCGTCATTGTGTCCCCGTCTCTATGTGTCCTCGTCATTGTGTCCCCGTCTCTATATTGTGTTTCCGTCATAGTGTCCCTGTTTGTATGTGTCCCCGTCATTGTGTCCCCGTCTCTATTTGTCCCCGTCATTGTGTCCCCGTCTCTATATTGTGTTCCCGTCATAGTGTCCCTGTTTGTATGTGTCCCCGTCATTGTGTCCCCGTCTCTATGCATCCTCGTCATTGTGTCCCCGTCTCTATATGTCCCCGTCTCTATGTGTCCCCGTCATAGTGTCCCCGTTTCTATGTGTCACCGTCTCTATGTGCCCGTCTCTATGTGTCCCCGTCTCTATATGTCCCTGTGTGTCCTCGTCATTGTGTCCCCGTCTCTATTATGTCCCCGTCTCTATGTGTCCCCGTCTCTATGTGTCCCCGTCTCTATATGTCCCTCTCTATGTTCCCGTCTATATGTCCCCGTCTCTATTTGTCCCCGTCTCTATATGTCCCCGTCTCTATGTGTCCCCGTCTCTATATGTCCCTGTTTCTATTATGTCCATGTCTCTATATGTCCCTGTTTCTATATGTCCATGTCTCTATGTGTCCCCGTCTCATTATGTCCCCGTTTCTATATGTCCCCGTCTCTATGTGTCCCCGTCTCTATATGTTCCTGTTTCTATATGTCCATGTCTCTATATGTCCCTGTTTCTATATGTCCATGTCTTCTATGTGTCCCCGTCTCATTAGGTCCCCGTTTCTATATGTCCCCGTCTCTATGTGTCCCCGTCTCTATATGTTCCTGTTTTTATATGTCCATGTCTCTATATGTCCCTGTTTCTATATGTCCATGTCTCTATGTGTCCCCGTCTCTATATGTCCCCGTTTCTATATGTCCCCGTCTCTATGTGTCCCCGTCTCTATATGTTCCTGTTTTTATATGTCCATGTCTCTATATGTCCCTGTTTCTATATGTCCATGTCTCTATGTGTCCCCGTCTCATTAGGTCCCCGTTTCTATATGTCCCCACGGATTAGGGGAAGGGTTAGGGATAGGGTCAGGATAAACGAAGAGACGGAAAGGTAATAAGACGGGGACACAAAGAGATGGGGGCTTATACTCATACAGACGTCACAGGGACATAGAGATAGGGACACATAGAGACGGGGACACAAAGAGATGGGGGCTTATATTCATACAGACGTCACAGGGACATATAGATAGGGACACATAGAGACGGGGACACAAAGAGATGGAGGCTTTATACTCATACAGACGTCACAGGGACATAGAGATAGGGACACATTGAGACGGGGACACAAAAGAGATGGGGGCTTATACTCATACAGACGTCACAGGGACATAGAGATAGGGACACATAGAGACGGGGACACAAAGAGATGGGGGCTTATACTCATACAGACGTCACAGGGACATAGAGATAGGGACACATAGAGACGGGGACACAAAGAGATGGAGGCTTATACTCATACAGACGTCACAGGGACATAGAGATAGGGACACATTGAGACCGGGCAACACAAAGAGATGGGGGCTTATACTCATACAGACGTCACAGGGACATAGAGATAGGGACACATAGAGACGGGGACACAAAGAGATGGGGGCTTATACTCATACAGACGTCACAGGGACATAGAGATAGGGACACATTGAGACGGGGACACAAAGAGATGGGGGTTTATACTCATACAGACGTCACAGGGACATAGAGATAGGGACACATAGAGACGGGGACACAAAGAGATGGGGGCTTATACTCATACAGACGTCACAGGGACATAGAGATAGGGACACATTGAGACGGGGGCACATAAAGACGAAATTGCTGACACATAGAGACGGGGGCACATACACAGACGTCACAGGGACATAGAGAAATCGGTGACACATAGAGACGGGGGTTTATACTCATAGAGACGAAATCGGTGACACATAGAGACTGGGGCACATAAAGACGGGACACATAAAGACAGACGACGAAATCGGTGACACATAGAGACGGAGACGGCGGTGACACATAGAGACGGGGGCACATAGAGACGAAATCGGTGACACATAGAGACGGGGGCACATACAGACGAAATCGGTGACACATAAAGACGGGGGCACATACAAACGAAATCGGTGACACATAGAGACGGGGGTGCAATGCTACATAACCATTGACAGTGTGTTTTGCCTTGAGCTAAGAAGAAAAGATGAGATTGTCATATTAGCGTGACGTGCATTTCCGATCAGCGAGCAAAACGAGTACATGTACAGTGTCAAGTTTTTCTAGAGGGCGGTCGCCGCGCGAATAACTGTTACGCCAAAAGGGGTCTAAGAAACACCACTAACCGCGAATAACGTTAGCTAAGTAAAGATAACTCTAATAGCTTACTCTTCACTTTCAGAGAGAGGAAAGAGTTGCTATCAAAAGGGAGATAAATCATACGTCTCTGAGAGGTTGTATATATATTTCGATTTCATTGTCAGTCTATTTGTGTGCAGAGAATTAAGTTTGCCATTATGCCAACTAGCATGATGAAAAATTAAGAAAGACCACTCAAAAATACTTGTATTTGTTTAATTTGCTAAAAATCATCCCATATATTTTCGCTGTAGAGCGATGGATATTTGTCTGTATCCACTTTCTAGACTGTCTTCCAGACTCTTTCTAGACTCTGTCTTGTAAACAAAAAGTTACGTTCTCGCGAGAACTAATTTTAGCCGGAATTTTTAAAAAAAGGTTGCACATTTCCCATGATGCAACTAACAGTTTGCGGCGTGCTAGGGCTATAGAGAGAACAAAACGTTACGCGAACTATCGGCAAACGAAGGGTGTTTCTTAGTACCGTTTTTGCCGATTTGCGCTCACGCTACGTAACGTTAGCCCTTGTGAAATGACCCAAGGTCGGCGGATAAACTTTGGCCTAAAGCAAACGTTGTTGAAATGGCCGTATGAAACAGTCTACGGTTGCGTAGCATTATGCCCCCGTCTCTATGTGTCCCCAATTTCGTCTGTATGTGTCCCCAATTTCGTCTCTTTGTGTCTCCAATTTCGTCTCTATGTGTCCCCAATTTCGTCTCTATGTGTCCCCAAGTTCGTCTCTATGTGTCCCCAATTTCGTCTCTATGTGTCTCCAATTTCGTCTCTATGTGTCCCCAATTTCGTCTCTATGTGTCCCCAATTTCGTCTCTATGTCTCCAATTTCGTCTCTATGTGTCCCCAAGTTCGTCTCTATGTGTCTCCAATTTCGTCTCTATGTCCCCAAGTTCGTCTCTATGTGTCCCCAATTTCGTCTCTATATGTCTCCAATTTCGTCTCTATGTGTCTCCGATTTCGTCTCTATGTGTCCCAAATTTCGTCTCTATGTAACCCAAATTTCATCTCTATGTCCCCGTCTCTATGTGCCCCCATCTCTATGCGTCCCCAATTTCGTCTTTATGCGTCCCCGTGTCTCCGTCTCTATATGTGACCCAGCACCGTGAAAGTTACATTAAGTGTCAAACTGACCATTACGAGAAAATAATCCATTTGACAACTTCAGACAACTCTCTTTCCAATGATACAAGAACCATTGTTGTATTTTTTTTCCTTTCCCGAGTTATGAGCATTTAAAGTTAGTATGGTGAGCGTTGACCATTCTGAGAAACAGTCTAAATTCTAGCCTAGCTGTAGAAAATGCATTGACCTATTCGTTTTAAAACACTTATAAGACCATTGAGAGACCATAGTAAAGATCATCCTTTATAGCCTAAAAATGAAAGATAAGATGTTAGAGAACACAAAAATACTCATAACTCAAAATTTACAACAAATCAGATTTATGACTTTGCAAGCCTGTTGTGACAAAACTAGCCCAGGGACTCAGTGTCCCTTTCGTGGTGCTGTGTCACATATGTCTCCGTCTCTTTGTTTATGCTAACCCTATACCTAACCCAAACACTAACCTTAACCCTAACCCTAAATCCGCGGGGACATGTAGAGACGGAGACATACAAAGACGGAGACACATATAGACGGGGACACATATAGACGGGGACACATAAAGACGGAGACACATATAGACCGGGACACAACAACAGGACACATAGAACGGGGACACATATAGACGGGGACACAATAACGGAGACACATAGAACGGGGACACATAGAGACGGGGACACATATAGACGGGGGTACAATAACGGGGACATATAGAGACGGGGACACATAGAGACGGGGACATATAGAGACGGGGACATATAGAGACGGGGACATATAGAGACGGGGACACATATAGACGGGGATACAATAACGGGACACCTAGAACGGGGACATATAGAGACGGGGACACAGAGACGGGGATACATATAGACGGGGACACATAGAACAGGGACATATAGAGACGGGGACACATAGAGACAGGGACATAATAGAGACGGGGATACAATAACGGGGACACATAGAATGGGGACATATAGAGACGGGGACACAATGACGGGGACACATAGAGACGTTGATACAATAACGGGGACACATAAAACGGGGACATATAGAGACGGGGTCACATAGAGACGGGGTCACATAGAGACGGGGTCACATAGAGACGGGAACACCATAGAGACGGGAACACAATAACGGTGACACATAGAGACGTGGGCACATCGCACTAATCCCGAAAAGGTCAAGCTATTTATTCTTTGTCTGTCTTGACATGTGGCTGGTCTCATGTTAAAATTACATTAAAGAAATAAAACCGACTGAGACAGACTTATACTCCATTACAGGGGCAAAGGATAATAATGTGTAATTTTAATCAGGACCTCGGTATTATCTCATCATTCTACTGAGTGAAGGCCGTGTTACATTATCGAGTTAATTTTCTTAAAAGAATGAAATTGTGTGTTTTACTCAACTGAACTGTTACAAAACATTTGTTGGGTAAAAAAAAAAATTATTGAATAAAATTTGACGGCCTGAGGCGCTCATAAGAATAATTAAGGTCTCAATGCACGTGAACATATTTCACTCTTTCCCCATGGCAACACAGTGACATGCACGCGAAGTTGTGGCTGGCTATCATTGTGTTGCCATGGGGAAAGAGTGAAAAATGTTCACGTGTGTTGAGATCACGATCATCCGTCCGTTGTATTCGCGGGTTGTACTGAAATGCAGACAATCAACTTGGAAAATGTTTATTAAAGGGGCACCCTGACGGATGAGTTTTCGTGAGAAACACGTCGAGATCCCCAGGAAAACACCCTTTACAGAGATTGCAAAACTCACTTTGTTCTGGTTTCCTATAAATCAAACCGTCAAACCGGCGATTCGTCCTTGGCGGAGGTGCTGGAAGTCATATTCTTTCACCCAAAGAGAAGGCATATGACGTCTCTTTTCTAATGGCTGCCAAATCGTTTGCATGAAATTTTCGCAATACAAGCCTTTTTATTTATTTTAATTTTATACAGTTTACCTCACAACAAAGGAAATAGCTCCAATTTTTTTAAAAACTGCACTACAAATAAAGAAAACGCTTCAACCACAATGAGTGTCCTCCACCCACCCCATCCAAAATGGCTACTCTCTCCGACATCTCCGCCAAGGAGGAATCGCCGTTTTGACGGTTTAATTTATAGGAAACAAGAGCAAAGTGAGTGTTCCCATCCTTGAAAAGGCTGGTGATCTAGACGTGTTTCTTGGAAAAACTCATCCGCCAGGGTGCACCTTTAAGCAATCACGTTGTTGCTTTATTTCCGGTGAGGATGGGTGTGAGCGCGGGGGTGGGTGTTCAATTTTATTTTGGACAAAGTAAAGGTATTAATGGTTTAGCCAATCACATTTTGTTTCATTTCCGGATCTAGGAGGTGGGGTTGGGGGTTGCGGGGGTGGGGGTTATCAATTTTATTTTCGACAAATAAAGAATTGGCTACCCACGATGCTATTCAAAGCTTAAAAAAAGGCCCCCCCCCCCCCCCCCCCCCCCCCCCCCCCCCCCCCCCCCCACCCCCCCCCCCCCCCCCCCCCCCCCCCCCCCCCCCCCCCCCCCCCCCCCCCCCCCCCCCCCCCCCCACACCACCCCCCCCCCCCCCCCCCCCCCCCCCCCACCCCCCCCCATATTTTCTATCAATGTGCTATCCCCTAAAATACCAAAACAGCAAGGACAAACTGATATATATATATAAATGTCACAGTAACAAGAGGCAAAGCCTGCAAGGCTCACGTCTGATTTTTATTACTATAGCAGGCATGGGAATTCCCATGACAATTCCCATGCCTGTATAGAGAGAATACTGTTATGTAGACACTTGTGCATCTGAAAACAGAATTAATTTTTATTTTACTGTGTAAATTAAAATTATTTCTATGCACCCCTACCCCTTTCTTTAAAATTTAATTATATGTATGCGCATGTAACATAGTGGAGCCCTATTTTTATTTTTGGCAAACAAGTAAAATTGAAAAGCATATTGACCAAGCTTTCAGAAAAAACATAGTGACCAATCCCCCCCCCCACCCCCCCCGCCGGGGTAAGGGGGGTCTACGGACACCTGTAGTAGGCCTAGTCTTTGCCTGTGGGTCTAAGCCTCTTACTCTTAGAAAATTAATAATTGAAGTTGCGTGATCTGTTACTGTTTTCAACTGATTGTTCATGCGATGAAAACTTGTTCCACATCATCTACATTTCTGTAAGATATTTTATATTAGTCCTAATATTTTATTTTCGTTTCGTTAATTCCCCCCCCCCCCCCTGCCACAAAGCAAAGGTCAAGGTCACAGCCAGCAAGCTCATCCATGTTTATCTTCCCCTGTACAGTCTTTGCACATGGTGATCAATCGTCTAGGCCTAACAAAGGATTCGTACGTCGAAGGCAGTGAAATCGACGAACCCTGGATTTTCCGTATATTTTTTTTTCAAGACTGAAATGAATGTGGGCTAAATGTTAAATACGTCGTCTTGATTATGAGGTAAGGCATGGACTCTAGGCCTAGGCCTTGTTGCCGGAAGTGCAGTAGGCTAAGTTATGCGCAGAGATGATGTGCAAATGAACACGAACAACCGTTACTCAAAGGCGCAAATAAAACGCTAAACAACCGGGCCGTCAACGCACACACTCGGTACATCCATTTGTTACAGAAAATATAAGTTGACGACGTTAAAATGTACCTATTTGTACACACCTGAAGTCTTGTGTTTCTTTTTAAAGAGCGTTTTTGTATATCTAATGGAGAGTCTTCTTTCCAGTATGTATCTCCTACTCGGTACAACACAACAGTTACAGTAATCTCTGCAACAAATGATTTTCTTTCTTTTGTTCCTTACCGATGTATCTGACTGCTTTGATCGCCATGACTTGAAGGCTCACGTCAAAATCAAGTATCCTGCTAACTTTAACCCTCTAACATCTTATGTTTTTTTGAGAAAATGACAACGTTAAAGTTTCAGTGGAGAGTGAGAGTCTTCTTTAGTTTGAAGAGTGTGACTGAGTCAAGGTTAAAGGTTGCACAACAGTAATCTCTGCAACAAATGATTATCTTTATTTTGTTCTTTATCAATGTATCTGACTGCTTTGATCGTCGTGACTTGAAGGCTCACGTCAAAATCAAGTATCCTGCTAACTTTAACCCTCTAACGCCTTATATGTTTAGAGAAAATGACAACGTTAAGGTTTGAGTTAAGGTTAAAGGTCGGGGCCACGGACGCAACACACACACACACACACACACACACACACACACACACACACACACACACACACACACACACACACACACATACACACAACCGAACATGTACGATACTATAGACTCACTTTGTTTTAAAAAACGACGTGAGCCAAAAATGGGAATCCAGTAGTATTCGGA
>CM065704.1:22915812-22923312 GCA_017654935.2 Phymorhynchus buccinoides
GAGAGAGAGAGAGAGAGAGAGAGAGAGGAGAGAGAGAGAGAGAGAGAGAGAGAGAGAGAGAGAGAGAGAGAGAGAGAGAGAGAGAGAGAGAGAGAGAGAGAGAGAGAGAGAGAGAGAGAGAGAGAGAGATGTCTTTTGTTTTGTTGCCTTGACTTAAACCTACTACCTCAGTCTATTTGTTTGCAACGTTGAGCTGTTATGCTTCATGCATTTATACAAACTACCCCCCCCCCCCCCCCTCACTATACATAGTGGAAAGGCAGAGTCAAAGAGAGTGGCAGATTAATTAGAAGAAGTTACAAGCACAGGACTTCCAGAAGGCGGGGGAACTATTTGTACAAGAGATCCCCCCCCCCCCGGTATCCCCACTGGGGTCAATTCCTATGTGTTCCCGTTTCTACTACGTGCCCCCGTTCTATATGTCCCCGTGTTCATGTGACCCCGTCTCTATGTATCCCTGTCTTATCTCTCTCCATATTTCTATGTCCCCTAGCCATATCTTGCACTTTACCCCCCCCCCCCCCCCTCCTACTAATTTTGAAGGAGTGTCTAAAGTACAAGTTTCTTCTTCGTCTTCGCCTCAGACAGCCAACTTCAGAAGATTCTGCTGCACTTTGGGGGGGGGGGGGGGGGGGGGTGTAGTAAAAAGACAAGAATGGGGGGGGGGGGGGGTAGTAAGAAGACAAGAATGGGGGGGGTGGGTAGTAAGAAGACAAGAATGGGGGTGGTGGGTAGTAAGAAGACAAGAATGGGGGGGGGGGGGGTAGTAAGAAGACAAGAATGGGGGGGGGGGTAGTAAGAAGACAAGAATGGGGGGGGGGTAGTAGTAAGAAGACAAGAATGGGGTGGGGGGGGGGGTAGTAAGAATGCAAGAATGGGGGGGGGTAGTAAAAAGACAAGAATGGGGGGGGGGGGGGTAGTAAGAAGACAAGAATGGGGGGGGTGGGTAGTAAGAAGACAAGAATGGGGGGGGGGGGGGGGTAGTAAGAAGACAAGAAGGGGGGGGGGGGGTAGTAAGAAGACAAGAATGGGGGGGGGGGGGGTAGTAAGAAGACAAGAATGGGGGGGGGGGGGTAGTAAGAAGACAAGAATGGGGGGGGGGGGTAGTAAGAAGACAAGAATGGGGGGGGGGTAGTAAGAAGACAAGAATGGGGGGGGGGGGGGGGTTAGTAAGAATGCAAGAATGGGGGGGGGGGGTAGTAAAAAAAGGAATGGGGGGTGGGGTGTAGTAAGAAGACAAGAATGGGGGGGGGGTTAGTAAGAAGACAAGAATGGGGGGGGGGGGGGGGGGGGGCGGTTAGTAAGAAGACAAGAATGGGGGGGGGGGGTAGTAAGAAGACAAGAATGGGGGGGGGGGGTAGTAAGAAGACAAGAATGGGGGGGGGGGGTAAGTAGGAAGACAAGAATGTAGTAGGAAGACAAGAATGGGGGGGGGGGGGGGGTTAGTAAGAATGCAAGAATGGGGGGGGGGGGGGGGGGGGGGTAGTAAGAAGACAAGAATGGGGGGGGGGGGGGTAGTAAGAAGACAAAGAATGGGGGGGGGGGGGGGTAAAGAAGACAAGAATGGGGGGGGGGGTAGTAAGAAGACAAGAATGGGGGGGGGGGGGGGGGTAAAGAAGACAATAATGGGGGGGGGGGCTAGTAAGAAGACAAGAATGGGGGGGGGGGGGGTGGTAAGAAGACAAGAATGGGGGGGGGGGGGGTAGTAAGAAGACAAGAATGGGGGGGGCTAGTAAGAAGACAAGGGGGGGGGTAATTGGGGGGGGGGGGGGGGTAGTAAGAAGACAAGAATGGGGGGGGGGGGTAGTAATAAGACAAGAATGGGGGGGGTAGTAAGAAGACAAGAATGGGGGGGGGGGGGGTGGTAGTAAGAAGACAAGAATGGGGGGGGGGGGGGCTAGTAAGAAGACAAGAATGGGGGGGGGGGTAGTAAGAAGACAAGAATGGGGGGGGGGGGGGGTTAGTAAGAAGACAAGAATGGGGGGGGGGGGGTACTAAGAAGACAAGAATGCGGGGGGGGGGGGGGGGGGGGGGGGGGGGGGTAGTAAGAAGAAGACAAGAATGGGGGGGGGGGGGGGCTAGTAAGAAGACAAGAATGGGGGGGGGGGGGTAGTAAGAATGGGTAGAATGGGGGGGGGGGGTAAGAAGAAGAAAGAATGGGGGGGGGGGGTTAGTAAGAAGACAAGAAGGGGGGGGCTAGTAGAAGACACAAGAATGGGGGGGGGGGGGGGGGGGGTAGTAAGAAGACAAGAATGGGGGGGGGGGGGGGTAGTAAGAAGACAAGAATGGGGGGGGGGGGTAGTAAGAAGACAAGAATGGGGGGGGGGGGTAGTAAGAAGGACAAGAATGGGGGGGGGGGGTAGTAAGAAGACAAGAATGGGGGGGGGGGGGGGGGTAGTAAGAAGACAAGAATGGGGGGGGGGGGGGGGGTAAGAAGACAAGAATGGGGGGGGGGGATAGTAAGAAGACAAGAATGGGGGGGGGGGGGGTAAGAAGACAAGAAAGAATGGACAAGGGGGGGGGGGGGGGGCTAGTAAGAAGACAAGAATGGGGGGGGGGGGTAGTAAGAAGACAAGAATGGGGGGGGGGGGGGCTAGTAAGAAGACAAAAATGGGGGGGGGGGGTAGTAAGAAGACAAGAATGGGGGGGGGGGGGGGTTAGTAAGAAGACAAGGGGCGAGGGGGGGTAGTAAGAAGACAAGAATGCGGGGGGGGGGGGGGGGGGGGTAGTAAGAAGACAAGAATGGGGGGGGGGGCTAGTAAGAAGACAAGAATGGGGGGGGGGGGGGGGGGGCTAGTAAGAAGACAAGAATGGGGGGGGGGGGGGTAGTAAGAAGACAAGAATGGGGGGGGGGTAGTAAGAAGACAAGAATGGGGGGGGGGGGGGGTAGTAAGAAGACAAGAATGGGGGGGGGGGGTAGTAAGAATACAAGAATGGGGGGGGGGGTAGTAGTAAGAAGACAAGAATGGGGGGGGGGGGTAGTAAGAAGACAAGAGGTAGGGGGGGGGGGTAGTAAGAAGACAAGAATGGGGGGGTAGTAAGAAGACAAGAATGGGGGGTGGGGGTAGTAAGAAGACAAGAATCGGGGGGGGGGGGGGTAGTAAGAAGACAAGAATGGGGGGGGGGGGGGTAGTAAGAAAATAAGAATCGGGGGGGGGGGGGGTAGTAAGAAGACAAGAAGGGGGGGGGGGTAGTAAGAAGACAAGAATAGGGGGGGGGGGGGTAGTAAGAAGACAACAATGGGGGGGGGGTAAGTAGTAAGAATGGGGGGGGGGTAGTAAGAAGAAAAGAATGGGGGGGGGGGGTTAGTAAGAAGTGGGGGGGGGGTAGAATGGGGGGGGGGGGGTAAGAAGAAGACAAGAATGGGGGGGGGGGGTATTAAGAAGACAAGAATGGGGGGGGGGGGGGTAGTAGGAAGACAAGAATGGGGGGGGGGGTAGTAAGTAGACAAGAATGGGGGGGGGGTACTAAGAAGACAAGAATGGGGGGTGTGCGGGGGGGGTAGTAAGAAGACAAGAATGGGGGGGGGGGGGTAGTAAGAAGACAAGAATGGGGGGGGGGGGGGTAGTAAGAAGACAAGAATGGGGGGGGGGGGGGTATTAAGAAGACAAGAATGGGGGGGGGGGTAGTAAGAAGACAAGAATGGGGGGGTAGTAAGAAGACAAGAATAGGGGGGGGGGGTAGTAAGAAGACAAGAATGGGGGGGGGGGGGTAGTAAGAAGACAAGAATGGGGGGGGGTTAGTAAGAAGACAAGAATGGGGGGGGGGGGGTAGTAAGAAGACAATAATGGGGGGGGGGGGGGGGGTAGTAAGAAGACAAGAATGGGGGGGGGGGGGGGGGGGTAGTAAGAAGACAAGAATGGGGGGGGGGGGGGGTAGTAAGAAGACAAGAATGGGGGGGGGGGGGGTAGTAAGAAGACAAGAAACTAAGAAGACAAGAAAGGGGGGGGGGTAGTAAGAAGGAATGGGGGGGGGGGGGGTAGTAGTAGAAGATAAGAATCGGGGGGGGGGGGGGGGGGTAGTAAGAAGACAAGAATGGGGGGGTAGTAAGAAGACAAGAATGGGGGGGGGGGTAGTAGTAAGAAGACAAGAATGGGGGGGGGGGGGGGGGGGGGGTAGTAAGAAGACAAGAATCGGGGGGGGGTGGGTAGTAAGAAGAGAAGAATGGGGGGGGGGGGGGGTAGTAAGAAGATAAGAATCGGGGGGGGGTGGTAGTAAGAAGACAAGAAGGGGGGGGGGGGGGTAGTAAGAATACAAGAATAGGGGGGGGGGTAGTAAGTAGTAAGACAAGAATAGTAAGAAGAGAAGAATGGGGGGGGGGGGGGGGGTAGTAAGAAGACAAGAATCGGGGGGGGGGGGGTAGTAAGAAGACAAGAATGGGGGGGGGGGGGGGGTAGTAAGAAGACAGAATGGAAGGGGGGGGGGGGGGGTAGTAAGAATACAAGAATAGGGGGGGGGGGGTAGTAAGAAGGAATGGGGGGGGGGGGTAGTAAGAAGACAAGAAAGGGGGGGGGGGGGGGTAGTAGTAAGAAGACAAGAATGGGGGGGGGGGTAGTAAGAAGACAAGAATGGGGGGGGGGGGTAGTAAGAAGACAAGTATCGGGGGGGGGGGGGGTAGTAAGAAGACAAGAATGGGGGGGGGTAGTAAGAAGACAAGAATGGGGGGGGGGGTAGTAAGAAGACAAGAATGGGGGGGGTAGTAGTAGAAGACAAGAATGGGGGGGGGGGGGGTTAGTAAGAAGACAAGAAGGGGGGGGGGGGTAGTAAGGGGACAAGAATGGGGGGGTAGTAAGAAGACAAGAATGGGGGGGGGGGGGGGGGGTAGTAAGAAGACAAGAATGGGGGGGGGGGGGGGGGGGGTCGTAAGAAGACAATAATGGGGGGGGGGGGGTAGTAAGAAGACAATAATGGGGGGGGGGGGGTAGTAAGAAGACAAGAATGGGGGGGGGGGGGTGGGGTAAGAAGACAAGAATGGGGGGGGGGGGTAGTAAGAAGACAAGAATGGGGGGGGGGGGGGGGGTAGTAAGAAGACAAGAAAGGGGGGGGGGTAGTAAGAAGACAAGAATGGGGGGGGGGGTAGTAAGAAGATAAGAATCGGGGGGGGGGGGGGGGGGGGGGGTAGTAAGAAGACAAGAATGGGGGGGGGTAGTAAGAAGACAAGAATGGGGGGGGGGGGGGGGGTAGTAAGAAGACAAGAATGGGGGGGGGGGGGTAGTAAGAAGACAAGAATCGGGGGGGTGGGTAGTAAGAAGAGAAGAATGGGGGGGGGGGGGGGGGTAGTAAGAAGATAAGAATCGGGGGGGGTGTGGTAGTAAGAAGACAAGAAGGGGGGGGGGGGGGGGGGGGTAGTAAGAATACAAGAATAGGGGGGGGGGGTAGTAAGAAGACAAGAATGGGGGGGGGGGGTAGTAAGAAGAGAAGAATGGGGGGGGGGGGGGGTAGTAAGAAGATAAGAATCGGGGGGGGGGGTAGTAAGAAGACAAGAATGGGGGGGGGGTAGTAAGAAGACAAGAAGGGGGGGGGGGGTAGTAAGAATACAAGAATAGGGGGGGGGTAGTAAGAAGACAAGAATGGGGGGGGGGGGGGGGTAGTAAGAAGACAAGAAAGGGGGGGGTAGTAAGAAGGGAATGGGGGGGGGGGGGTAGTAAGAAGATAAGAATCGGGGGGGGGGGGGGGGGGTAGTAAGAAGACAAGAATGGGGGGGGGGGGGGTAAGTAAGAAGACAAGAATGGGGGGGGGGGGGGGTAGTAAGAAGACAAGTATCGGGGGGGGGGGGGGGGTAGTAAGAAGACAAGAATGGGGGGGGGGTAGTAAGAAGACAAGAATGGGGGGGGGGGTAGTAAGAAGACAAGAATGGGGGGGTAGTAGTAAGAAGACAAGAATGGGGGGGGGGGGTTAGGGTAGTAAGAAGACAAGAAGGGGGGGGGGATAGTAAGAAGACAAGAATGGGGGGGGGGTAAGAAGACAAGAATGGGGGGGGGGGGGTAGTAAAGAAGACAAGTATCGGGGGGGGGGGGGGGGGGTTAGTAAGAAGACAAGAATCGGGGGGGGGGGGTAGTAAGAAGAGAAGAAGAATGGGGGGGGGGTAGTAAGAAGATAAGAATCGGGGGGGGGGGGGGGGGTAGTAAAGAAGACAAGAATGGGGGGGGTAGTAAGAAGACAAGAATGGGGGGGGGGGGGGTAGTAAGAAGATAAGAATCGGGGGGGGGGGGGGGTAGTAAGAAGACAAGAATGGGGGGGGGGGTAGTAAGAAGACAAGAATGGGGGGGGGGTAGTAAGAAGATAAGAATCGGGGGGGGGGGGTAGTAAAAAGACAAGAATCGGGGGGGGGTGTAGTAAGAAGACAAGAATCGGGGGGGGGGGGGGGTAGTAAGAAGACAAGAATGGGGGGGGGGGGGTGTAGTAAGAAGATAAGAATGGGGGGGGGGGGGGTAGTAAGAAGACAAGAATGGGGGGGGGGGGGGGTAGTAGTAAGAAGAATGGGGGGGCTAGTAAGAAGACAAGAATGGGGGGGGGGGTAGTAAGAAGATAAGAATCGGGGGGGGGGGGGGTAGTAAGAAGAGACAAGAATGGGGGGGGGGGGGTAGTAAGAAGATAAGAATCGGGGGGGGGGGGTAGTAAGAAGATAAGAATCGGGGGGGGGGGGGTAGTAAGAAGACAAGAATGGGGGGGGGGGGGTAGTAAGAAGACAAGAATGGGGGGGGGGGGGGGTAGTAAGAAGACAAGAATGGGGGGGGGGGGTAGTAGTAAGAAGACAAGAATGGGGGGGGGGGGGGATAGTAAGAAGATAAGAATCCGGGGGGGGGGGGGGGGTAGTAAGAAGACAAGAATGGGGGGGGTAGTAAGAAGACAAGAATGGGGGGGGGGGGGGGTAGTAAGAAGACAAGAATGGGGGGGGGGGGGTAGTAAAACAAGAATGGGGGGGGGGGTAGTAAGAAGACAAGAATGGGGGGGGGGGGGGTAGTAAGAAGACAAGAAATAGCAGATCAGAAAGCAAGGAAGATAGGAGTAATAGAAATCTATGTGGTACTTTATAGTCACATAGGCGTCTCTGTGAAATTCGGTTTGCTCCCAACCTGGAGAGCGCGTCGCAGCCAGAGGCGCGCCACACACTTTTTCGTCCGTGTAAAAAAAAAAAAAGAAATAGCAGATTAGAAAGCAGGGAAGATAGGAGTAATAGAAAGTAAAGTAAAATAAAATTAGATTATACATAACAATGGACTGCGTGGATCTATGGGATCTTGATGTCTTCAAAAGCAACTACAATGTTTGCCCCTAATCGTAATATTAACCCCCTAACTTGACCTTGACCGTGATCCGAGAGAACACATAGAGATGGGGACACATGGAGACCGTCTAATATCACGAGAAGTGGATAGCCGTTAAATGAAAGACACACACACACACACACACACACACACACACACACACACACACACACACACACACACACACACACACACACACACACACACACACACACACATGGAGACGGGGGAG
>CM065704.1:22928312-22930812 GCA_017654935.2 Phymorhynchus buccinoides
ATGGTGACCGTAATATGCATGCGCACCACAACCATAACGATAACTATTTTTTTTAAATATAGAGATTTAAATGTCAATATACACGGAGAGAACCGAGAAATAGAGCGGGATGGGTGTAAATCTACCTCAGACCCATGGCAATTGCTTTCGTCTTTTTCCAAAATGGCAGAATAATTAATAACAAGTGCAACGCCGAGCGGCTGCAAAGTCCCCTCGCAGCATCGCCGAGCTACTCCGAAATCGGAATGTGTCGACTGTACACATACATAAAAACGCATCAAAACAGCACGTACGTAACTATATAGTTTTAATTATAGCCTTGGGGTTCGGACCCGTGATTTGAGCGCGCGCGATCATGCGCACACGCGCGCACAGAAAAATTCATGACAACTGTGTTATAGACCATTCATTAAGAAAAGTGAAAAAAACAGCATTGAAATACATGCAAAACTTCGCGAGATATTAGCGATTATGTGTTTCGGGGTTTGAACCCCGTAACTGGCGCGACCTTGACCTTAATGTAAAACTAAATACATCAGTGGATAGCTTGCCTCTTGGCAAACTAGTATACCAAATTTGATGATGATAGACTGAATAGCTTTTGAGAAAAACGGACGAATAGCCGGACGGACGGACGCACGGCGGACGGACGGACACACACCGGACGGACGGACCAGACAAAAACAATAGCTCCCCGAACCTTCGGCTCGGGGACTAATAAATTTCAGTAAAAAATATCACTGACTTCTCAATATTTAGTGATGAATCCTCTGTTCTTCCTGCATGCCACAAGACGCCTCTGATAGCGGGGGTTCTATGTTGCAGAATTAACCAGAATTGTGCACTTCGTGCAACAAGCACAATTCTTTGGTATATTGTTCTTTACAATGTTATAATTGATTTCAGATTTGAAGCCACTTCAAAATCGTTTTTTATTTTGAGAAATAAATAAAAAAGATGAGCCAAAACTGCAGATGATTTTCTAGCACGAGGTGCCCGCAGTGAATATTATCAAGCAAAATGAATGTAAGCTAAAATTATTTTATAATGCTAAAACGTTGGACAATGATATATCGTGTATGAAAATACATATGTTGATCCAAAAATTTGCGGGCCTTATTTTGTTTCCTTAATCTTTCATGACTTTGTAGACCCGCAGCGGGAAAATCAAAATGGCGGCTTCCGATCGCGTGTCCGTAATTTGCCAGTGAAAACTTCGTCTTTAGAGGTGATTTATGGATTTATGGAGACCTGCCCTGCCACTTGACGAATGGAGAGTGTTCATAGCTGAAAGCAGCCCCACATTTCACTTCTGGGTTCTGAACATGGAACTTGAGGTGCTGCTGTTGGTCTTTCTTACTTCACTGAGAAGCGGCGATTTCCTCCTGTACCTACAGTCAATGACAAGAATGGCACCAGTGTTCTTTGCACTTGATCAGCAGAATTATGCAAGGTGGCTGACTGTACACATAAATGACATGGGGAACATCAGTGCCAATGAGTCTGACGAGTTCAACAAAGGCCACTTTGTGCTCAAGAAAGCTGCTCGCCCATTTTCCAAGATTGCACTAGACCATGCCCATGAGCAAAACAACGCCATAGTCAAAGGTGAAGGTGGTGCTGTTGGACTCACAGACAATCTGTCTGCACTCAGCCGGTGGATGGTCAGTGGCCCTGAAGTCTCACGTGTCATCAAAGAGTTTGAGACATCCCTGGAAAGAGATGATAATGATGAGTTATCAATTCACCATGAGCAGTCAAGAGCGTTTCAAGAAGCCTTCCGCAGTGATGTGATGAAGCTGACTGCAACCACCCAAGAGGCAGGCAATCCTTTTTCAGAGAGGAGTGCCAAATTCATCACACTTCACAGTAAGGACATTGTGTGTCCAGCAGCACACGAGTCCATGAAACAACTGATGGTGACTGGAGATCAACAATTCAAGGCTTTCATCCACGATCGACTCTTGAAAAAGACCAAGCTGTTGTCAGATCCCATCAAGAGAAACAACCTGGTATTGATTTCAGGCGTAAAGGGGAAGAAGAAAAATGCGAGCTCCTACAAATTATCAAGCCTCAAGAATGACTGCCACCTCTTCTCCAGGCTATACATAGCTTACCAGACACGCAGTGGAGGCCTTGATGATTTCTTCACCTATGAGAATCAGGCCACTCCTCCCTCACTCTCTTCTGCAGGAAAACTCAGGTCCGCCTCAAAAGCAAGCCTGCTTGAGTGCCTTGAAGCTGTGCATCCACCGGAAGAAAATAGGCCTGCAGCGGATGTGATGATTGTTGATGGGGCTGCTGTTGTCAACATGATTAGGCCAGGGGCTGCAAAAACATTTGGATCCTACGCAGAAAGTGTATTCCTGCCTTACATCACGCAGATGCTGCTGAATGTTAATCGTTTGGATCTTGTCTTTGACATCTACAGATCTGACAGTTTGAAGAGTTGCACCAGGTACAACAGAGGAGTTGGAAAGAGGAGACGAGTCAGCCCTGA
>CM065704.1:22935812-22938312 GCA_017654935.2 Phymorhynchus buccinoides
GGCATACTGTCCAGTTTTGTGTGACTGTCAGTTGTTAGTTGTTATGTGTGTGCAATATATTTAAAAAATGTCCTATTATATTACATTTTATCATTGTGCTTCAGGAAAGGACTCCTTTTACCAGGACACAAGAGCCTTGTGCCACACCTGCATGCAGCTCAGGCATCATGTGGAGCACGCCAGCTGTCAGCCTTCAACACAACATGTCTGGCCACCTGAAGCAAGGGACATGACCCTTGACAAGGCCCGAGAGATTGTACCAATTCAGCTGTATAATGCCTTTGCCTGGATTGTTGGTGCCACATCCGAGTATGTACATGCTGAATTTGTTACTGTAGAGGATGATGAGAGAAGGAAACTTTTGAGCATATGTCAGGACATTTTGAATTTGTTTCACAGAGGAAGGCTTTTCTTACCAAAACATTATGTATTAGGCTTGACCATACGACACGTAACTGGCTCTTCAGCAGTCATCAACATTCTTAATGGTCTAGGGCACTGCATGAGTCATTCTACAGTGGTCGAACATTACACTGCCCTTGCAGAGCAGCAACTAAATTCCTACATGCAATTCTTCGAGACCAATGTGAAAATACTATAGTTAACTCTTGTGGTCCAGTGCAAAAAAAGAAAACCACTATTCATAATTCTTGTGCTCATGTGGTGGGACTATGTTCCCTGTGGATTACTTGTTCCTGTTCTGTGGATTATGTACTTTAGTGTATGGTGAACCTGTGGAGTTTCATGATTGGGTAAGTGTGTATTCATATTAAGACTGAAAACGAAACAACTAACAGGCATGCTTGAAATCATGTTTTGTTGTTTTTCAACCTGTTCAATGTTTGAATTTATCTTTTTACCCTGTTTGAAAATTGGCTTTGTTTCTGTTTTAATGCAATAAATTTGTTTACATTACTCAGTTATTAGCTTACCCCTTCACGGATGATGTGGTTAAGAAGTTTTGTTAAAAAATGCTGAGTAATCATTTTATTATAAGTAATTTGCATACTAGGAGTGTAAAACATATATTTCAATGTTTTTCTACCTAGTGGTGTAAAAACAAATGAGTAATGTAGGTTAAATCAGTGTGCAATTCTGTGTTTCGATAATAGCGTTGAGCAGATAAATGGCAATTTCCTACAGTTTTTAACTAAAATTCAAGTCAAAATTCCAAATTACTCCACCCATAGCCACAATGTAACAAACTGTTTTCTTAATCTGCATCAAAAGCCCTACACAGAACACCAATTGTTTTCTCATCTCAATGGATTTGCTACAGATTAGGAAACTAGGCACTTTAGACCCCACTGGCTCTAGGCCTATGTATCCAGGGGCGAATCCTTCCCAAACAGCAAACAATTTGAATGAGGTAAGGGGGCATCATTTCACGAGAGATATATTTCACGAAACACAGGGTCTACTTTCGCTGGAGAGCATTGACCCCATCACTTTTCTACGTGGGTTCGATATTTTCGCGACACCGTGTACCGGCGACACCGGTGTAACGTGCTGATGCAAGGTTGGATCCCTAAGATTATGGTAGGTGAGAAGATAAGTCGAGGTTATCTTAATAAGAAACGTTGTGAGAGACAGAGACGGCGACAGAGAAAGATAGGCAGACATATAGACAGACAGACAGATAGACAGGGAGAGACAGACGGAGAGAAAACAGAAACAATGGTGGTAGGCATGGAGTGAGGGGGGGGGGGGGGGGGGGGGGGGGGGGGGAGAGACATTAACATAATATAAATGGTCTATTCAGCAGCAGTCGAACGCTTCAGGCAAGGACAGATTGTTACAATAGGAGAGAACGGATTATGATCACATTCAAAGGTATTAAAATCCAGTCACACACAAGAATATAATAAGTGGTTAAAATGGGCCTACAGCCAGCGGTTTTGAAACTATGGTCGCCAACTGCTCAGCTCTCACTCTCGCAGTACTATTGGCCCCTTTTGAAACGTCTTCCGCTGTATTGCTAGGGCGATGTTGATCAAGGATACTATATGCCAGTGGTTATATGGTTTACTTTATATCCAACCGTTTTGGGACTAAACCAACGATTTGAGTGGGTGGCTACTTGGACTAGTATGACCAACAGGTTTTGGATCATAAGTACTTGTACTAGAAGTTCAATGGTTTGTACTAGAAGTTCAATGCCTTACGGCATTCCTTGGCTGATGATGATTAAGAATATGTGTATTATGATAGCAGAAGTCTCCAGCCAACCGTTTTCAGACCCCAGCCAACAGTTTTCAGACCGTTGATTACTTGCTTGGCGAAGGTTTATACTGGACTTTCAAAATGTCTCCCACTAAATTCTTTGGCTGACGCTGCTGACAAATACTTACGGTCATAGGGGTTTCCAGCCAATGATTTTCATACTACAGCCAACAGTCTTTGGCCAGTTGATTGCTTCCTTGGCGAAGGTTTACACCGGAGGTTCAAAATGTCTCCCATTGCATTCCTTGACTTATGCTGATGAAGAATATGTATGGTT
>CM065704.1:22945812-23004765 GCA_017654935.2 Phymorhynchus buccinoides
TTGTGCCCTGTCTCTATAAGTCCCTGTGTCTATGTGTCACCCTCATTATGTCCCCTTCTATAAGTCCCTGTGTCTATGTGTCACCCTCATTGTGCCCCGCCTCTATAAGTCCCTGTGTCTATGTGTCACCCTCATTATGTCCCCGTCTATAAGTCCCTGTGTCTATGTGTCACCCTCATGGTGCCCCCGTCTCTGTGTCTATGTGTCACCCTCATTGTGCCCTGTCTCTATAAGTCCCCGTGTCTATGT
The DNA here is from genome assembly GCA_017654935.2 of Phymorhynchus buccinoides. Taxonomy (NCBI): domain Eukaryota; kingdom Metazoa; phylum Mollusca; class Gastropoda; order Neogastropoda; family Raphitomidae; genus Phymorhynchus; species Phymorhynchus buccinoides. The sequence goes on from CM065704.1 coordinate 22,946,062, forward strand.
GTCACCCTTATTGTGCCCCCGTCTCTGTATGTCCCCGTGTCTATGTGTCACCCTCATTGTGCTCCCGTCTCTATATGTCCCCGTGTCTATGTGTCACTCTCATTGTGCCCCCGTCTCTATATGTCTCCGTGTCTATGTGTCACCCTCATTGTGCCCTGTCTCTATAAGTCCCCGTGTCTATGTGTCACCCTCATTGTGCTCCCGTCTCTGTAAGTCCCTGTGTCTATGTGTCACCCTCATGGTGCCCCCGTCTCTATATGTCCCCGTGTCTATGTGTCACCCTCATTGTGCCCCCGTCTCTATATGTCCCCGTGTCTATGTGTCACCCTCATTGTGCTCCCGTCTCTATATGTCCTCGTGTCTATGTGTCACCCTCATTGTGCTCCCGTCTCTATATGTCTCCGTGTCTATGTGTCACCCTCATTGTGCCCCGTCTTTACATGTCCCCATGCTTATGCACACATAGTTGGGTTAGGGATAGGGTTATGATTAAGATCAAAATTATAGCCCCATCGACAAAGAATGCCATGTGAGGGATATGACCACGTTAAATCTTACCACGTAATAGGGATATGGTTAAGATTGCGGATTAATTAATCGGTTAGTGTTTCGGATTATGGTTAGGGTTTGGGTTATCAGGGTTAGGTCGGATTGTGTTTGATATTACACAGAGGCAGAGAGATACATAGCGGGGGCACATAGCCTAGAACATGTAGATATAGTGGAACCTACAGAGACGGGACATATTTTATATATATATATATATAGCATACAAAACAATAAAAACAACAAGTGGGAAGGCTGTGGTGAAATTTATTAGGCAAATATTTCGGACTACTGTTCTTTGACCATGCCTGTCTCCTACTGCCAGAAAGAGTCACATTTAAAATACATATATATATATATATATAGGCATTGTCTATCTCCCCCATTGGGAGAAAAAGTAAATCAGCACATTATATAACACAGAATAAATATTAAAATTATTATTCAGTTTCTTTCTTAGGCTATATATTTTTTTCAAGCAAACTATATATATATACAGACGTTTATATTATACTTGGAGGACATCATAGAAACATTCCTCCTCACATATGTTGGTGTTTACATAGATGGGAAACATGTCTTATATATGTAGGTGAAGACGGGGCAAAAAGCCCAAGCAAACTATGGGCGGGTAAGAAGCCCATGCCAATCCACCAACATGGCATATCTCATGAAATGAAGCAAATTTCAGTCAAATATTGCCCATGAGGCGAACGCTAAACATTAAACACTCGTCTCGTGGGCAAAATTTGACTGAAATTTGCTTCATTTCATGAGATAATTGGCATGGGCTTCTTACCCGCCCATGGGCTTTCTACCCCGTCTTACCCTATACAGGGGCACATCACTACGTACGTACGTACCCCCTCCGCCGTTTTGTCAAGTGAAGTTCGTTCTCAGGGAGGTCTAATTACTGGCGATTGTTCTTTCTACTAGCGCTGAGCACTCGTATTGTGTAGCCCACGATATTGCATGCAGGTCACGCGGTGTGCACGTGCCAGTGTTCATTTTCACCTTGTCCATTTCCTCAAGCCTCTCGCTACTAGCAGGGCGGTGCCATGCCATGCAGCTCCGCGTCCCCAACATTAGCATCAAGTAAAGGGTCTGCTACACGACATCTACATGTACGATTCTGTGTCAATGCGGTGCGAGTGTGACGATGTCTGTGAGTCATGATTCACGCGAAAGTCTTCCGTCTAAAAATAACTCTACTATTTCCGATGTAGACCGCAATACACGAATCAAATACAATGTCCGATACGAAAATAATATATTTTATCAGATTCGTGATTGACGTGAAATTCTTCCGTCTAAAAATAACTCTACTATTTTTGTTCACTATAATATTCCGATGTAGACCGTAATACACGAATCAAATTAAATGTCCGATACGAAAATAAGATATTTTATCAGATTCTTGTACGGGAGAGTACAACATTTTTATAGTGAACATAACTAATAGGATTTTTATCATTTATTTAGACAGTAGAATTTCCCGTCAATCATGCCTCACAAATGTCAAAATCAGATGGTAGTGAATCGAATCGTATGCAGTGTAGCTGGCCCTTAACTCCCTCGTACTCACCACCGACTCTGTCTGCCTGCCTGCCTGCCTGCCTGTCTGTCTGTCTGTCTGTCTGTCTCTCTCTCTCTCTCTCTCTCTCTCTCTCTCTCTCTCTCGCTAAAATTCATTCAATTCAATTCAATTCAATTCTCTCTCTCTCTCTCTCTCTCTCTCTCTCTCTCTCTCTCTCTCTCTCTCTCTCTCTCTCTCTCTCTCTCTCTCTCTCTCTCTCTCTCTCTCTCTCTCTCTCATGTCAGGGTGTGGGAAGTGAGGACGGATTTATCATGGAATTTAAAAACAGAATTATTGCTTCCTATCAGCAAAATTGGCACTCTAAAATTGCAAGTTCAGACAGATATAACTGGTATTATAGTTTTAAAGATGTATTTGAAATTGAGAAATATATAACGGTTGTAAATAATAGGTGGCATAGAATATGTCTGGCCAGGCTTAGGTCTAGAACTATAGGCTTGAATGCACACAAACAATGGTTTCATGATGATGATATATCTTCAATTGCTCCCTGCCCAATGTGTGGTTTTTATAAAGAAGATGATACAAAAAATTACACACTTTTTATTTAGCTGTAAAAAATATGTGATTAGAAAGAAGTGTAAAATTTTTGAAAAAAGTGTTGCTGTATATTTGGATTTAGTTGGAGTTTTGAGAATGGACTATGATGAATAATCTATAAAATCCCTAGCTAAATATATTGCAGAAGCTCTGAATATTAGAACTAAGGAAAAGCAAATACAAGAAGAACGTAGACAGAACATTACTTCTTAATGGAATGTCTTGAATATTGTATTAGGATATAAGTGTAGGAATCTGATATACTTAATTTGAATATGATTGGATGGTCGAGACAGACATTGGTTTTTATTTCATTTTATTTTTATTGCATCGATTGATTTTATTTCATTTTCTATTATATTATTTTGTTCTATTCGCACCCCCATGTCATCTAAGCTATGTAAGCCAATGACATTTAAACAGTTCAGTGTTCAGTGTTCTCTCTCTCTCTCTCTCTCTCTCTCTCTCTCTCTCTCTCTCTCTCTCTCTCTCTCTCTCTCTCTCTCTCTCTCTCTCTCTCTCTCAGAGACGTTGTCACTTCTGAATGGGCCTAATCAAGAGCATGTCCGTCATAATACTTTTGTGCACCACAATCGCAGAGAATAGCAACAACAACAACAACAACAAAAGTAGGTTCGATAAAACAAAATAAACTTAATTTCGTAATATCCGAGTCAGTGTTGCAATATATATTGATCACAGTGTCACAGCGGAAGCATACCATTGTTCCTACATACTGCTAGCCCCACACTGTAATTGTACATCCATGATACATACGACAAGTCCCACATAACGCTATACCCACAAAATCTCTCTCTCTCTCTCTCTGTTTGTGTCTGTCAACCCCAGATAAACGCATGCGTACGCGCGCGCACACGCACGCACACACGTACACACACGTAAACACACACACACACACAAGCCCATCCAGTATATAACTACATGTGTGTTGCACACACGCAAAATAAGATATTTTATCAGATTCTTGTACGGGAGAGTACAACATTTTTATAGTGAACATAACTAGTAGGATTTTTATCATTTATTTAGACAGTAGAATTTCCCGTCAATCATGCCTCACAAATGTCAAAATCAGATCGTAGTGAATCGAATCGTATGCAGTGTAGCCGACCCTTAACTCCCTCGTACTCACCACCGACTCTGTCTGTCTGTCTGTCTCTCTCTCTCTTTCTCTCTGACTCCTCCCCCCTTCTCTCTCTCTCTCTCTCTCTTTCTCTCTCTCTCTCTCTCTCTCTCTCTCTCTCTCTCTCTCTCTCTCTCTCTCTCTCTCTCTCTCTCTCTCTCTCTCTCTCTCTCTCTCTAAGAGACGTTGTCATTTCTGAATGGGCCTAATCAAGAGCATTATTTTCTGTCATAATACTTTTGTGCACCACCATCGCAGAGAATAGCAACAATGGCAACAACAAAAGTAGGTTGGATAAAACCAAATAAACTTAATTTCGTAATATCCGAGTGTTGCAATATATATTGATCACAGTGTCACAGCGGAAGCATACCATTGTTCCTACATACTGCTAGTCCCACACTGTAAATTTACATCCATGATACAAGTCCCACACACCGCTATACCCACAAACTCTCTCTCTCTCTCTGTTTGTGTCTGTCAACCCCAGATAAACGTATGCGTACGCGCGTGCGCGCGCGCACACACACACAAGCCCATCCAGTATATAACTACATGTGCGTTGCACACATGCAAAAACAACAGTGTGTGGGACTAGCGGTATGTAGTGGGAACAATGGTATGTTACTGTCACAGTGCACGCCCCTGCGCGCGTGTGTGTATATTCGTGCGTGCGCGGTTTAAATAGGTTTTTATTCACCAACAACACATATAACATTTCACCCAAAGAGAGAACAAGGGCGTCGCCGAGCGGCAGACATGTCCGTCACCAGCAATGCCACGCACTTGCGACACCCCGTAGAGTGTCACATCCTGACACAAAATTGGAAGGGATTCTGTCTTCTAGTTCACGAGATACAGCTTGAAGAAGAAACATATAGCGCAAAGAAGGAAATTTCGGTTTTCAAGGTCACACTTCAAGGTCAAGGTCAGCATGGTGATAATTTATGCTCGGATGTTTTCTTCTCTAGGGTATACAGTACCACACACAATCTGAAGCGCTTCTGTCAAGTACCAATGTGGAAAATATGGCTTAAAACCCAATGTGTAGACCCCTATCACTTTCAAGGCCTACTGATCGCCCGGACCGTGACCTTGACCTTGATCGGTATGCCACCATCAGAACGGGCATAAGCCAAAGTACCTTCATGCCAAATTTGAAGACTCTAACACTAACGGTGTGGGAGTTATGGCCCCTGAAAGATTTTCGGTTTTCAAGGTCGTACGCCAAGGTCAAGGTCACGACGGCAAAATGGTTTGCGCGGATGCCTTCCTCTCATGGTGACACACCAGCACACAACATTTGACGTGATTCTGTCAACCCGTTCGAAAGATATCCTTGGGACAGACAGAAGGAGAAAAAATGACCCTCCGATTTTCAGGCTCCAGCGATCTTTTTGACCTTGACCTTGACCTTGATCGGTATGACATCATCAGAACGGGCATAAGCCAAACCACCTTCATACCAAGTTTCAACATCCTATGTTGATCGGTGCCCGAGATATGGCTAAAAATAGATTTTCGGTTTTCAAGGTCGTACGTCAAGGTCAAGGTCACGACGGCAAAATGGTTTGCGCCAATCTCTTCCTATTAAGGAGGCACACCTTCACACAAAATTTGACGCGATTCGGTCAAGCGGTTCGGGAGATATCCTTGGGACAGACAGAAAAAAACCCACAAAAACAAAAAAACAAACAAACAAAAATACAAACCAGCCCATCGCAAAGTCAGTCACAAAAAACCCCCAACCCCCCCCCAAAAAAAAAAAAAAAAAAAATAATACAAACCAGCCCATCGCAAAGTCCGTTCACCTTCGGTGACGGACAATAATGGCACCAACAAGCTTGGAGCTAATAATGTGCCTACTTTTACCTTTATCATGTACCTAATATGGCGGCTGGCATTTTATACAACACATAAGTACTGTCATGCTTAACATGAATAATGTTAAAAAAAATCAGTTTCCAAGATTATCAAGGAAAGTAAACAAGAAAGCAAGAGTTAAAGTAGAGACAAGAAAGAAGCAGACTTTGAGATTCAGGGGCGTAAGCATGACATGAGTGGGATGACTGAAGAAACGTACATCTTCGCCTTCGATCATCCATGCGAGCATGACTAGACATGCGTATGCGTGCGCTTCAGTGTGTACGCCTGCTGAATGAACGTGGCTACCTTGAACTGTTCGATATATGTGATCAAATCAGGGACTCCGGTACGGGTAAATCTCTTTGATCAAATGGAAGGCAGTCGACTCCAAAGAGGTTGTTTTATGTGAATTCCTAGACGGCATTAAGTGCTCCAATGGTGCCCCCCAAAAAAACAAAAAAAAAGAAGAAAAAAAGCGCTACAAATTAAGACTCCTTGAAAGTTTCGCTGAAGCGGTGCGCAGCATCGACGCCCACTCTTGAATACACGCCGACAGTTATATTAATTCCGCACATACATGGCTGGGACGACTTGAATGGGCTGCGCCTCGCACATCCTGGTCAAGGACTTCGAGGCCAAGCGTATTGAAGCCATTCCAAGGCTGCGACGTCAGCAACGCAAATCTGGAGCCACCGCCAGATCTGAGGCTGACTCAACTCCACCACCCTTCCCTGCAACAGACAGTTGAGTCGAAGCATGGACTGTAGTGTAGCAGTGTAGCATCCATGGTTGAATTAGGCGAGGATCGTTCACACCAGCCATCTGCGGACTCACTCAACATCCATGTCATGGACCTGTTCGTGGAACGATGGTCGAACATCGTCATCGTGTGATCAGAAGGGCGCAAAATAGAACAGGGCAAATACACTGCGCATAATTATGCAGATACCGGCCCGTTAACCTAGGAGGCTCGGACTGATAGCTTGCACAGAGAGAGAGAGAGAGAGAGAGAGAGAGAGAGAGAGGGGGGGGGGAGAGAGAGAGAGAGAGAGAGAGGGGGGGGAGAGAGAGAGAGAGAGAGAGAGAGAGAGAGAGAGAGAGAGAGAGAGATGGAGAAATGAAATGAAATAAAAAAATTATTCCATAAGGCCAAGGCCCCCACTGGAAGGGGGGAACATAACAATTACATATAAGCATCAGTACACGCACAAATAAGCATTCAGGTTATAGCAATCTGCCGCGCTTTGAACGCTTGGTAAGGTAAATATAAATGGCTAGTTTTCTGACCGTCTCACTATTCGTGGAGGCCAACAATAGTGACAAACGAAAATCGTTAGAGAGAGAGAGAGAGAGAGAGAGAGAGAGAGAGAGAGAGAGAGAGAGAGAGAGAGAGAGAGAGATTTCGCACCGTTCCGCGCCGTTTACACAATTTGATCGATGACATTACATAATAACGCTGAGATTCGGGCAAATATTGGACTAGTCTTTGCATAATGGTACGGGAAATCATTGGGGCATCAAACACGCGCAATCACCCGGCAGCACATTCTTTCACTGAAATGGCTTTTATCATTGGTTGAGATTACTGCCAAGTTTGGGCCAGTAGTAATGTGAGAGTGAGAGTGTCCGATAACTGATTTTCTATAGCAATGGGGGAAAAATCATGTTACACCTTTGCCTCTGACTATTATAATTTATTTGACTCTTTTAAACTAGAAAGCGTTGCATTGGCTCTTACGTGCTGCAGCCTTGGGTCAACGTGCCCGTTGACCTTGTGTGTGTGTGTGTGTGGGGGGGGGGGGGGCTCCTCCGAAGTCGGAGTGCGGCTGCTCACGTGGCGGGGTAATCAAAAACGGTCACACACGTAATGTTCTCATCCCTAGCTGGTGCATTTGTACCATATAGTGTTCAAGTGCTTCGGCTGTTGGGATGATCCCTTAAGTCTTTTAGCCAGGGCACGACAATAACAACCTTAAAAAAAATTGAGGGGGCCAACATTATCCGCAAAGCCAACTGTCCTAACGTGCATGCTCAATTCTGAGAATTTGAGTGGGGATCGATGTACTCTGGTCACGGGGCAAGGCATCTCCACTATTAACACTGAATTCCAACCCAGCTTTCCTGATCAGCAGTTGATTCCTCGACCCTCTGTTACTGGAGATGAAGTCAAATCAAGTCATGTTCAATATATTAATACTCCCATCGATTGCTAATTAGTATAATATTAGTAATTATAGGCCTTATAGTTCAGGGTTGTCGAATGTCAACACGTCGTCACAATTATGCGTGTTCATAGTCAGATACGACAGCCCAGACCAGGCAGACAGTCAGACAGTCAAGAGACAGACAGACAGACATACAGACACACTGGACATGCACATACGCACGCAACGCACACATGCACTCATGGAGCGAGAGAGAGAGAGAGAGAGAGAGAGAGAGAGAGAGAGAGAGAGAGAGAGAGAGAGAGAGAGAGAGAGAGAGAGAGAGAGAGAGAGAGAGAGAGAGAGAGAGAGAGAGAGAGAGAGAGAGAGAGAGAGAGAGAGAGAGAGAGAGAGAGAGAGAGATTCGCTTTTTCGGTGACATACCAATGTTCCCACATACTGCTAGTCCCACAGATCGGGTTTTTTTTCGTGTGTACATTGCTTGTACAATTGTGTTGAACGCACATGTATGTAGTTTTATGCTGGCTCCATATGTGTGTGTGTGTGTGTGTGTGTGTGTGTGTGTGTGTGTGTGTGTGTGTGTGTGTGTGTGTGTGTGTGTGTGTGTGTACTGTGTGTGTGTGTGCCACGGTGTGTGTGTTTGCCACGGTGTGTGTGTGTGTGTGTGTCATGGTGTGTGTGTGTGTGTGTGTGTGTGTGTGTGTGTGCCACGGTGTGTGTGTGTCCATCTCACACAAATGCCACAGAGAGAAACTTTACATGATCAAGGTGGGAATAGCAGTAGGCCTATATGTGGGACTATCTATAGTCGTGTCATGGATGTAATTTTTTTTTAAATACATAAAATTACAATGTGGGACTAGCGGTATTTAGGAAGAATGGTACTGTACCCGCTTCCGTTTTTTTAATTTTTATATACTCACGTTCTCATCCACTTTAGTTGTGCGAAGCGCATGCCAGTAGGCCTCGACCTATTAAATCTGTGTGCATAAATTTGGCTACCAATCGGTGCTTAACTTTTTGGGTGGTTCTTCTTCTTCTTCTTGCAGTAGACAACCGCCATCATCTTTTTGATGGTTCTGTTGTGTATGCAAACTGGGGACTTCGGTCATGTAGGTAAGATAAAAAGGGAAATCCCGTAGGGGCCTATATGATCCCGATTAAACCAAACATCAAAAAGAACAATTTGTTTGGTGATGGATCTTAGCCTTCCATGCGCTCAGTGGAATTTGATTGAAAGCACTAGTTCATTTTACTATGATTATATAGGCCTACTGTTTTTGACCATAAAGAGAGATGGACAAAAAGGCATATAGTGGGAGATAAAAATGTTGTAGGCCTACGTACGTACGCCACTTTTGTTAACAGACTCAGTGTACTAATGAATGTGTTACAATTACAAATCGATCACCCTTTTCATCTAAAATGGGGGGGAAATCAATTTTACAAAGTCACGTTTTTGTGTCTGCTTAAAAAATATTGTAAACAGGCTCGATGGAGCAGGAATATTATGCTTTTACAAACTGCATTTTTTCACTAGGCCTTTTGTGTCACAGCTGCAGTCAGTCCCATCTGATGTTTTGCGCCTTGGTCGATTTTCTTTTTCGTATATTTTTAGTCCCAAAGTCGAATTTTGACTTAAGTCGAATGACAGTTAGATTTCAATCAAATAAACAGAACTTAAAAATGTCACTATTTGGGTTGAATTATAAATGGTTTCCCAGTGAAAGCACCGCAGCGGACCTACTGGGAAAATCGAAACTAGACCTTGGACCCATTCGCATCACAACGCAGTGGGCCCCAGAACATGTATACGCAAAGCGATTTCACTTCTGTACGCTTAAAACACTCACATACTCTTTATTGTCTTTGTAATTTCGACGAAAAATCAGCAGAAAATGTTTATGATAATAAATCTAGTTCGATAAAAGCATAATACATTGAAATATAAATTAAACATTGAATACATATGATTATCTCTGCGTCTAATTTCCATTCATCCAATGGTTTGTCCCGTAAGCTGTCGCCAGATTTGGAAACAAACAGCATCGGGTTTGAGAGTGTGTACAGTTTGTCTCTGTGAAGCAGCAGGAGCAGACGTGGCGAAGGAGGATCGAGGCAGCAGCATAAATTTTGGAAAGACTGTGCTCCAGTTTGTTGGAGGACTTTGGATTTCATTTAGATGACTATTTTATACAACCCTTATAGTTAGACCAGTGCCACGTTTAGACAGCTGTTGTAAGGATTCACCGAGAAAAGTGGAAAATGCAAGATGACACGCTTATCGAGAAACCTGCTGTGTGTTCCAGTTCAACGAAACAAATTGCGTTATCAACAGAATCTTCACAGACTAACGGCATTGAACCCACACCACCCGAGGTCAGCCAGGCTTTGAAAAATGGAGTAGCTGGACATTTTCAAGAGGAGAAGAAATGTGACATATTGAATTCGTCTCCTCTTCATTTGGTCTTGTCCACTGCAGACCATACTGTTCCCAGTGTGAGCATAACACCTGTTACGTCCCTTTCATCTGCTGCTGCCTTAGACTTGCATAAATGGGCTGCACCAGCTGACGACTCGGTCTACCAGAGTTATCAGTCTGTCAATGGTACTGTTAGCTTCCAACAGTTTCAACCAACACCGAACACGGTTCTAAACCATTCAAGAGGTGGATACCCGATTACTCATGTTGGTTTAACAAGTGCACAACCACCAGCTGCTAGAAGAGCCATAACTGCCCACCATAATTTCCCTCATCGTCCCACAAATTACATGTTGAACAATCCAAAGACACTACAAAATTGGAGTGCCAATGCCCATCAAGCACCTGTCACCTGGCCTACAAATCAAGGTCAGGCCACGTTGTGTCCATGGAGTGGGTTACCACCTCAGCATCAACGCAGATCTGTGCCCAACTTGAATGCTCTTGCACCATTAGGGGCATTTAAGAAGCCGACTATCCAGCAGCAAATACAGCAACACCAACATGCTCTGTTGACACCATCAAAATTTCGGAGGAGTACGTCTTTTTCAGGTCAAATACACCAAGCTGCCACTGGAGTAAAGCAGATGGAGTTTGGATTAGCCTATGATGACTTGGCTGCCATGCAGAGGGAAAATCTGATAGCATATCAGGTACAAAGGGCGCACAAAAGAATGCTGTATAAAATGTAATGTGTGTGTGCACATGTATGCTTGCAAAATTTAATCCTGGTCCAGGTTTTACTAGACCTTCAGTGTTAATGGATGAATTTTGATGTCCACTCCAGTGTTGCTATCTTTTTGTATCAGAATTATCGCATCGTGTGCATATTGTTTGTCTTCAGCTAAAGTTATTTTTGTTTACTCTGTGATAACATTTTATGTTCATAATGTGCTTACAGTGAAAGCATCTTTATTGAATTTTAAGTTTATTGAAAGATTTGTGGGGGTTTTCTTTTGCATTTCTGGAATGAAATTCACTGTTTTGAGCTCATATGATTTAATTAAACTTTATTTGTGACTGCAGGAGATAACGATAAAAAAAAAGTTCTTTAGGATTGAACAAATAGAGCTCTGTAAACTTTAACTAATTAATCATTTAATGTGACAGTTCAAAGCAAAATGTAAGCTGAAATTTTGGCTGTACAGACTATAGTGTGTTGTACAGGCTCGCATTTTTATTGCAGGACCATGGGGGACAACAGGTGGAGACGATGAAGTTTCCTTCCATTGAAAACCAGCTTCTTGACATCATGAGAACGGTATCCCTGGATCAGCAGCAGCAGGAAACATTGAAAAGTGAGTTGAATGAATTAATGGGTTTTTTTTATTATTAGCATTATCACACATGCCCATGGCATAAAAAAGAGGAAAAAACGAAATATACACAGAAAAAGTCAGGTCTTTGGGCGCTGGGTTTTTTCCAGCGCACATTGTAGGTAATAGGTATGCTAAAGAAGTTGCTTCCCTTGGATTTGATCTCTGAACTTGTCTGGGTTCGGGACACGCGCGCAAAAATGGCGTCGCATGTGTATGCACAGTTATCACACTAAAAAGCAAGAATTAAAAAATTGCTACAACGGTGGGAATAAGTCTACATACCCGCTAGTTTGTTAGATCGTTGAGCTTGCGAATCTGTTGTTGGGTCGAAGAGAAGTAGATTAGAGAGAACAAGAAGCTTCACTCAGCGCATCGATCGTTGAAAAGTTTTGACCGAGGCGCGCTAACAAAGATTACTCGCAGTAAGATTAATCATCGGTGTGAAGCTTGATCAATTTTTTTTAAAGATTTGGGTAACCCCAGTCATATAAATCGTTACCTCAAAAATTGAAGCGTATTCGCCGTTTTATTTCCACATAGGAAATGACGCTTGTGAAACTGAAAGGTCATGGTCAAGGCCGATGACAACGCATGCGCACTTCTGTTTTCAAACTGAATGACGGACAACAATGAGATTCTTGCTTGTAAGCTGATTTAAGTGCTTAATCTTACAATATTTTACTTCATTCGACCAGCAGCATCAGAAAATGACATTCGTTTGTTTCGAAGCTTAAAATGTAACTTTTGTGTTTAATGTTGCATGTGTGGTTTTGAAACTTCCTAAAAATCTAGAATGATAAAAGTTCGATTGCTTTTTCAGTTTTTGTTTGATCTATGCACGGACGACTGACGTATTGATCATCAATACGTCAGTTTGATGACGATTACACTAATAAGTACGTCAATGCACGAGACGAGCGCATGGTAAGGGGGCGCCGGAGAGCCGAAATAAGAATCTTTCTTCGACTGAAAGATTTATTTATGCAAAAACAAATATTGAAGAGCTTCTTTTCTAAATAAAAGCTACATTATAGTTTCTTCAGACAATACACTATCTGTGAATACTGTTTTTCTAAAAAAAATAGTGGAGTTTTGTTCAGCTTTCAATCATCTTGATTGTTGGAAGAAATATGTCACAAATTCTGTATTTGAGTCATGATTGAAAAATAGACAAATGTTTCATCAAAATCGTACCTATTTTAAAAACTATTGACAAAAACCGCATGTTTACACCAAATTAGGTATTTTTCTTTCATTTTATTAGTACAACTCTAAGAATTACGTAAGTTTTTTTTTTTGGAGTGCCCCAAAATATGGCTTACATTTTTTTGAGTGCCCCAAAATGTGCCTTCCATTTTCTTTTGAGTTGACAAGATTGGGGTGAAAAATCAATCGGGCATGAAATCCAGCATAGACTAGGAGTAGGAGTAGGACAAAGGAGACTAGTTACAGGGCTTCCAATAGTCACAGAAAACAAGGGGTCCAAGGGACTTCTTCACTTACAGTATAGAGAGTTCTAGAGGCGGGATAGAGGGTCCCAGTGGCATTGCGAATGCTAAAAAGAATTTGATCATTCTTTTAGAGGGTCCCTTAGAATTCTAGTACTTAATAGACCCCCACATGGGGGTCCCTGGGAGCCCTGAGTTAGTACATGTATGTAGTAGGTCTACAATAGATCTAGTAGTAGGCTCTTGAGACCGACAGGAGCAACGGTATCTGTAAATGGTCTTAGGAAAGTGGCGAGGGATCTGAGGGAGAAACTGCCATTTTGTGTATGACTCAATTGATTTAAAATCTTTCTTCAACATGATTATACGATGGGGGGTTTTCAGACAAAATTCCGTACTTGATAGAAGAGAACCATCATCTGGTGGACGACGGCTCTCTGGAGCAGTCTGTGCCGACCATGGGCTCCTCGCCTCACTCCTCACCCAACTCAGGACTGGAGAGAATCGAACGCTTCTCCCGCAAAGTCTTTGTTGGTGGATTGCCGCCGGACATTGATGAAGGTACGATATTCTTTATTGGCTACCTTTGCTAAAAAAATTTCTATTAAAAAGCAATTAAAATTTTTGTTGTTGAGAATATTGAAAGAAACATGAAAATTAAGGTTGTAGTGGTGATGAGGTAATTTGTTTCCTAGGTGGCAGTGTTCAAGGAAAATGTGTTTAACGTCCTTTGGTGCAGTACATATATAGGACATTTATAGATGAACAGATACTGAGATAGTGGGTCGATCCTGGAGGTACTACTGTACCAGGAAAGACCTGTACTAAGCATGATGAATCTGTTCTAAAGTGTCTGTATCCATTTTGTTTTATTATGGAGGTAAAAAAAAAATTCATGCTGCAAATTTAACAGGTGCCACTTTGGTATCAATTATTTACTGATTTTACAGACTTAAGCCAAGTTAAGGCTGTGGGTTTTTTCCTGACGAAGACCCCTGTACCTATCGTAGGCTGCATCAGTACATTGTTTAAAGACCCACCAGATCCATGAGTGAAAATCATGGGTTTCACGTGTTTTCCTCTCTCGTTGGTAAGAAATCTTATTTTGACCAGGTTTGACTCGCATACAAATGCCCCCAAATTGAAAACGAGACTTTAAAGAACAGCCTCAATTTGAAGTTGAGGGCATTTGTATATGGGTCACACCTATCCAGAAAAAATCAAGGGACTTAAATCTGCTGTGTCAGTGGGTCTTTAACCCTCTCTAGGACACAGACGCCAAATTCGACCGAAATTTTCAACTCATAGTAAGCGCTGATTGCGCCCGCTGAACGCCAGGTCTAGTACGTTCACTTTCACTTTCTCCCTACCCACAATGCAATATACTAAGTTAGTTCTTCCTGTTCCTGACTCGCTGGTCCGTTTTTGGTTCTTACAGCAAGGGAAAGCACCCACTAGTCTTTTTGAACGGATTTTTCGAAGTGACCCCAAATTTTTTTCTTCTTTCCACGTGGCGTGACGCAGTATTGACTCAGCGCGATGCTCGGAGTGCCATTACGGATTTTTAAAAATTCCAATTCATGGTTTGTTGTGTGACAGTGTGTTAGCTTTGGAATAATAATATTGCTATTCAATATGCATCTTTCAGAAATGAAATGTGAGTTAGACTTTATTCTGGGTGATTTTTTCAATGAAAATATTTGGTGTGACGTTCAGAGTTAATTCCCATCTCTCGGGAACTGGGATCGATTCCTGGTTCGAATGGTTGGGAGTCATTGGGTTAAGGTAGAAAGCTATGGACTTGGTTCAGTTTACAGTTGCTTCCCTTGAAAAAATCAAATCAAATATTAAAAAGACTTGCATGAAAATGTCAGAAAGTAGGTCTGAGTCGCGAGGAGGTTCTCTGGGTGTTTGAATTTGTTGAAGATCAGGGCAGTGCTAATATTACAATCATGAGTAAGAAGATTTTGGAGATGAAAGTAGTGAAAATGATGAAAGTACTGACAAAGATTCAGAAGAAGAGAGTGTATACATGTGTGTATGCCAAACTTGTACGAGTCTGAGTGGGACAACAAGAGGCATTGTGATTGTTACTGTTAGGGACATATGTTCGATCTCAAAGTCAACGCAGAGTTTGATCTCAAAGTCGAGCAGCCAGTGGGCTGTAAATGGTTCATGCAATTAGCATCCCTTTTTTTTTTTTTTACACAAGGTTTGGTATGCATCAGACTTCATTTAGGTTTGTAACAGGGTTTGATTACAATACAAGCGGTCATTTAACATCAATTTTTTCAGTGCAGGCTCAGGCTTGCACAGTGATTTCACAGTACTTAGCATTGCCAGTTAGAGTTACAATCATTGGACATCTTTCATTTGAAATGTTAGACTCATCTACCAGTAGTAACATTTCCACCCATTTCTCTTGCCTTTTGTAATCAAGTGATGATTGACATTTTATTTTTAAACCTTTAGCAAGTTTAGGGTACACACACATTAGACACAGTACATGAATTCCCCTCATTCTAACTCCTTTCAGTTTTCCACAGAGAGCTGTTTGTTTCAAGTTATTTCTTTTAACAGAGGCAAATATTCTTATAATTGATTTTGGTTAGGGATAGGAAAAGACCTTACAAGTGGTATGCACCATAAAACAATGTAAGCCTAATGGATAAAACACTTTAAATTGGTTTATGCTGGCGACGAGTGTTAACAAAAGGCATGAACTGAAAGGAGCTGAGAAAAGCTACTGTGTAGACGTGGAAACCTCATGCGCTTATCTGTAAATAAGTAAAAGAAAGAAGGAAAAAATAAGTGCACGGGTTCCTGTGCGGAAACACATTAACTTATTATTTTTTTCTTTCTTTGAATTCAGTCAAAATTTTTATATTCAGATGGAACATTGAATAAGTAAGCAGTGTGTGTATGTGTGTGTGTCTGTCAGTCTGCCTGCCTATCTATCACTCTGTGAGTGTGTGCGTGCATGTGTCTACTGGTCTGTCAGTGTATACAGGGGTCGCGCTAACGCATGTTTCTTGCGTATTTGACGCGTTTTAAAAATCGCTGACGCATTTTTACGGCGTTTACGCGTAATCCGTACGCAAAATGACGTCCGCTCAAAATCGCATCTGTGTAGATGGTGAATCAGATTGAAGTCCTACGGTCCCTACAGGTATAGTGGTTCTGCTACACCAAACATTGGAACAGACTATAGAAAAGTGCCGTGCAGTATGGCGGGAAAATCACTGTAAGCGCATTGGGGTGATAACAGGGCTCGTGTTGTTGTCTTTGAGGATCGCCGGGATCGCCGAAAATGACTGGTTAGTGAATAAAAATGTATGTTTTTGTTGCTAGTCTTTGTTTTCATTGTTTTTAGCTTAGATTTATAATTTTGTTCTCTGACGCGATTATTTGCTTCCCTTACGCATTTTTTTGCCGACGTCGCGTAAGCAGAACCCGTTTTCAAAAACACTAGCGCGACCCCTGGTATAACAGTGTGTATCACTGTGTGTAAATATAAAAAGATAGAAACATGTTCAAATTCAGGTGTGAGAAGAGTATAATTGTACTATTTGTAGCTGATTTAAAATTACAGCAATTGTTTGGTTTAATTAATTACCATTCGTGATTTTGTTTCAGAGGAAATCACAGCTGCTTTCAGAAGATTCGGGCCACTGGTTGTTGACTGGCCACATAAAGCTGAATCCAAATCCTACTTTCCTCCAAAAGGTAATGTGTAAATGACAGATGAAACAGATAAACTGGAATTATATCATTTAGTTGTAGCTGAGATTACTTTTTTTTTTTAATGGAGTAGATTGTAGTGTGAAATCTTTAGTTGAATCCCTTTCTTGTGTTGATTGTGATGGTTTTTATTTGCATTTGATTTTGTAAACTGGTAGGATAGCCCAAACCTCGCCGATAGTTATTCTGCTGCAAGCATAGGAAAAATATTTAAAGAAAGGAAGGGAGGGTTTTTTGTTTTTGGAAAGTCTCTGGGATTCATGGACAATGCCAAGAATAGTTATCTTTGTTAAAGGTGGATGCTGACGGATGAGTTTTTGCAAGAAACACGTCGAGATCACCAGAAAGACAGCCTTTTCAAGGATTGGAACACTCGCTATGCTCTGGTTTCCTAGAAATCAAACTGTCAAAACTGCGATTCCTCCTTAGCGGAAATGCCGGAGAGAGAAGCCATTTTGGATGGGGTGGGTGGAGGACACTGAGTGACTGAAGCTTTTTCTTTGTAGTGCAGTAAAAAAAATTTGAGCTATTTCCTTTGTTGTGAGCGAAGCTCCTTTTGGTAAACTGTATAAAATAAAAAGGCTTGTATTGTGGAAATTTTGTGCAAATGATTTGGTCTAAACTCAGGCGGCCATTGGAAAAGAAGGCATGTTTGCCTTCTCTTTCACTATAAGAATTTGACTTCAGCACGTCCGCCAAGGAGCAAGTTTGATTTCTAGGAAACCAGAGCAAAGTGAGTGTTGCGATTTCTGTAAAGGGTGTTTTCCTGGTGATCTTGACATGTTTCTTTAAAAAAACACATCCTTCAGGGTGCCCCTTTAAGATTGCATGTTTGAATCGTGGAATTGAAAAACAAAAAACGCCCCCTCCCCAAAAAAACAAAGCAGCAACAAAATTGTACTTTCCACCTGTAACGATCACTGCATAACATTTTATTTAAATATAAAAAGAAAAGTTTGTCTTGAAGAGCCAGATGAAGTGACAGCTGAGGACATGTATGCCAACTTGGAATGCTGACTGGATTGCAGGCTACTGTTTCCTGATTTTCCAAGACGAGCTGTCTGTCCAGAACCTGATTGAAATGTGCTTGGTGGATGATGACAAGCTCTACTGGTGTGTCTCCAGTCCTACCATGAAGGATAAACCCGTAAGTTTCTGATTGATATGAAATTTAACCCTTTCATTACCACTAACACAGGATTTCAGTAAACCTGGATTAAAAAACAGTAAAAGGCTGTAAATTTTGAATACCCAAACATCGCACTATCAATATGTAAAAACCTTTTGTGTGTGTTTTGATATACGCCTGTTGAAGATTTTAACAAGAAAGGTGTATTCTTCCTGTAGTCCATTCAAACTTGTGACAGGACGTTTCACATAAAAAGTGAAGCTGAATAACAGCATGCTTGTGATGCTGATCGGCTATTTTGCCTTACAGCAGTGGTGTGGCTACTGTGGCGAGGAAAGGGTAAAGTATTCATGTAAATATTTTGCTTCCTTTGAATATTTCTTGAATCAGAAATGCCATTCTCTTCATTTGGAACCGCATCTTATCAAATAAGAGTAGCATTATTATAATTTCATTTGAAATTAGGTCTTTGGGAGGTGTATATTCAGTAGTCCGGATATGAAGAGGAAAAAACCAGTGAACAATTTTTCGTTCACATTTTATTTGATACTTCATAGTCACAGAGGCATCTATCCTCCGAGTTGGAATGTGGCTGACCACGTGGCTGGGTAATCAAAAATGGTCATGTACTGTTCTCATCCCCACCTGGTGCATTTGTACCATAGTGTTCAAGTGCTTCGGCTGTTGGGATGATCCCTGGAGTCTTCAAGCCAGGGTACGTCAACAACAGGTGTCTGAAATGTGGGTTGTTCTCACCTGGAGAGTGCGTCGCAGCTAGAGGCGCGCCACCCATTTTTTAATTTTTTTTATTTGCATGTGATTTTTGTGTGACTGATGAGGAAGGAAAGGGGGTGTGTGTGTTACATTTTGACCGAATGACAACTATTTCGTTGCCACTGGGTTTAACGTGTGCTAAGTGCATGGGCACACACGACCTCGGTTTATCATCTCATCCGAAAGAGGAATAATCTCATATACCCAGGTTCAAACTCAGGTTTATTGTATACGAGGCAAACGCGTTGCCTCTGTGCCACTCTACACTCAAGACGCCCTCTTAAGAGGTAGTCGTAATAAGGAAATTGCACTGTATTGCATTTCCCTTTTAATTTTGCTCAGGTTCAAATTCGTCCATGGACTCTGGGCGATTCTGACTTTGTGATGGATGGCTCGCAGCCGCTGGATCCTCGGAAAACCATTTTTGTGGGGGGTGTACCTCGACCTTTGAGAGCAGGTGAGAGAGAATTGGGTTAAGATTGAATGTTAGGCAAGAAGTTTAGATTATTTTGCATACATCCAAACACATATGTATGTATGCATGCATACACACTCACATACATGTATGCGTGCGCACACGCACACAGACACACATACAGTGGCACAGACACACATACAGTGGCACATACACACACAAGCAGGGCTCCCAATTGTGCTGCAAGACAAACTCCTTGTCATTTCTAGGTTCTCATGTTCTAGAAAATAACCGAAAATAACAAAAGTAGCTTGTAAAGCTTAGGAAAATGAACGAATCTTCGATTTGTGTGTTAATAAGAAAATGAACATATTTTGGTGCATCAGTGGAGCTGGCGATGATCATGGACCGGCTGTACGGAGGTGTGTGCTATGCCGGCATCGACACTGACCCTGAGCTGAAGTACCCCAAAGGCGCGGGCCGGGTGGCCTTCTCCAACCAGCAGAGCTACATCGCCGCCATCAGCGCCAGATTCGTGCAGCTGCAGCATGGAGACATTGACAAAAGGGTCAGATTTCTTTGCTTACAATATTTAGAGCAGTGATGTCCCGAGGCCCCCGGTCATAGGCCGTTGACCTATTAAAATTGAAGATCTCCTATTGTGTTCTCCCCTCTCAGGACAAGTTCTATGCTAGTAACTTCCCCTACTCTATCACTCTCTTTGACTCTGCCTTTTCTCTTCTTTTTGCTTTCTGGCGTCTACGTTTTTCTGCCTTATTGGTCCATTCACCTGCATTTTTTCTATAAAACCCTTCCACGTTTTTCCTTTTTACAATTTATGACATGCCAGGTTTTTTTTTTATATTATATTGTACACTGGCATCCACACGTGATAATTGCGCACTTGAGTGGGCCCGTTGTCCATTCTGCAGTGCATATTAGCTTATACAGACAAACCTCTATTTTAAGACTTTCAAAATGGCAGCCGTAGAAAGAAAAAGTTCAGCACAGTTCATACTCTCTTCTTCATGCACACATACAATGACATATTAAAACTGGATTTGGGTCTTTCCATCTCCATAGGATTGTGCAATCGATGTATTACAGTTTCACTTCGCCGACTTCTGTTAATCACCTCCACTATCGTCCAAAGTCGGTCGTTTTCTTTTTCAAAGTCAGTGGTTTTCGTGCTTTTCCTACGTTTTCCGCCATCTTTTCTACAACAAGGGAAGCGACTCCGCTTTCAGGCCCTTGACCGTGGTTGTTTCCCTTTGCTCGAAGTCTATGCAGGCGACAACAACTGTCGTAAAAACCAAATAAAAGGCGGTCGTAAGTCGCGTTTGAGAGGAAGTCGTTTAAGAGAGGTCGTTTACATAGGAAAATGCATCCATGCCAACAAATCCGGTCTCAAATGAGAGGTGGTCGCTTAACAGAGGGTCGTAAAATAGGGGGTTGTCTGTATAGCCTTTTTTATGTATTTTCGCTTACTAGTATGTATTTGTTATCCTTTTTTACTTTTTTTAACCTGGATCCGATAAATGAGAGTAGCGTGGCTCCACGTTTCCAGCACTGTGTGGACTTATGTGCTATAGGGTATAATGATGGAAGTGTCATGTTATGAATTGTACTACATTTTTTGTTTTCAGGTTTTGTACGTTGTTAAGATTCTTGGATTTGTGTTTTGCTATACGTGGTAGGTTTATGTGGTGACAGTCCTGAGATAACCATAGCTGTTGACGGGACTATAACAGACTAACTAACTAATTAACCTGTCAGGACATATCTGATTGCATTTTAACACTGGCAAGTTTTGTCCTTTTAATTTCTGCAAGAGCCAGGACATTGTCCTATTGATTTGTCTCATTTCAGGAC
This sequence comes from Phymorhynchus buccinoides, assembly GCA_017654935.2. Taxonomy (NCBI): domain Eukaryota; kingdom Metazoa; phylum Mollusca; class Gastropoda; order Neogastropoda; family Raphitomidae; genus Phymorhynchus; species Phymorhynchus buccinoides. The sequence continues at coordinate 22,967,100 of CM065704.1, forward strand.
AGTTTGTCCTATAATTTTTCGGTCCTCGGTACATCACTGTTAGAGGCTGGCAAAGATGTTGATAAATGTTACTTACAATAGAGACTATTTTGGAAGAAGAAGAAGAAGACTGCGAAGATTGTTGACAAAAGGGTGAGATTTCTTTAATTACAATAGAGACCAGTGAAGATGTTGACAAAAGGCAAAATTTCCATGAAATCTGCTTATCAATTTCCAACTCCCAACCACCACCCCGGATTGTCAGGCCGCAGACAGAATCACGAAAATTACCTACTGCCATCGTGCAAGACAAATCACAGGATGTTTTCGTTCTTCCCAAGGGCTGTTGCAGAATGGAACCGTCTTCCATCTTGAGGCAACTACATCAGTCTCGGTGGAGAAATTCAAAGCCCCCTTCTCCCCCTGTCCCAAACCCAACCCATCCCTCCCTGCTTTGCCTCCCCCCTCCCCCATTCGCTTACCCCCCCCCCCCCCCCCCCCCCCAAATATGGTGTCTGGCTTTTGGACTGCACAAGAATGTGGCTTCTGAGTTTTGGACTGGAATATATTGGGGTAAAAAAATCTGGCATGAATTCCGTAATGAGAGACTGACCCCAGTGTTTGTGGATGTAATTTTAAAACTAGGTGTGCGGTGTGCAATTTGTAATTGCAGCGAGACCAGTGAAAACTGAAAACAATGCGAAACAGCCCCCCCCCCCCCCCTCCCCTCCCTTTCCCCCCTTCTCCCATCCTCACTTGAGTTCACACATTTGATTGCGTTCAGTTTCAAGTTTTTGGTGTTTACGATTTTTCATTTCAGCTGTGTGGGTTTACTGGGATTGTGCTCTCAGGTTCCTGGACTTCCCTCACACTTGCACAAGTGGTCATTTTTTTCTGTTTGTCTTGTTGACCTTTGCCTAGCTTGATGGGTGAACCTGGTGGGTGAACTCAGACCTGTTTTCCCTACGGATGTGTCCGTAATTATTACATTTTGAGACCTCCGATTACGCTATTATGGTCAGCAACAACAAAATCCGCGTTTCCGCTGAAGGAGTGCAAAAAAAAAAAAGAAATCAAAAGAAGGCATGGCGTTTGAGCCGTACTCGCTACTGTGTCGTCTGCTATCAAAGGTATCACTTCGAGTGATGTCCCTTGAATGAATACTTCTGGTTTATTTCTCCATGCCGCCATTTTTCTAGGTATGAAGTGCAAAATTTCAGCAGTTGTCGAAGTTGGGTTTGGATGGGAAATTGCAGCATGCGTGTACGCCCCCTCCCCCCCTTCAAGAAAAGGTTTGACGGCAGCAGCAAATTCTGGTGAAAGGATTTCTCGGACAGCAAAATGACTGACAGATGCCTGAAATTACTGTTTTCAGAGCTTGGGATTACTGACAGTGAAGATTTGGGCTAACCAGGTCTGGTGAACTTGTTGGAACAGGTGGAGGTGAAGCCGTACGTGCTGGACGACCAGATGTGCGACGAGTGCCACGGGTCGCGCTGCGCCGGCAAGTTCGCCCCCTTCTTCTGCGCCAACGTGACCTGCCTGCAGTACTACTGCGAGTACTGCTGGGCCCAGATCCACTCCCGCCCCGGCCGCGAGTTCCACAAGCCCCTGGTCAAGGAAGGGGCCGACCGGCCGCGCGCCGTACCCTTCCGATGGTGTTAGGAGGAGGTCTCCAATCTTGTGTGGGAGGGCGAGGGAGAAGGATGGGTGTGAGAGAAAAAGAAAGGGCCGGGGAAAAAAGATCTATTGATGCGAGTGTTCGGGAAATGGGAGAAGGCAAAGGGAAAAAAATGATGAAAAGAGAGAAAAAAGTGGCGGGAATGTTTGGGAAGTAGTAGGAGGCACAGAAACGAAATAAGGGAAAGATGTGAGCGTTTTGGAATGAGAGAAGGCGAAGGAAAAATGTAGGGAAAGAAAAGTGTTTGGAAATGTGAGAAGGCGAAGAAGAGAAAGTGAGGGAAAGTTGCAAGTGTTTGGGAAATGGGAGAAAGGTGAGGGAAAGGTGCAAGTTCTTTTTTTTAAATGGAGAAGGCAAAAGGAAAAATGAGGGAAATGGAAAAAAGGCAAAGAAATGAGGATGAAAACATGAGTGTTCAGGAAGTTAGTCTTGTCTTTGTTGTGTGATTTGTTACGGTTACGTTTGTTTCTGTTCTTTCCATCATCCCCCTTGTATTAAACAAGATTGATTTTTAGCTGTAAGATAATGTCCATGTTTGTTATTGGATCTGTCCGCCATGACAGGCTTTTTATATTTTGTGCAGTAATTTATTTGTGAATTATTTCACAGTTAAGGTCTAAAACAAAAAATAATAATAAGTTTCTCAGTGCCCTCATTACTATGCATCAGAAACATTCCCAAGTTTTTGTCCTCGGAAGACAAAACCCAGAAATATTTGACTATTAACTTAATGTTGGTCTGGTCGGTCTGTTTATTGGTTCATTGAGTAATTGACCTACCCGCTACTTCATACCTTGATCTTGAGACCAAGATCATTCAGCCCAAGAACCTTATACAAAAAGATAGCTGCGAAAAGTGGGGAATGGACCAGCCCAATAATGATTTGGATTTCAGTTTGATAAATTGGGATTCTGTATTTAAAAATAACCCAACAAAACTGTTTGTATGTGATAATTCTGTTCAATCTCCTGCTGTCAGAAGTTGTCAGTCTTCTGCTTGAATCAAATTTTTGAGTTGAAAATATATATACGCCTTCCCCTTCAGCGGATGTTGATATGGAATTGGCGTCTTAAAAAAAGATTTATTTGGTATCACTGTGATTTTGTATTTTTGTGCTTTGTCAGAAATGTTGATTACTGTGATACACATTAATGTCCTTAACACTGATTTTTGTTGTTGTGTGTTATTTATTTTGACTGCTACGTTTTATTTGCATTTAGTTTCATTCTTTTATTTCTCGATGCAGGATTCAAAGATTGTGCCCATTGTTTGCTATTTAGTTGCCAATTCTCCAGAATGCCATGTGTTTCTCCAGAATGGCCTGTTTTTGTTTCAAATTTGCGCATTAGACATTTGATTTTTACTTTTGTAATGATCCTATCGAAGAATTGTTCTATGTGTGTGATCCCCTCCCCGTCTAAAGCACAGTCCACCTTTCAAAGCGTAATACATGTATGAAACTGAAAAAGGATTTAAAAAAAAACCCATCTATATTTTGGTTTTACTTTCATTTTTTGTTGGCTTTTGAGCTCATATCCCATCTTTTATTATCAGGCATGAAAGAGTTCCGCTTTTCGCGGAAAATCCGCGGCAATTTTTCAAAACTTCCGTGGCCCAAAAAAAATTCCGCGTAAAGGACCGATCTTGCCGTATTCGTATATCTACAAGTCTGTATTTGGTGATTCTGAAACTGGTTAACCGGAAGTCGCTTTAGCTCACTCGCTTCAAAGTTGTGCGAAGGAAGGCGAGATGAGTTGCTCCTGCTGAACAAAAGTAGCGATGGTAGCTGAAAATGTGTGTGGAAGGCTATTTGAGCCGATGAAAAGTTCGGCCCCCCTCTTTGCTGAATAAAAGTTGTGACGTGAGGTAGGTGTTTTGAAAAAAAAAAATTGGGAACGTCGCGTCGTCCCCCCCCCCCCCCCATGAACAAAACGTCGGACGATATGTGAAAATCCGGGTGGAAGGATTCGTGCTCGGCTGACAAGAATTTCATTTCATTGAAAGTTGTTTGCGTTGAAAAAAAAATTTGGGGAGAACGTTTGTCTCCCAAAACTCAACAAAACTACCGACGTGAGGTGAAAATCCGGGTGGAAGGATTTCTCTGACGAAATTTGTTCCTCTTTTTTGATCTCCATCCACTTTCATGCCTGATTATAATAGTATTCATTAACAAAAAATGATTTATATGAACCATATTTTTCGGACTATAACTATAAGGCGATACTTTTTTTCTCAGACTGAGACCCCTGCACCTTAAAATATGACTAATAAAATAGTAATAAAATATGATAACAAGAAGTGTGGGTAAAATTTGGGTGTGCACCTTATAGTCCGAAAAATATGGTACACCACTTGTGTTAATTGGGCTTACCGGTACTTTTAGTCCAGCTCTTGCACTGCCAATCAGCAAGTGATTTTTCAAATCAAGAGGTGACTGGCTTTGAAGTGACTAACCCTCAACTTAGGGAGAGTACTAAAGCCTATCACAATTCACTCATTCTTTTCTTTGGAGTTTATATTAATGAAAGAGATTTGTTTCGTTTTTGTCCCTTGGTTTGATTATTTGCTTTCTGTGATCATTCAGTTAAATAGTACTCTTATTTCTATTAATGTGTGTATTTTTTTGGGTCCGTCTCATTCCCCCCCCCCCCTGTATTTATTAGCATCATTGGTTGGTTCGCACTTCATATTTATATAATGCAGTGCATGGCAAACATAAGGCTGAAGAGTATGCGCATTTGTCACTGCACTTTCATGTTTATCTTAGTTTATTTTGATTTTGGGCTGGCCATTGTTCTGTTGGTGTAATGCAACTTTTATTGATTAAAAAAAAGAGACTGCATTTGAACTTGATCCGGCAAAGAACCCGTTGGTTTTTGTGGTGGCAGTTATTCCTGCCTGTGATACTTTGGCAGGGAGAGAGTCGTCTGCATCCGCATCCGGTATGTTGGCAGAAGAACGTGCCGCGTCGCTCAGCGTGCCTGTGCCGAGGGGAGGCCATCCTGCTGGATATTTAACTGTTGTGTGTTTACTGGTGAAGGTTTTCCATGACTGCTTTCATTGGGGCCTAGCAGACTAGTCACTGGATTGGAATTATGTATATTTCACCGTTTGGTTATGGTTTGAGTTCTGTTTATTATTACTACAGTATTGCTCATTTTTGTTATCAGATGAACTCGGTTAAATGTGTGAGCGTCTGAATGTCAATGAGATTGTACATTCATGTGCTTTGCTTTTTTTTTTAATCTTAGAAAGAAAAGCGGGTGGAGGGCATAAGTATAAATTTGGATAGTAATATTGATTATTTCTTTCCCGCATATGGTCACCAAATTTTTATGGGCTTAAAAACTGATTGTTTTGCTTTAATTATCCAGAATGAGGCTTTATATCGAAAATGATCTGCCCCTTTCTCTTGACTTGAGATGGGAACGCCCCCTATTTAAGATTATCTCCCTTGCCTGTCAGGAACTAGTAGTATATAGCCACAGAAAATTATCTACTCCTGACTCATCACCAGGGTGCATCGGCAGTTCGGGCCTAAAATTATCGCCCTTTGGTGTTGACAAGGAGTAGTAAAAAGCCTCATTCTAATGCATAAAAACACTGACTGAAAAAAAAGGAATCTTTTCTTTTTAAAGAAGGTTTTTCGGAACTGTGCTGTTATTGTTTGAAATGGAATGGGCATATTTCTGTGCAATTAATGCCATTTTTATAGTAATGTTCTTAAAGCAGTTTGATGCTTTTATGGCGGAATGCTTTGATTTCCCCCATGCTTTGAATACCTGAAGGTAATATCAGTGTAGCTATGTTTATTTGCAGGTTTAAACTTTTATGACAAATCTAGTCACCTATGACCTATGTGCAAAATTGACGGTATGATATGAATGATTTGTGTGTGTGTGCACATTTTTTTTTCATTTTTTTTTTTTTCATGAAGAGATTTTCATATTTACATTATTTTCTGTTTTGTTTGGGGTAATATAATAGTTTTTTGTGTACGATATTAGACTCTTAAAATTTTTGTTTTATCACTGTTGCATATCTGTACTTCAATACATTTGTCGTTCACCGTTCTGGAACATTATTGCCTCTAACCCTGTTGTCCTTGTGATAATGAACCTGTTGTGGTTTTAGTTTCTATTTCTTCAAATTCATTTTTTACACACACACACACACAAAAAAGTTTTTCTGTGACTGGTCCTTTTGGCGATATTGATAAAGAATAGATGGACCGCTATCGGATCAAATCGCAAGATATGTGATAAGTTTCAGTTGAAACATCTGTGTTGGTCACATCAAAATTACAACAGATTGTTCATGCAATTGCGGCAGGGGTCTTATGTTTTTAGTGTAAACATAGTTGCACATTAAGTCAATTTTATCCAAGAAAAATTCAATCAAACGAGATGATAAGGAAGCATCGAAGCAAGGAAAGATAACTTTTCTCCATGGTGAACTCTAAAAAAGTAAAGGAAAAGGCACAGAAAAAAATCTGATTTATTTGCCCCATTGGTCTCTAAAATCCAAGTTGAGACTTTTTTGACCCAGTCTAGTGTTTTAATTTTTTTTATGACAAGACAAAAATTGGACCCCTGTCAGCAATTGTATCCTTCAGTAGTGATACAGGCGCGTTAAGATCAGGTTATGTTTTTTATTTTGTGCATATGTGCATGTTTTGATTTATTTGTATTGTGTTCTTAAAGGTTCAACATACTGCTGCTTGGATTGCGAGAAAATAAGATTTCTCACAATGCGTGATGCTGAAAAAAGTGATTAGTTCTGGATCAAAACTGCCGCAGATGCTTGTACGTAAACGCAAGCCAAAGAGAGGTCTGTTACCACACAGTTGAATGTTTTGTGTGCAACTTTTTTCTTCATGCAAACTGGTTTGTGCTAGTCACCGTTTTTTTAACACCAAATTTGTTTCTTTCTTGAAAATACTGCATTTATGTTTCCGCATTTTGCATATGAAATATGCGATGTGGCAGACAATCCCTGTTCTTTGTTGATGCCGTGGCGTTCGGTTGTAATGTGTTCTACTTACGCAAAGACATTTTGATATGTCAGAGCTGTCAACAATCTAGTCATTTTGGCCCCTTTCCAAAGCCTAAAAGCCTAGTCTTTTATTGGTGTCGTGTTGGAAAGAAAGGCAGGATTTAAACAGGAAAAAGAATGTGCCAAGTTGTGTTGAAATTCTGGTCAAACTGTTACTGAAGCGGTAGCCCTGCGGAAATGACTACAGTAAACCCTGTGTGTGTGTGTGTGTGCAAATGTCCGGGTTGTCCGTCACAGCATGCAAAATATACAACTATTTTTGTTACCACTCTGTCCTTCCTGGTTTTACAAAAGTTACTGTGATTTAACTAACTAATCTTCATTCACTGGGTACTCGGTGTATCTTGTTGCTTGAACCGTTAACTGTCGTGGCGATGCCTTTGAAATTGTACAGCACACTCTTGTTCAGCACACTCTTGTTCCTGAGTTCTAGAGGACAAACCGTTAGTCCGGACGTGATGGCGCAATGCAGCTCACTCGGTTTCTGCTTAGTGGATTGTTGTGTTTTAAAGTGTTTGAACACTCCTGTATAGATGTCTGTTCGTTCATCTGTGTTTCGCCCACTGCATGTCCAACTACTCTTTGATATGAAATCACCACAACTGTTTGGCATGGGGTTTTATTTTGGTGACAAAAAATGGGATTATGATTGTATAGTGCGCAAAATATGGCATGGGATTGTGTAGCGTGCACAAAATATGGCATGGGATTTTATTAATACCAGGTAGCATAACCCAATTCACTTAGAGTTTCTGGAGATGTATTTTTTCATGCTTAAACTTTTGTAGCAGATTTCTTCTTGACAACTATTTATTATAGGGTTTGGAATGCCAGCATGCTATATCTAAAGGAGTGAGATTTCTTAGAGTTATGTCTTTTTTTTCTTAGAAGCATGTCTGAGACTGCTATAGCGCCATTAATTACTGTAGTCATTTGATGTATTTTTAACGTTTCCTGTCCAGTACAGCTTTGGATTTATAATCTTACTTCAATGTTTTTTAAGAATGTTTGGTATGTGTTGGTTCATATTAAATTTTATTCATATTTCTGTTGACTTCTTTTTAAAACCAGATATAAATATTTATCATACATAAAACCTTGTCAGTGTCATTAAAAAAAAGAAGTGAACTGGTATATTGAAAGTACTATTATTAATAAATCATTTAGTTTTAGAATAGTATTAGTTACTGTTTTGTACTACAGTGGTTTTTTTCAATCTTCTAAAAGTTGGACACTTTGTCTTAAATTTTATAAACAAACTGCACGATTTTCATGGATTTATGATAGATTTCTTAGAACGACACTGAGCACGATTTTCATGGATTTATGATAGATTTGTTAAGGGAAAAGAGTGATTGAAAACAGCATAAATGATGTCAGGCAACTGGTTAGTTTTCGGGAATGATTTTAACAAATGCCTATCATTGTGATTGTCTAAGAAAGTTGTATGATTTTGTATTTTATACAGAAAATGGCATAGGTGTCATGGTCTATTTTATGAATTATTTTTATGCAGAATCGATCCACAAAGCTTTTTTTTCTCCAGAAAAATAACGGTAACAGAGTAAGATTTCAAAATTGATGTTAAGTTAGACTAATCAGCTTGTACGTGGGTAATTATTTTGTTAAATGTGTGTTGTCAAAACTGTGAAGCGAAAATACAAACGGTAAACCATTGTGGTGAAGCGGATGTAGACAGAACAAGATTTCGGAGTCGATGCACGGTAAGCTAAGGCGAACTAACGTGCTGATTTGGTAGATGTCGTAACTTGTTCTGTAAAACGAGAAAAGTGCGTGTGATGAATGCTCAGGGTTTTTCTACAAAAGCATAAACAAAAACTAGCCATGGTTTCAGCAAAAGTTGGAACAGAACATCCCAACGGTCCTGTTGATTTTCTGTAAATTTCCATTCCTTGGTTGAAAAGTTGAGACGCTGGTATCTTTCCCTAGAGCCACACTCTTGCAACAATCTCTGAAACACAGAGTGCGACGTTCTGTATTACATGGTTGTGCTGTTTTGTTTGATTTGCTCAAGCAGAGAGCCAGAAATGAAGAAAATACAGATGTTTATATTAATATATTCTCGTGTGTGTGTAGTGGTCCATAGTAGTTGTACGTCTGTCGTTTGGGGACGTTAATCTCATGTCGGTGTTCTGTGTAAAGTTGAAATGTTTATTTTTATATCCTTTCACTTGTTGGTGTGTACGTGTGATTTTGATTTGGAAATTGAAATGTGCCCTGGTTCTGTCGGGTCTTTGATGTTAAAGTGACCAGTGTTGTTGAATTGATTCATTCAATTGATTTTTTTTTTAAATCTTGCACTACTAGAAAATATAAAGCACTTTCTGGAATGGTTAGTTATTTTTTTAAACTGATTCAAGGGCTGTGTGTTTGTATTTTGCTTTTTAATTTGAAGTCTCTGAATCAGATTCTAATATTTTAAAGATTTTGACTAGAAAAAAATGCTGGACCCTATTTGCATTTGGGCTATTCATAGATGCAGTCTGAGAAGATGTATTTTTTATCAAACACTGGAAGTAATTTTGCACGTAAAAAAAAAATATTTTCTTAGTATCCAATCTTGTAATTGTTTGTACAAAGGTATTTATTTAAATATTTTCATAAATGTTGGTATATTTTTATTATGTGGTTTCAACAACACACATTTATAAAGATGTTGTCATGTTCTATCTACTGCCTTAATTGTTTTACTCTCTAGCATTGTAATAATGTATTCTTGATGATTTATTCAGTTACTCAAGTTTCTTGTTGTTACACCTATTGTTAGCGTTTACATTTGGTATTTGCATGGTATTACTTTTTGACAGTTACTAAAGTTTGTTGTTTGAAGTTTACTGTTTGTTTCGTGTTCAAAGAAAAACGTTTTGGAAAGTTTTCTACTTTTTTGTATTGGATATTGTTTCCTTTGTGGGTTTTATTCTTCATCGTTCCTACTACAAATAGATGTTGTGATGTGTTCAATATTTCACTGAAAAAGCTTCCATTTTGTCAAAATAGTAAACAGTTTATTGCTAATGGGAAAGGATCTTTCTTATTTTTATAGTTTATAGATGTGTTCAGAATTAAAACTAAATTATCAACTAAAGTTTGCACATTCTGATAGAAAATAATATGACTTTAAAAAAACCACCAATTCCACATATACATTAAAAGTATCAAGAAATTGAACTGAAGAAAAATGTTGACATTATTTTCCAGTGAAATTATCCATGTTTTTGTTCAGTTTCAGTCCCAGGACCATAGAAATTTATTAACATATGTGAAGAAGCCTGTTTCTGTGAAAACCTAATGTTCTCCTTTTTACATCATTTTTAGCAACCAGAAACGGATGAACTGCGGTTTGGCAAGTTGTTTGGGTTGGTTTTTCCATGAAAGTCTTCTATGCATTTAGTTTCAATTCTTATAATTCCCAAGAAATGTTGTATATCGCCTATTTCTTTGTTTCTTAACAATATAACTATTTTAAGCACTTTTTTTTTCTTCTTTTTTTTTACATAATCATGTGTTTTCTAAGCACTTTTTTGTGTGTAAAGGACTTTCATGCAGATTTTTAAAATATTAATTTCATAATTCATTGTACTAGAAAAAAGGGGAAAAAAGAATATTTGGGAAACACTGTTGTGGCTTTTTCATTTTAGTTACAAATTTTGTGTTGAAGAAAGCATTAGGACACATGACTTCAATAACTTGAATAAGTAAGAAAAAAAAGAGGCTTTTCTTGACGACTTCACTCTAAAAAAACAAAACACCCAAACTCTCAAACACTGGTGGCTGAATTTAGCCTTATTTATATTTTATGTGGGTTTTAGTACCTTTAGTTTTTAGCTTAAGACAAATTTTTTTTTATCTCAGATGTTTCCACTTTGGAAAAAAAATGACAAAAATTTGTATAAGCTTTTTTTAAATGAAAGGAAATGAAAAATGACATTTTGTTTTTACTACTCAAATGTTTTGTTATAAATTCTTGGATGGTTGTACCTGAACTGTACTGCATATCTTCATCATTCCAACTTGGATTTTTATTTTTTGACAGGAATGTTCAATATTATGGCGATTTGGGTGCACAGACAGATTGGTTTTATCTTTCTTTCTCTTGATCTATATGAACAGAGCATGTAACTATTAATATTTTTACCTTTTTTTTTGGTACTTTGATTTTTAATATTTGATATTATCCCATAATGATTATAATAGCGCTTGTATAAAGTTCAAATTGGATAATATAACTGTCAGTCTCCTAGGTATATTTTTAATTTTGTAAATGTTGGTTATATGTATGTTTGTTTTTGATTTGTGTAAGATTTGCATACAGTTGTTTGGTTTGGTTTTATAAATGCTGCTGGCATTTTTTTGGTTTGACATTTCAATGTATTATCAAATTGATGGCTGGTGGAAAATTGTCTTGTATCAAGTAAACAAGCGTTTTGTCTTTCATTTAGTATCAAGTGTCAATTGTTTTCAATGATTTGAGTTTTGTTGTGTTACAGTATTTATTTTAAGTTTTTAATTTTGATAAACAATTTGGTTCAATCATTTATGTTTTGTTTTTTGAATGTTGATTTGTTTTCTGTTAGATGAAGAGATTTGTTGTGGTGGTACCTTCTGAATTGTGTTCAGTATTTCTTGCACTTTATGTTGAAACCCTTGTTTCAGTTGTACATGTATTTAATTTATGTCGGTGCAGGGTGTAGCGATATGCTTTTGGCTGCTTCATTGCATGCAAGAAAAAAAAGAAAGAAAATGAATGTATGTGAAGAAGCAACTTTAAAATTAAGATGACTGTAAGTGTAATCTTGATAATGCAAAAGGCAGTGCAGAATGTAATTGACTAAAGAAAAAAAAAGTTAATCCATAAAGTAAAGGGAATGCTGCCTCAGTCAAAGTTCTCCAGACTGGAAAATTGAAGAAAAAAAGGAGAATGTTTCGTGCTTTTTTTTGGCAAGTATTGTCCAATTTGTAGTGATGACATAACAATAAAAGGGCTTTGTTTCGGTAAGGTTGTCTATATGAACTTCATCAGACAAACCTGGTTCTACTTCTCGTCGTTCGCCAGGCCTGCACGACCAAACCGGCTCTTGACGCAAATAGTGCCGTTTTCTCCAGCCCTTGGTTGCTGCCATAGGGGACTATTCTGCTTAGCCATGAAGTTTTAGGAACAGAGATTAGTATCGAGTTGCGATAAATAATCGCTCTTTAACTGAAGTTCAAACTGCTGGCAAGTTTTTGTGTTCCTCACCCCCCCCCACCCCCGCTGGATTAGGATTGTTGCATTCAAATTCCGTTGAAGACGGCTTGTTTAATTTCATTATTTTTGTCATGTAGCCTTTTGGTTGTGTGGCTGTTGTTTTATTTAGAAACAAGCCTCTGTTATTAATGAGTATTATCTTTGTTGTGCCTCTATTTATTTATTTATTTGACCAGCGTCGTTGACTTGACATTGCTGGCGTTTGTCTCTCTGCAGTTGGTTGCTACTGGGTCAGAGCATCTTGTTGTTTTGGGGTTCATTACCTGTAGTGCTAAGCGCTATTTAAGGTATGCACTATTTTTTGTTTCTTTTGCATGTATACGAGTGCAGACATTCTGTTCACTAGCTTATAAATAAAATTACATGTCAGATGGGAAGAAAGGGGAGGGGCGGTGAAGAAGCATTATTTAAACCGGTAGCCTTCACAGAATTCTCTTGCCACAATTGTATGAGATTTGTTTATTTATGATAATTGCTCTGACACGCATGGTTGAGCAGCAGTTGTACTGCCTATTAAAACCTCAATTTCCATGTGTGTGTGTTTTATTTGTACATCCAAGTTCTCACAAACAGTATGTCACCAGATAAATGTTTGGGTAGGTGTTGGATAGATATCATGTAATTTCGTGGGGGAAAAGTTAGCCGGACCGGGAATCGAACCCGAGACCTCCCGAACACCAGAGAGGCGCTCTACCAACTGAGCTATCCAGGCCGACACCCGGTCCCTGATATTAATCCTAATATCAGTCACTACAGATACTAAAACTAGTAAAAGTAAAAGAAACTGACAAAATTTAGGATTATATTGCGACTGAACAAGGCTGGAATGCGTAAGCTGGCGATTGTGATCCGACAATCATTTTCACTTTGCTCTTTAGTCTTTTGAGATGAATGTTGACTTCAATAACTAAAAAAAGAGAGAAAAGATAGCTCTTTTCATCGAATGATGGAGTTTTTTTCCTAGGCTGACACACTAACTTTATGCAGCCATTTTATTAAAACAAATTTTTAATCCCTTCACGAAGACAGAAGTCCTAAGCATTAAGTTGAAACATTTCCATATCTGTACCTAAAGTCACAGTGTGAATAAATATCTTCAGTATCTTTGTGAAGGGTTTTATTATCGCTATAAGTCAGGCTGTGATGCACACTTCTTTCCATGACTCTTCTGAAGGCTATGACCACCGTCCACGTGAGATGGCATCGCTGATCAGTCACGTTTCAACAGTTTGATTATAAACCTCAGGGTGCAAAACATGACATAGCTTTAGGCCAGTGAAAAATGTAGAGCTAAGAACAGTTTATTTCCAAAGGAGGAACTGTTTCCATGGTGAAAAAGTTAACAGAAAGATGTTATTCACCAACTAAGCAAAACATAAGCATTTTGATGTCTGCAGGCACAATGTATTTCATTCATGAAAAAACTTTCCACGACTTTTCCTTCACCAATCTTTTTGGCTGCTCACAAAAAGGTGAAGGCCATTTTCGCTGAAGCTGACCGCTGCGACTTTAAATAGTTGACTTCAGTGATGTCAAGGTATGTTATGCATTTTTTGACAATGCAGTAAATAACTTTGTCAGAGGCTTTTCATTTTTTAGCAACACAATATTGAATAAACAGCTCCTTCAAGAATGGACATAATATTGTGAGCAAAACCAAAAAAAGTATTGAGTAAAATGAAAAATGTTCATACATAAAATTAATCAGGTACACTTGTGCTGCATTTAAAGAGTTTTATGATTTGCTTTGTTGGTTAAGACATGTTCCTATAATTAAATCTACTCTTTCAAAACTAGGATCAGTTTTTTTTCTCTTATGATCATTGTTTTGGAAAGACTCGTATTTCACGATGCTAATTATTCTTGGGATTGCACATCACTGTGATTTTCTCATTCAATTCAGGATAATATTGGGGGTAAATTACTGAAGTATTAAAACTCCAATTCATGTATGGAAATTTAGGTATAGTTTTAAATAGATAAAAAGAGATTTGTTCGTCTCCATACGTTTGTCTCACTGTTATTTCTTTTTAATTATTTGACGGGTGCAATAGCAAGAAGAAAAGTTGGTAAAGGTCAAGATGTGCCACCCCCCCTACATTTCTCAGTTAATTGTATTTTTCCGTTATTGCCTTTCTTACCATACATAAAGCTGTATTTTAGGAACATTTTTAGCTAATAACCTTTTTGGAATACTAACCCTAACCCTAGCCCTAACCCTAACCCTACCCCCCACCGTATAAGACGGAAAAACGCAACGAACCACAACTGTGACAAATCGCGGTGTACTGCAGTACATAGTGGGGGGTAGGGTTAGGTTTAGGGGTAGGGTTAGGGTTAGTATTCCAAAAAGGTAATTAGCTAAAAATGTTCCTAAAATACAGCTTTATGTATGGTAAGAAAGGCAAAAACGGAAAAATACAATTAACCGAGAAATGCATGGGGGGTGGCACATCTTTACCTTTACCGAAAAGTTTATTGTGTTGTGATTTATAATTTGCTTTTGTTAATATAATTGTGTTGGGTTTTTTTGCATTACAGTTTTATTATTTTCTTTTTGTTTTGTTTGCAGCTTTGTAATCCTCTAAGGATTTACAGGTCTTTTTTCTTTTTTTTAAGCTCTGGCTACCGAATCTTGGTTCTGCTTTTATCCAAATTTCTTGGAAAAGAGAGACGCATGATAGGTATCGTCCTTCATGCACTATTCCTTGCCATTGGAGATTTCTGTAGCCTTGAAAGCATTGGTTGTGAAAGTTGTATTTACATCATTTGCTTTACGTGTGTTTTTGAGGGTTCATAGTAATTAGTTGGTTCTTATCTTGATGTTTCTTACATTACTTTTTTGTTTTAGGCTTAGGCGGCAATAAGTAAAAATCCACAAGGCAGTTTCACAGAGTTTGGGGACCCATTTTGGTGGGTAAAGCTGTTGGCTAAGAAGTCGTATTGAATCTGGTTTGATGTGCGGCATAACAGTCGCAGCGACGGTGTGAAAGTTATCGGCCAGTTGGTAATAATAACCATATCGATAGATATGAACCTAAGTGCTGAGCAGATCCAATTTAATGATTCCCGTGTACTAGAATGTAAAAATTAAAATTTGTTTGGCTAAAACCTGGATTGAAATGTCATAACCCCAGGAATGTAGAAGTTAAAATTAAACCCGATTTTATTAAATGATATTTAACGAGCCTGTATTTTGAGAGTATTAGTAATTTACTGACTCACTGTTAGAGCCCCCAGATACCGTGAAACTGCCTAACGGCCATTTTAAAAATGGATAATCAGATTTTCATTGACCAAATATACAGCGCAGTGCTTATATTTTTTATATGATCTATTTTTGTAACTTTTCATCATCATCTCTCTAGTCAAATTAAGGTTTGCAGCATCCATTAAAAAAAAAAAATCATTTAAACAGTCCACTTGAGCAACGAACATAAAAGCAACATAGAAGTTGGCAGTTTTTGATAAATTTACATGATTATGGATTTGCATTTGCATTTTTTTTTGTATTCCAAAATTGATAATATATTGAGAATTTCCCCCCAGCATGGCTAAAACTTGGACATTTTTTATTCTGATATCTATAAATGTCAAGTAAAATCTCCTTCAATCAAGTGTATGAACTTTATGAATGCAAAATTGATTTGGTTTAAATTTTACTCATTTAAAAATATATATATATTGTGTCTAGGCCAAATGTATAACTTTTTTGTTTACTCCAACAAAAAGTGAAATCCTGAAAACAAAAACAACTTCATAGAAAAGGAGCATTTACTAATTTATGTAATGTAGGGGTGCATGTGGGTGTGCCTGAAGCCTGAATTCAGGCAATTGGATGCTGGTTCAGGCAGTGGTCTGCCTGAAAATAGGGCTCTTCTCGTGCTCTTTTTCCTCTTAACCCTCTCACGGCTACATACGCCAGATCTGACCAATTTTTTCTTTACCATTGGCTCCTGTAGCCCCCGATTGCGCCCGCTGAACGACCGGTCTAGTAGTTTCACTTTTGCCCTACCCACAATGCAATATACTAAGTTAGTTCTTCCTGTTCCTGACTATCAGTGGTCCGTTTTTGGTTCTTACAGCAAGGGAAAGGACCCACTAGTCTTTTTGAATGGATTTTTCGAAGTGACCCCAAATTTTTTTCTTCTTTCCACGTGACGTGCGCAGTATTGACTCGGCGCGATGCTCGGAGCGCCATTACGGATTTTTTAATTCCAATTCATGGTTTGTTGTGTGACAGTGTGTTAGCTTTGGAATGAAAATATCATCATTGCTATTCAATATGCATCTTTCAGAAATTAAATGTGAGTTAGACTTTATTCTGGGTGATTTTTTTTTAAATAAAAGATTTGGTGTAACGTTCGGAGTTACTTCCCATCACTTGGTATTCAATATAGATTATCGGTTCGATTGATCAGAGTGAGAGGGTTAAATAGACCGTTTTAGCAAGAGTTATGTTGGAAAGTTCAGGCCAACGTTTTGGTCACCGCATGCACCCATGGTGATGTGAAAGAGATACGGTAGAAATATTTTGTAAAAATCCAAAACGAAACAAATTCAAGTTGTATTTTTACTTTCAAAAAGCCGTTTTTGTGCAAGGCGTTAACGGTTTTTAAATCTGTTAGATTTTAAATTCCTGCAAATAACGTTTTATCTGTAGATATTCTGTTTTGCAGGTTTGTGGGAGGATAGGAAAAGCTGACAGTATTTTTTCCCATAGCCTGGCCTTGTTTTTTTTTGTATTTGAAAACCTCGTCTTCTTAATTTGTAGTAATATTTAAAGGGCTTGCAATAATAAATCTGTATTAAGGCACTTATTGAACAAGAATTTTGACCCCTCCCCCTCAATTATATCTGTTGAATATAGATTAATGGAACTGTTTGCATTTGACAATTGAAGACTGCATTTGCTGTAGTTTTCAGAATCAGGCATCGTCAGTGTCCCCCCCCCCCCCCCCCCCCCTCTCTCTCTCTCTCTCTCTCAAGCACGCACACTCACAGCCCCCTATTAAAATTTAATGGTAACAACTCCCCTTCCCTGCAGACACATAATTTATTAAGAAATGATTTTTTAAATTGTAAGATTTTCACATTGTTTTTATCTGATTTTGATTGTTCAGTTGAATTTTGATGTATTTTGATTGCTTTCATAAAGTTGATTTGTTGTATTTTAAAAAAAACCTGTACATTATTCGTTAGCACTCTCCGTTGTCTTGTTCCAGGCTTTGAAAGTTTTTCACCTCGGTGGATTGGTTGGTTCAAATTAAAATTTTATTTTTTGATGTCTAATTAGTGCCTTTTCTGTTAAAATGGGATCAGTAGTTCCATTATTTAGTTATTTATTATTGGCGTGATTTCAACATGGGGCTTTGCTCTGAGATTTTATACTTACCAAAAATAAAAAAGGAAAAAAAAAATTCTTGAGAGATTTAATGTATGGATATGTTAAGGGCCTGCTACACGTCAACAATTCGATCACGTGGTCTCGAAGAACAAATTTGATTTGCGCTTCAAGACCATGTGATGGAATCGTATCGTACAGTTGTACGATATTAGTTGACGTGTAGAGATAATGTTGAAAATGACTAAAGTCACAAATTGTACATTCTTGTTAAAGATTTAAAAAAAAAAAAGACTTGAGTTTTCAAACAAAATGAACATGAATTGCACAGAAACAGACAACTCAAAGGCATGGTAAATGGCCTCTCCATGCATGCAACGCTATGATTTCACAATATTTAGGCGTGTACTTTTTTTTTATAGTGAATTTGCTGAAATCAACGAAAATGGAACATAGAAAAAAAATGCAAGAGGGTTCAAGGAGCAAATACATATTCTAGCATTCACGCATGCGACAAAGTCTATACATGCATGCATTTTTCTCTCACATAATATAAGAAGACAAAATTACCTCGTATTTTATGTTTGAAGACGAGTGTTTCATGATAATGGAAGAGATGGGAAAGAACAGTATATGATTTCATTAGACTCAAAGGCTTTGTGTGACTCTCATTACTGTCGTTGGCTTCATTGCTATAACTTTCTTTTTTGATACAGATAATTTCGTTTGATTTTTTTTTACTTTCTAGCTCGTGTAATTGAAAATGCCATTCCAATGTCGACAAAGAATTTTTTTGACGAAAATTAAAAACTAATATTACAGAGTACATGTTTAGAAATGATTGTAAATCACTCAACACCACAAATTAATAATCCTTTAGAAACTTCAGCTGGTTGTGAAGATTTAAGACTGTATGTGATTTTGCTTTTGAATTTATTACCATTTTTGAAGAGGGTATAAACTTTCAGAAGCATGTGAGCTATTGTTTTTTCATTTGGCATTTAAACAAAATCTGAAACAATATGACACTGCAAATTTTAAAATTAGATATTGAATGTTCTTTTCTAAAGTAAGGTAAAAATGTTTGTTTTGTCCTATGCATTCAAATTCTTTTTTTACACACAAAGTTCATGCAATCGTGATTTTTTTGGTGCTTGACTTTTGGAGTCAGTGAGTGCTGACCGTTACTCTAGTCGGATGAATCAATAACAAAAGTAACAGCCTTTTTGGCATATTGAAACTGCCTTGTGCATGAATTCATTTTTACATGCTCATACGCATGTGCACAGACACAATCATTTATGTGTTCATGCATACACACAGACATGCATTTACACTCAGAGATGTATTAGTTAAACATGCTTCACTGAGTAGACTTTGTGACTACATTTAGTGATGAAAAAATGGAACATGAAGAAAAAATATTGGATTAAAAAAAAATTGATATGGCTGAAGTGTTGATTTCAATTACAAAGACCAATTTTTGTAAAGCGTTTGTATATGGGAAGTTCTTTTTAGCTATTTTTGTTACTATGGTTATAAAGTTTCTATGTTTTAATAAAATAAAAATTGTTCTTTTACACGGTTTCTTGTCTTCGTGGTGTGTGTTTTGGTGGATTTTTTGAGAGGCTTTTTTTTTTCTATGATATATTTTTTGATAATCATATATTTTGGAGCATGACAGTGCTGTTGCATTTGTTCTGATTTGCTGCTTTTTTTCTTCATATTTAATACGATTTGATTTTGTAAACTTTTCATAGTTTGAATCCAGTTTGTGTTTGGATCTTATTGGAAATAAACGGTTGTTTCTTTTGATTTAATCTACTTGCATGATCTGTTCCTACTAACCTTGTTGAGTTTTGCGTTGTTTCTTGTTCACTTTTTGGTTTTGTTTGAGCATGCTTGGATAATAATTGATTCTTTTATTTATTCTAACTTTTCCACATAATCAAATCTGTTGACATCATTTCATCATTAATTGTGTTACGTTTGTTTCATCCCACCTTTCTCACAAACAATGCTTTTCATTTGCTTTTTTCAGTCAATCAATCACTTTTATTATCCTTTATAAAAAACACACAATAAAATGTGTCCTGCATGCAGTGAATCATATAAACACAAACATAACATATCAGCATTTTAAAACGAGGTAATTGTGATAAGTGTCTGCATGGCAGGTTTAAATACCACTCGACAATCTACTACTGCTTCTTCTTCGATCGCTCAGTTTCTTGTCAATTATGAGCACAGATGTGTCATGCTGCTGTTATGCGCCTAACTAAGAAATAGGCCCTGCAAGTCAGACTTCGGCTGGAGGAAATCTTTTTCAAAGTGTTTAATGAAAAAAGGCAGGAGAATGGACCAGTAAGGCAGAAAGATAGTAGATGACAGTAAGCAAAGGGAAAAGGCAAGAGTCAAAGAGAATGACAGATTAGAGAAAGTTACAAGCACAGAAGGTGGGGGAACTATTTCAATTTATACAAAAGGCCCCCCAGTATCCTCAAGGGGAGATCTACTACTAGTAATAACAATAATAGTTTAAATTATATGAATTATGCTAAATAGCGAAATAACATCATGCAGATGGGCAGATTGCTTTCCGCGATATCTTGTTCTTATGTGCATTCATTATATTCCACATTCAATCTGAGTTGCGGTTGTGCTGGCTCAGAAGAAAGACGGGGGACTATTGGAAAGCAGTACATTATAAAATCACTAGTGGAACACTTGCTTTACTTAAAATATTTGGCAATATTCGCCTTTAACCACCAACATATCCAAAGTCTGAAGATCAGGATCTACAATATAATTTGAGCATAATAGTAGGAACAGAAAATGAATAACTGAATGGAGAAAAAAAAAAACCAAGTCAAGAAGCTTAAAAAGAAAACGCCCACTCTAAGTCTCGACAGTATTCTGCCAGCAAACAAATGATTGACGGGAAAACTTTAAAATACAAAAAATCAATTCATCTGCATTCAAATATTTTGTTGAAAGCTTGCAGAAATGACTAAACAGAAACGAACAATTTTGAGCATGATTAACCCTCTAGCATTCATAATACCCCACGCCTGTGCTATAAATGCATCATTTATGATACAGTGGAACCTCCCTTATAAGACCTTCAAAAATCATCCAAAATGAGGTCTTAACACGGAGGGGTCTTATAAGGGAGGTAATTTTAATACAAAGAATGGCAATGTCCCAGAGAAGTAGGTCGTATATGAGAGGGAGTTATAATGGGAGGTCTTTAAGGGAGGTTGCACTGTACTGCTCCAACCCATGTCGAGGAAATTCTATCACAAAATAATGAGCAAAATTTATATAGCGCCCATCCTATGTAGGCTACAGGGCGCTTTACACATAATTGAAAATGGAATAAAAACATGAAACCGAAATCCAATAACATGAGCAGAAAATACACATAGCAATGAACAACTCGGTGCTGTGACTACTACTACTCACTACTTATAATAGGCCTAATACAAGTAGGCATTGTTACACAATTTGCCAACATGAAATAAAATTATATATTCACGACACACTCGTACAACATACACCCAAGCAAAACACACACACACACACACACACACACACCATGCATACATACACCCATATGCTTAAACAACACACGTACACCACACACACTTACATAACCGACGCACATAAAACACGTGATGATACACAAGATAGACAAAGAGAGTGGCTGGCAATATTTCTAAGTTTCAGATGCATGAAGTGCAAGCCATGACAAAAGGCTATCTCTAAGCCTAAATACCACATAATAATTATGATAAAGACTCCATGAATTTCACCTCGGGTATACACTGAACGTTCCTAAAAGTAACGCTACTGCTTTGAGGATCGATGCTGAATGAATGGTCTAGTTCGAAGGAACTGCATTTTTTAAGTACAAAAAATGTGAGCATTAACACGATTCTACAAGGGTTAAAATTCCACTCTTGTCCCCAAACTCAATGGTACGAAAAAAATGCGGTAGTCCGTGCATCTGTATGCTTCATAAGTTATTGTATTTGGCCGCACATGCTCCTAGTCTGACTCATTGACGTGCTGTGGTTTACCATTACTGAAGAAAACCGTTCATTGTCCAGCTCTCACTTCACTTAAATTAAATAATTATACCATTGTGCGGCAAGCCATGTAAACAGGCTTTTTGGCTCACTCGGTGTTAACGAAGTGATTCAGTGTTCTCATCATTGTTCGGTTGTGTGTATGTAATATGTTGTCTGTGGTCAAAACTCTTAACAACACATGCACTTAAACCTTAACTACACATGCACTCTTCTAAAAAAAATCCTTTAACATTGCAATTTTCTCTGAAACTACAAATGCGATAATAGCACAATCAAACTTTGCAAGGTGATAAATACCATCATTTTGTTTGCAGTGACTCAAAAGTAGCCAGAGTGATGTGATGTAATCGGTTATTAACCTTTGAAGCGAGAGTACATGCGAACGTAAGTAGGGAAGTCGTTGCGAGTGTCTGTGTGTGCGCGCGCGCGCCCGATTGCGCGCGCGTGTGTGTGTGCCAGTCAGTCGTGTCCGACCACAGCTTCCAGATAGCAGAGGAATCGACTGCTATTCTGGAAGGCTGCATTGTAATGTGTTTATAATGGAGATGCCTAACCCAGCGCACATCCCCACTTGTTCAACCAAAGCAAAGATATTCTAAAAGGGTAAGATGGATTACTTAAAAGCTCGACGAACCGGGCTGATAGAGTTATCGTTAGTGCGGACGTGTACACTATTCACAGTGGAGGCTATCCAAAAACTCGGACTGGAACTTGAACGGAGAATTCAACTGGCCTATCGATGTGTAAAATGTGTCACGTTTCAAAGGGACACAACCAGTGTTTCTGTCCTCACTACTCATAATTTTATTATAGGGAAAAGAGACCGGATGTTTATCTTCCCCTGTACAGTCTTTGACCAAAGAGACTTTAAACATAGCGATGGGGAAGGTCCCCAAAGGCCAACAGATCCCATTAATAGCCAGTGCAAGTGCCTCCTTGTTTGAGGGTCAGATATTTATATATATATAAAAAAAAATGTACCATGCTGTTCCTTTACTGTAAAAATATATTTGTTTTACGACTCTCTCTCTCTCTCTCTCTCTCTCTCTCTCTCTCTCTCTCTCTCTCTCTCTCTCTCTCTCTCTCTCTCTGTCTCTCTCTCTCTCTCTCTCTCTCTCTCTCTCTCTCTCTCTCTCTGTCTGTCTCTCTCTCTCTCTCTCTCTCTCTCTCTCTCTCTCTGTCTGTCTCTCTCTCTCTCTCTCTCTCTCTCTCTCTCTCTCTCTCTCTCTCTCTCTCTCTCTCTCTCTCTCTCTCTCTCTCTCTCTCTCTCTCTCTCTCTCTCTCTCTCTCTCTCTCTCTCTCTCTCTCTCTCTCTCTCTCTCTCTCTCTCTCTCTCTCTCTGAGGATCAATACTGAATGAATGGTCTAGTTCGAATGAACTGCATTTTTAAAGTATTTTTTTAAAATATTCTGCGTTCCCCGGCCATAATGGGTAAGGTATGAATGTATCCGGTTTTCAGTTTTCACTGGTCTCCCCGCTGCATGCAGCCGATATGTTCCGATTTTGGAGGAATGGGACGCATCAACTTAAGAAAACATAGGTGATTGTACGCAGTGGTTCATAAGACATTGCCAGAAAGAAAAACAAGGTCAAATGTGAAGGCCAAGGTCAACAAGATGATTGATTATCATTTATCAGTGATTATCAGTTTAACCTTCTATAACCTTGAGCTTCGTCTACAAACTTACCAAATTTGGGTACTGTAACCACGAAAATGTGAAACAAAATATTGCGAAGACAACAATTTGAGATGCCTAAGGTCAAACCTTAAGGTCAAGGTCAACAAGGGTACAGCTATTCAGCATCCTGGCTTATACTACATTAAGCCAATGTACCCATTTACCAGAATGGGGGCTCACACGGATTGCAAAGATAATTATGAGAGACGTGGCAACGATTATAAATGTGTGTTTTAAGGTTTAACTTCAAGGCCAATATCAACAAGGTCTTAAGAAAAAGAGGAACACTTACAAATGAGGTGCGCGGACACAAACCCACAGGACAAAAGCCCACCGGACAATGCATAAGCCCACCGGACAAAAGCCCACATCGTTATCTGGTAAAACGGACAAAACCCCACTCAAGGGGTGATATGATACATAGACAGACACAGGAAATAGGGGAAAGAATAGAGAGAGACAGGAACAGACAGAAACACAAGAGAGAAAAAGTCTGATTGACAAAGAGACATGTATAGTGACAAAGAGAGACAGGGACAGACACAAAATCTGGAGAGATATGTTTATGAATATGTTTTTCTAGGGGTTTAGACAGAAATGTAAGAAGAGAAATTGGTCTAAAATTATTCAAGTCAGAAGGATCTTTACTTTTAGGCAATGGTATAACTTCTGCTGAGAGAGACAGACAGACAGAGACACAGGAACAATGTCTGGAGAGAGACAGAAATATAGAAGTATGTACCATATCACCCCTTGAGTCTGGGTTTGTCCGTTTTCCCAGAAAACGAGGTGGGTTTTTATCCAGTGGGCTTTTGTCCGGTGGGCTTTTGTTCGGAATCCGTCTCCCCCTCTCAAATTTGATCCACATTTTTTGAAAAAAGAAGAAGAAAAAAAGCGTGACATACGCACAAGCACACAGACAGAGAGGCCCCCAAACCAAAACATAGTCCTCGTTCTTATTCGTGGGCCTAGGACAACTACAAAAGAAAGCACCCGAACAGTGCAGAGCTGTCTATAAGAGGCTACGCCTAATTAGACGCTAAACCAACCATTGAGAGAGACAGTGCAGAGCTCCTCCGCCAAGGTAGCCCCCGTTTATTTACCTGAAGATTATTCAAGTATCTTCGCTTGAGACGGATCTGTTCTTAGCATGTTGCATTTTTCTTTTTAAACAGGGAAACGGCCTGACCCATATTTAGTGCGCAGTCCAATTACAAAAACACACACGCAAAACCATCCTTTCACTCACACAAATAGACCTAGACTAGTTCATTCGGGGCGTGACCGCGTGTCTTTACGATTTGTTTTACCTTCTAAACTAACGGATGTGAGAGTGGAGACAATCCTAAGCACTGATTTTACTTGCTTTATCCAACCTGTCCGCCCCCCCCCCCCCCCCCCCCCCCCCCCCCCCCCCCCCCCCCCCCCCCCCCCCCCCCTACCCCCGTCTCTCTCGCACTTATATGTTCTTCTTCTTATTTTTTAGGTTGTATGCGTAAGTTATGTATGAGAGAGGGCATAGTGAAAAGAATATAAGTTAATTAATGTAGCTTATCCGTCTTACCCTCAATAAGAAAAACAAAGTGTTCATTTTCAAATTCTTTCCCCTCTTTTTTCCTTTTCATGACATTTTACATATTTTCCTGAAAATAATTGTGCCAAACAATGCAAATTATCTCCAACCTCTGTTATTGTATTAGTAGGGGAAGACGGGGTAAAAAGCGCATGGGCGGGTAAGAAGCCCATGCCAATTTTCTCATGAAATGAAGCAAATTTCAGTCAAATTTTGCCCATGAGACGAACGCTAAACATTAACACTCGTCTCATGGGCAAAATTTGACTGAAATTTGCTTCAGTTCATGAGATAATTGGCATGGGCTTCTTACCCGCCCATGGGCTTTTTACCCCGTCTTACACTATAACCCACATGTTGCTCCTACGTCGACATCTTCCGCTAGCAAGTAGCAACCACCGCCTCGATCTACCCCCCCCCCCCCCACCACCACCACTCACTTTGCTGCCACACCTCTTATGATAATGAAATTCTCGCCTGTCCGTTTCTTACACAGGGCGAATGTGAACGTTTCGCAGCTACATCGGTGTGAATCTCGTATGTCGTCGTCGATCACTCAGACAGCTAGGTTCCTGTCAAATGAGCACAGATGCATTATGCTGCCGTTATGCACCCAGCTAAGAGAAAATCTTTCTAATAGTTTGAGAAAATCTTTCTAATAGTTTGAGAAAATCTTTCTAATAGTTTGAGAACATCTTTCTAAGAGTTTGAGAACATCTTTTCTAAGAGTTTGAGAACATCTTTCTAAGAGTTTGAGAACATCTTTCTAAGAGTTTGAGAACATCTTTCTAAGAGTTTGAGAACATCTTTCTAAGAGTTTGAGAAAATCTTTCTAAGATTGTTTGGGGAATTAACGCAGGAGAATGGACCAGTAAGACAGAAAGGTAGTCGATGAAAGTAAGCACAGGGAAAAGGCAGAGTCAAAGAGAGTGACAGATTAGAGGAAGTTACAAGCAAAGAACTTCTAGAAGGTGGGGGAACAATGTGCGAAAGACCCCCCGGTATCCCCACGGGGGACAAAAATCTTATGTTTGCCGAAAAACTTTGCAAGAGCAACAGGCATAGCTTGGACATGGTGCGTGGCGGACAGTCACGTGATAATTTACTTGACAGACTTGAGAGATCGAATGTCAAAATCGCAGCAGAAGTCTTTGATGAAAGTTAGTTTAACGGCTTAGGGGGCTGCAGCCCCCACCCTTTTTCCTAAAACAATACCACCCAAAAACAATTCATGTCGCCGAGCGGCATCTAAATTTCCTCGCGGGCTATACCTAGCACTCCGTTGATAGGTACTTATGGTTCAAAACATGTTTCAATAGGGATATGAACAGTAATGGCATTAGTCCTTTATTTCATGCCAAGATTGCACTATTTTGCTTCTCGGATTTAAAACATTTCCGGGGGAGCATACCTTGAGCGGCCAACCTAGGGGTCTTGGTGCTTCGCACCTTCGATGAATTAGCCCCCACCCCTTACAAATTTAGGTCCGGCCCTGAATATCGGCATGATTTGTTGCCAATCTGAGCCAAGCAAGTGTGCTTGGGTGTCCTTTCTTACTATGTCATCGAGTTGAATGATAAAAATAGTGTGATATTAATTTTCTGCGAACAAAATTTGATGTACTGTGTAGCCTACGTGAATCAAAGGGAACTGATCTAAAGATAATTTGTCTCCCTTTCAGAGGTGAGAAATAAGAGGAAAGCATGTGACTCCTTTTACTAAAGCTTAGTAAAAAGGTTTCCCACATAACTGTCAACAGTTTGCCTTTTTGCTCGCATGGAACGTTTACGGTGAAACGATGCTCCGGATTCATGACCGTTGAGCCCATCCATTTTTCACGGCTTGTCTGCCCTGACAGTTTCTGCGTGACTGGTGCCACTGCGCATGAGCAGTCCAGGTGACGTCAGTGTCTCTGTTTATGCCTTACCTTTCGTCACAAAAGATAATAAATTGTTTTCTACGATGGAAGACAAACCCCCCCCCCCCCCCCCCCCATCATCTTTAGTTGAAAGCCAAGTGGAAAAAAGAAGAAGGGCGGAGTGTTTATGGGGAGGGAGAGCGAAAGATGAGGATATACCATACTTGGAGCGGGGTGACGGTACAGGGAGGAGAGAAGGGAGGTGGGTGAAAGGGAGGTTTATAGGCTACTGTGTATAAAACGTGCGAGAGGAGAAAACAATTCCGTTATATAAACAGGAAAGTCAGGGGAGTGACACACTTCAGCAAAAGGAAATTGGTACTTCAGAATATTTTTTCAACACCAAATTTTCTTGTGTTAAAAAATCAGTGTGCTTGTGTATTATTCGGTTTTCTTGTGAAAGGTAAGAATAAGGGAACTGCAGCATATTTGAGCACCTTTACTTTAAGCTCCATTATTCAGAAAACGTCAGCACAGAATTTTACCGATAGCATCTCAGTAAGTCAGAAACACCACATACTTCATTTTCAACACATCTATTTTTCTTTTCATGAAGTTAAGGATAACCGAAATAATGCAACTTTTGTGATTTGCAAAAAAAGCTCAAATTAGCATCACCTGAAGCAATATTGAGCACCAATGTTTCTACTATAGGTCTCTGTTTGTCTGCATGTCACCAAGAGAGAAATAGTATTTGAGAGAGAGAGAGAGAGAGAGAGAGAGAGAGAGAGAGAGAGAGAGAGAGAGAGAGAGAGAGAGAGAGAGAGAGAGAGAGAGAGAGTGTGTGTGTGTGCGTGTGTGCTAATTATCCAGGCCTAAGCCTACATCTACCTGTCTGTCTCTAGTTATATCTTGTCCAAAATTGTCTTCTAATGAAACTCACGGGAGAGCTGGAAAACAGAGGGTCGAAGTTCAGAAAAATAACTTTATTCTTTCTCTTGCGCGGCTCTGTAGTCAGCCCACTATATACGTCCTCATGCACTGCGCGCTAAATTTCTAGAGAACCTGGCGAGGTTGTGGAAAGCCTCCTTAACCCTTTCATCGCCAGCCACATTTCAGCCAAAAATGTCCTTTAAATTTACCTGGGTAGAGAACAAAATCCATCTGCAGTATTGGGGATTCTTCTGTGACACATATAAAATAAGGTCTATCCTTACTTCCCAAAACTAAGACAATAGGGCCTTTGGATAATAGACCCCAAATTGATGCCTTTTAGTGACATAGGTGTTAAATTACTGTGGTGCTAAAATGCGACTTTGGCGATGAAAGGGTTAAATATGACTGCAACTACAACTTCTCTACGATATGATGCGATACGAGAGTCCCACAGCTAAAAAACCCACAATTGTAGGTCGAGCCACACTCTTGGCGCGGGGCCCTGAAGGGTCCACTAAAATCGCACGACTGTACGATACGATTCGATCCCGTGTCTCTAAGAACAAAATGTGATTGGCGCATCGAGACCACGTGATCGAATCGTATCGTACAGTCGTGCGATTTTAGTGGACGTGTGGATGGCCCTTAATAATACACTGCTGATAATTATGCGTTCTCAATACGCTGTCACTATTTCACACACACTTGCCACTCTGTTGGTTTAAAGGTGGACCCTGACGGATGAGTTTTTGCAAGGAACACGTTGAGATCACCAGAAAGACAGCCTTTTCAAAGATCGGAACACTCACTTTGCTCTGGTTTCCTAGAAATCAAACCGTGAAAACAACGATTCCTCCTTGGCGGAGGTGCCGGAAAGAGAAGCCATTTTGGATGGAGTGGGTGGAGGCCAAACCCATTGTGGTTGAAACTTTTTCTTTTTCGTAGTGCAGTAAAAAAAAAGAAGAAGCTATTTCCTTTGTTGTGAGCGAAACTCTTTTAGATAAACTGCATAAAATAAAATAAAAAAAAAAAGGTTTGTATTGCGAAAAAATCGTGCAAACAATTTGGTCGCCATTACAAAAGAGACGGCACACGTCTTCTCTTTCAGTGAAATAATTTGACTTCCAGCACCTCTGCCAAGTATAAATCGCCGATTTGACGGTTTCATTTCAAGGAAACCAGAGCAAAGTGAGTGTTGCGATCTCTGTAAATGGTGTTTTCATGGTGATCTCGATGTGTTTCTTGCAAAAACTCATCCGTCAGGGTCCACCTTTAAACATTTTTTAAAAATTATTTAAAAAACCCAAAATCAGTTTGTTGACGTTGTAGAGATTCTTCTACCACTTTGTGTGTTGTTGCAGATATTCCCAATATGGCTGCTCTTCGCCTGGTCCTGATTTCCTTGGTGCTTTCTCACGTGATGTTTACAGGTGAGCTCATAATTATACTCAAACCAGTCCCAGGTGTCGTGATCACGAGTGCGTCTTAAGCAGTTAACTCTAACACAGTCAAGAAAGTTATATCCCCAGATCATTTTGCCAGATTGGCTCCATCAGTTGTCTTTTTCATGGCATGAGTTGTACAATGATGTTTTCTTTAATTTTCTCTGGCAGTCAAGGGGTTAAGGTTATGATTCTTTGTTGTTTGATAGTTTTAGCCTTGAGATTAATTGGCCTTTGTGGAAACTCTCCAACGCCAACCGTCCTAAAGTGCTTGTGGCAGAAGAGAGAGAGAGAGAGAGAGAGAGAGAGAGAGAGAGAGAGAGAGAGAGAGAGAGAGAGAGAGAGTGGGGATGCACCCTGGGCAAAGCTTATCCTCTATTATATTTTAAAAATTCCAACCCAGCTGTTTAGAATAGCCGTTGCTTCCTCTGCTATCTGGAAGCCATTATCGGACACGACAGACTGGAGCACACGTTTGTGAGAAGTCGTACTTTAAACAAAAAGAAAAAGAAATTCTGTGGAGGATGAGGGGAAGCAATTTGTTGACAAAACAGATTGGTATGAATTTAGACATTTGGGTGAGTCCTGGCTTCGGATGGGGACTTAACAAGTAAGACTGACGACCCGTGCGCTTTAATTAACGTGGTGACAGTCCTGAGATGACAATAGCTGTTGACAGGACTACAAACGACTGACCAACTCACTAATAAACTAACGTAAAAATGATGGGACTTTTAAAAAGCCCAACGGCTATCAGTTTTGTCCTTATTTGATCTGATGTGATGTGGTTGACGTGATTGACTTTCTGTATTGACGATATCTGGCCTACAGGGGCAGTAGCGGGGACGACGACGACACCGGCAGCAGAATCGACCACCGTGGCCCAAGACAGCACCACCCAGGCCTCCTCCTCCTCCTCCACGTCCTCAGAACAATCCACGGCCTCCGCCACCAGCAGCGCCACAACCGCAGAAGCCACCACAACCCAAGCGGCCACCACAAGCCAAGAAGCCAGCACAACCGCTCAAGCTGCCACGACCACCGCGGATCAGTCCGGGGGCATCTTGCCAGACTCCAGCCAGTCCACCCAGCAGACTGCCACGGACAACCTGCCCTCCCCCGCCACCACTGTGGCACCACCCACCACCTCCACCACCACCCCTTCACCCACCTCCACCGCTGCAGAAACCACTGCCGCCATCACCAGCACGGAAGCTGCCGCTACTACTACTACTACTACTACTACTACTACTACTACTACTACCGCTCCCAGTACCGTCACCACTACCACCACAGCTACTGAGAGCACCAACACGAGCACGAGCACGAGCACGGCAGCAGCCCCCACCACCACCACCACCGAGCCCAACGTCGTGTTCCCCACACAAGCCCCGCCCCAGCCAACCACCACCACCACCACAGCTTCCCCAGCTGCTGCTACCACCACCCCAACTCCTACCCAGACCTCAGCGCCCCAGACTAAGGACTACGGCTATCTGTTACGGCTGTTGTTCGCTTTGCGCTCCGAGGGACGATTCCGGCTGCCCCTCCTCCTGTCTCTGCTGGGAAACGGTGGTGGAAGACCCAACAACATCTTCGGAGGCCTGAATCCCTGGCTGTTTGCCGGGGGCGAAATGGGCGAGGGCTTGTTAGCTCGCTTGCTCCTCACCAACCTCGTGCAGCGGCGTTTCAGAGGCACCGGCGCGAGCGGTAGTGCGGGGCAAGCGGGCGCCAACAGTCTTACCGGGCAGACGGGCACGACGAACCCCTTCGGGCAGATGGGGCCTATCAACCCTTTCATGCTGAGCATGTTGAGCGAGGCGTATGCTTGAGGCTTGAGAGATAGCTGAGGACCTCGATCTGGAGGACGCTTTGTTGTTGGGGGGGTTAAGGTGAATTCCAACGCTTGAAAGGAAGAATACGTAAAGGCCGAACGCACACAAGCACGCACGCACGCACGCACGCACGTACACAAGCACGCACACACGAATGCACACACGCACGCAAACACACAGACACACGCACACGCACGCATACACACACACACACACACACACACACACACACACACACACACACACACACACACACACACCAATTATCACTGTAGGTGTTATTAGCGATTTCTTGATAGGCAGACATTGAGACAAACTGAGATGTAGGAAGATGACTCGCATAGTTAGGGACATTTAGTATCCCTGTGCGTTCATGCTTACAGGTAAACAACAAAGTTAAAGACAAACAAACAAAACGTAACAAAGAAAAATCCGAACGGTCACGCCAAAATGCTAATACGCGTAATTAGACATAAGATATTTAAAGGGGTATTTAAACGATGGCACTTTTAGGTCACTCCTCTCTCAACACGACGCCTGCGCCTTTAGCCGAGATCAGGCGTTCAGCCGATCCAAAGAATCAGTTAACTCTTCTAGCACCATGCACACTTCACTCCCACCAAATGCCAAGTACCCTGCCACGTGTTTGTCTATTTTCAGAGCTTATGTCAGTGATTTTCTATTAAAGCAACACATGCACACTCGAAAAAGAATTGTTACCCCTCTCTTGTTTGTTGATATGCAACAGACAACCAAAAACGTCAAAACAAAACATGGCGCTAGAAGAGCTTTAAGTTGTTAAATAATATTTGGAAAAGAGCAGGGACGAAGGCAGTGGGGTTGGGGGAGGGGGGCGTTTGGGGGGATGGATTGAAAGAGGGCGTGGGGGACGGGTACAAGGATTTGCCCACCTAGCAAACGGACTCAGGAAATGGAATGGTAATGAATTAAAAGACGCAGCATCGTTCCAGAACTGTCCTAGAATCTGGAACGGTGTCATGTAATGGCATCGCTAACACGAAGCAGTGACAGAAAACATTGACCTTTATGTCTTATCACGTACAATTTACTGCGAAGAGCCTATAATATATAAGACATGTTTTGCTCGTAAGCAAAAGGGAGCTTCAGAGAAAGACACGGATCGCCTGTGTAGCTTTATGTGTGTGTTTTTACTTTGTTTTCTGAGCGCTATCATCAAAATGGTCCTTGGCATTGTTTTAATCGAGGTATTTTTGGTAAAGGTCAAGATGTGCCATCTCGGTTAATTCTATTTTTCCGTTATTGCCTTTCTGACCATACATAAAGCTGTCTTTTAGGAACATTTTTAGCTAATAACCTTTTTGGAATACTAACCCTATCCCTAACCCTAGCCCTAAACCTAACCCTACCCCCCACCCTATAAGACGGGAAAACGCAACGAACCACAACTGTGACAAATCGCGGTGTACTGCAGTACATAGTGGGGGGTAGGGTTAGGTTTAGGGCTAGGGTTAGGGCTAGGGTTAGTATTCCAAAAAGGTTATTAGCTAAAAATGTTCCTAAAATACAGCTTTATGTATGGTAAGAAAGGCAAAAACGGAAAAATAGAATTAACCCAGAAATGCCATTACCTTTTCCCTTTCCTCTCATTTCGGGTTTGTTGACTTAAATCATGTGTTTGAAAACAACCCCCTAAATAGCTCATAATCGATATTTTAACATGTTCATTGTACCACATACTTATATTTGAGAGTAAAATGTGTGTGTATGTGAATATGCGCACACATATTATGCGTGTGTTCCCTCCTCCTCTCTCTCTCTCTCTCTCTCTCTCTCTCTCTCTCTCTCTCTCTCTCTCTGTCTCTGTCTATCTCTGTCTCTCTCTCTCTCTCTCTCTCTCTCTCTCTCTCTCTCTCTCTCTCTCTCTCTCTCTCTCTCTCTCTCTCTCTCTGTATGTAGATAGATAGATAGAGAGAGAGAGAGAGAGAGAGAGAGAGAGAGAGAGAGAGAGAGAGAGAGAGAGAGAGAGAGAGAGCGAGCGAATAATTATCATGCTTTTTGTTTGAGAGCTACCCGGTACATTACATTCATGTCGCTTGTTGTATGATTAATTCATCTGTTACTTATTTATCTTCTTAGTTTAGATGTACTATGAATAATATACGCATCGTCGCGTTCAACTACTAATTATTTATTGATTCATTGTGAAGATTGATATGCATGTACATGTTTTAATGTACTGATCCATTCGTTACTCATTATTTATGTTGTTTTGGTCGTCTAGGTTTTTGTTCTCATTTTCGTTCGTTACTTTTAATCATCGTTGACAATGTGAACGCGACAAACACCTCAGTCGAAACTAGAAAGCCTTAACCCTTTCACCGCCATTTTTGCACCACAATGACGTAACACCCATGTCATTAAAAACCCTTGAAATCAGGGTCTGTTATTCAATGATATTGTGCTCCTAAATTTGAGCAGTAAGGATTGACTGTATTCCAAATGTGTCACAAAGAAATCCCACAATATTGCAGATGAAATCTTTTATGTAGCCAAGTAAGTTTAATGGACATTTTTGACTCAAAGATGGCTGGCGGTGAAAGGGTTAAAGACCCACCAGGTCACGTGTCAAAATCACGGGTTTCACGTGTTTCACGTGTTTTCCCTCTTATAGCTAGTAAGAAATTTTGTTTTGACCAGGTTTGACACCCATACAAATGTCCCCAAATTGAAAACGAAACATAATTTTAAGGAGCAGCCTCAATTTGAAGTTGGGGACATTTGTATGTGGGTCACAGCTACCCAGAAAACAACCCAAGGGATTTAATCGTGGTGCGTCAGTGAGAGAATATAGACTTGCATCTCCGCCAAGACAGTAATTTTTTGATATTTTTGGCTTAAAAAAATACAGAAAAAGAAACTCAAAATAATTAACGTAACCCCTTCCACCTAACTCATATCTACTTACTCAACATCATAACCAGTAGAGTTTTTTATGGTTTTTTTTTTTACTGCTTGACTATGATTCTTATAAATTCCATGAGGTGTTACCCACCTACAACAAGACCTTAGAGAGAAAAAAGCGAATAACTTTTATGGTCGAAAAAGAATCGTAACAAAACAAAAACATGCAATAAAGATTACCTGTGACCAAAATTAATTAATCCTCCAAATGAATCCAAATGTATCTTCCACAGGTAGCTTTTCGTTGTTGATGATGGTAGGGCCTACTTTACCCCATAGAAAATGTTTTTGTCAAAATAATCGTGTTCTTAGCCCTAAAAGAAGCAAGGGCTTCTTAACCTCCAAATTTGACAATTTGCGTCTCCACTGAGCACATTACGTGCAAGATCATCTTCACATCCACGAAACCCATACCCTCCCACGGTCTACAAGGTCCCCTGACCATTTTCAATCGAATGCCTAGCTATGATTTGCATAGTGTGCGAATGAAACAGACAACACATGCAAAAAAAAGCAAGGATCTGCAAACATGGACAAGAAACATAATTTTCTTGTAGAAGCTAAAATAATTAATTCTAACATTGACGTATTATTGGATTTATTACAAGTAATAACTTGTATCAAACAATGACTGCAGAAATATAAAAAGGGGGGTTTGCTTTTTATATTTCAGCAGTCTTTTTTTTAACTTTCGTAATAAGTTCAAGAATATGTCAATGGACTATCTAAAGATAGTCCGTTTTGACTCCAAGCCATCGCGGAGTGAGTAGTGGAAGTAACGAGTTTGAATTCAGAACTTTGTAACATTTGAAATACGGACTGGTTGGAGGTGTTATGCTATGAATTGTTCTATGTTTTATATCAAGTTTTCAGGGTGTGTTTCGAGGTGATTTATTACGTTGTTATAATGTCAAACGCTGTTTGAACTTTACGTGAAGACAGGACTATAAACGATTAACTAACTTGTCACTTGTCACTGCGTTCTGTACAAAGGTTCTTGCTCAATGTGTCACGAGCTTTAGATGCTGATGTAGGCCTATCTAATATGTTTGATAGTTCATCTTATGATTCTGGCTGTTTGCATTATATTGAAAAATAAATGTAAGCGGGTGAGCTTTTTAGAACGCTATGCGTGTACATTGCTTTGTCCTAAATCCTGTGATTAATAAAAGCAATTGTGTTGAACCTTGACACACCTTTCTGGTGATATTTGTTGTTGATGCATTTCGAGTGAATAATGACAACGGTGTTGAAAATTATACAAGTGATGCAAATAGTGATGATGGAGGAATGTGTGTATTAATTTTCTCCTTTCTCTGTCACTCTCTGTCGGTCTCTGTGTGAGTCATTATTTCTGTCTGTCTGTTTATCTGTCTATCGTTTCCCTATCCCTTCGTGCGTCTGTCTGTTTGCCTGCCTGTCTCACTTACTCAGACAGTCAACCACTCACTCACTCACTCACTCAACCACTCATTCAACCACTCACGCACTGACCCACCCACTCACTCACTCAACCGCTCACTCATTCACTCAGCCACTCATTCAGCCACTCACTCACCCAACCACTCATTAAACCACTCACGCAACCACCCATACACATCCTGGTTTGGGCATACACCCAAGTAAAAGTTTATAAAAAACAACACCTCCACCTACATACAATGAAAAAGAAACATCTGAAAGTGCCGACGGGGGACCCAGAGATGCACTGACTGACCATACATGCCCTACCAACACAAGAGCAGCCCCAAGAGGCACACATCTACTTTCCGTCTTGCATACACAATGTCATTTCATCAGAAAGAATAGGCCTACTTACAAGTTGTAAAGGAAAATCGTAGTATAAAGAACAGAATACGGACATACACGTTCGGACGCATGCGTGTCACACACACACACACACACACACACACACACACACACACACACACACACACACACACACGCACGCACGCACGCACGCACGCACGCACGCACGCACGCACGCACGCACACACGCACGCACGCACACACACACACATACACACACGCACGCACGCACACACGCACACACACATGCACGCACACACACACACACACACACACACACACACACACACACACACACACACACACACACACACACACACACACACACACACACACACACACACACACACACACACACACACACACACACACACACACACTCACACGGATACACGCAAATATACATCACGCACTCACACACACACACACACACACACACACACACACACACACACACACACACACACACACACACACACACACGCGCGCGCGCGCGCGCGAGCATCACGCGACAGAAAGATGGATGTTTGTATGTTTGAAACAACCATTACATTTATAATACGCAAAAAATGAAAACAATCACAGAACTGGTGCATTTAAACAAAATACTTGCATCACTATAGGACCATTTTCACTACTTAGAAACCAGAACTACTTAGGCATAAATCGATCGCCCAGAATGCATGACCACTCATTGCCATGGCTCTTACCAGC
The DNA here is from genome assembly GCA_017654935.2 of Phymorhynchus buccinoides. Lineage (NCBI taxonomy): Eukaryota > Metazoa > Mollusca > Gastropoda > Neogastropoda > Raphitomidae > Phymorhynchus > Phymorhynchus buccinoides. The sequence continues at coordinate 23,003,309 of CM065704.1, forward strand.
AAACCATGGTTCATGGTAGATCAATATTATGGACACCTACGCCTTTGTACCATGCTTAGACTACCAGTTATTGTTCTATAATATTCTCTGGACCTGAAAGGAAGAAAACTCAAATGATTCACAGAATAGCGAAGAAAACGAGTAACACTAAGCATGATGGCAAACACAGTGAAGTACTTCATGCAGGTAATAAAACTTTACTTTTCTATGTTTTTCAGTTGTAATGAGTAAGGCGGCTCTGTGTGGGCAGATCTTCAGAAAAGTTATCACTACGAAACCGTTTATCTGCAACCTGCTGGGCTTTCATGATGCAAGACTCTGGACACGATCTTGTTCTATTCCTCTACGTGGTGAAAATGTGAAAATCTGTTTAACGTAATCCGGTCTGGAACATAGAAAAGTAATGTTGTATTACCTGCATGAAGTACTTCACTATGTTTGCCATCATGCTTAGTGTTATTCGTTTTCTTCGCTATTTCTTGCAACACCAGTAAAGTCCCGAATTTTTAACAATACAGATAAGTATTACTCTCTACGTTCCATTTAACAGCTGAATTGTAAGTAATTATTGAACAATTTCTCAAATATTTCGTCAATCATTTTAACTTCATTTTTTTTGTTCCTTTAAATTGATGAGACCAGAAGCCATTCCACAGTCACGGATTGCCAATGAAAAAACCGAGAGAAGTTCAGAAATAATTACCTATTCTGGCTGACGACAAAAGTGGATTCAGTCGTAACATGGCCATAAGTATTTCAAAATAATGCAAAGATTTCTGATACACCAAGATGGCCATCCTACGTCACTGGACAGTTCGTTAAATTAATTCTTCCCTCAAACCCACTTTAAGGAAACTTGAACATGGTTGCAACATGAACAGCCATTGTTCTTGCCAGTCAATGGCTAGTGCCTTATTTCAATGATACATAGGCCTACATAAATGACTTTCTTGCGTTTGTTAGAGAGAGAGAGAGAGAGAGAGAGAGAGAGAGAGAGAGAGAGAGAGAGAGAGAGAGAGAGAGAGAGAGAGAGAGAGAGAGAGATCAGGATTAAAAGAAAGACAAATCCAGATACATCCATCAAGTCAAACATAGCGTATAGCTTTTTCTAGCATACCTGCCGCAACATGCCACACACGACGAATGAGTTGCACTACTGACCCACATCGGAGTGGTAGGTTTGGGGCAGTGGGCGAATGCTTCGTGCCTCCATACGGAGAGCTGGACGACCTCGCCCCCCCCCCCCCCCCCCCACGAGTCTCTTCCCGTGGGGATACCGAGGGGGGTCTTTCGTAAAAATAGTTTCCCCACCTTCTTCAAGCAGCTCTGTGCTCGTAATTTCCTCTAATCTGCCACTCTCTTTGACTCTGATTGTCCCCTTTGCTTTCTATCATCTACTATCTTTCTGACTTATTGGCCCGTTCTCCTGCCTTTTTTTTCCAACAAAAAATCTTCCA
>CM065704.1:23005265-23037765 GCA_017654935.2 Phymorhynchus buccinoides
TTCTCCACCGGACATTTAGAGAGGTCCTAGCCAGAGCATTCCCTGTGGGAACTCCATGAAAACCCTGCGATGGGCTGAGGCGGACTCAGGGCAGGTTCAGTGGAATCCCACCGTGGAGGCGACAGCGCTGAATCTCAGGGTGCTGCAAAAGCCACAAATCAAAAACTCGTTTTTTCAGCTTCCATACAAACCATTTCACAAGCAAACAACCTTTTGTCTCCTGAAAGTATTCAGAGAGTTCCCAGCCTGGGAGTTCCCCGTGTGGGTACCCTGTGACTGGCCGAGGTGGGCTCCTGGGCAGGCTCACTGGAATCCCACGGAGGAGGCTGAGGCGGAGGACCCCGGGGTGCTGCTGGTGTCCTCCTCGTAGTCCATGATGACGCGGTTGGCCTGCCGGTGGTACTGGCTCTGCTTGTAGTAGATCTTCAGCACACCCTTGATGGCGATGAAGGCTATGCCCCCCTGGAAAACACGTACAGATATTTACCTTATTTTACACAATACAGTGGAACCTCCCTTACAAGACCTCCCATCATAAGACTCCCTCCCATATAAGACCTACTTCTCTGAGACATTGCCCTTCTTTGTGAGTATTAAAATTACCTCCCTTATAAGACCCCTCCCTTATAAGACCTCATTTTGGATGATTTTTGACAGTCTTACAAGGGAGGTTCCACTGTACAGTAAAAACCACTTAAGTCAAAGTTGAAGGGACTGAAATTATATTTTGAGATAGCCAATATTTTGAGTTAAAAAGACTTTTCAACATAGAGATTATTATACTGGGACCCAAAAGATGATTGTGAGTTATCCAGTGTTTTTGAGTTATCCGTTTTCCACTGTAAAAGGCAATATTTTTTTCTTCTCCTCAGACTGTAATATGACTAGAAAAGTAATAGAAAACTTATTCACTCTAACAACAAAATGAAAAATGGGTTAAAAAAAAAATTGCGGGAAGGGGCAGGCCTTAAAAATAAGACACGCCTTATTGTCTGTAAAACATGGTATTTTCTTGACGAATTGTCAGCAATCAGTCTCTCTATTGTTCGGCTCTCAGGTATGAAAGTGGATGAAGATCAAAAAAGAGGAAAAAATTTCAACGTTCCCAAAAATATTTTTACAAACACCTTTTCGCCTACCTAACGTCACAAATTTTATTCAGCAAGGAGGGGGTCCGAAAATTTGGTCGGCACAAATACCTTCCACACACATTTTCAGCTATCATCGCTACTTTTGTTGAGCGGGAGCTACTCATTTCGCCTTCCTTCGCACAATTGAAGCGAGTGAGCTAAAGCAACTTCCGATTAAGCAGTTTGAGAATCCCGCCAAATAAAGACTTGTAGATATAAGAATACGGCAAGATCGGTCCTTTACGCGGAATTTTTTTTTAACGCGGAAGTTTTGAAAAATTTCCGCGGATTTTCCGCGAAACGCTGAATTCTTTCATGCCTGGGCTCTGTATGGCCATGCATTCGACGATGGCTTTCATTGGCCAAACCAAACCGGCTTGGACGCTTAGCATGGCAGGGAACAAAGAAGAAGAAATTTGGCTCCTTACCCAAATTGTTCTTTCAACTCTGGTTGACATAAGCCTGACGCTGGGGCCAACAGCAAAGTGAAAGCTGCGCGTTTAATAACAGTGGCACAGTGGTAACGCGTTCGCCTCGTGTCAAGTAAACCCCAGTTCGAACCTGGGTACAGGGGATTTTTCCTCTCACTTTGCACTAGGCCTTATGGTCTGAACGTGGAGTCTTTCGGATGAGACGATAAACCGAGGTCCTGTGTACCCATGTGCCACACGTTAAACACAGTTGCAACGAAAAAGTTGTCATTTGGTCAACATTTACCCCCTTTCCTTCCTCATCAGTCACACAAAAATCGCATGCAAATTTATTATTTTTAAATTGGGTGGCGCGCCTCTGGCTGCAACGTGCTCTCCAGGTGGGAGCAACCCGAATTTCACAGAGACGCCTCTGTGACTATAAAATACCTAATACTAATAACAGATTTTCTAGTTTCCACAGTGATGACAAATAACGATACAGCTAAGTCTTTTGCGAATGACAATAACTCCCAAACTCGGGGACACATGTGCTGGCTGTTAGCGCTTGTAACAGTCAAAGGGATTAGTAAGACTTTCCCCAATGTTAGCGGTCCTGAACCCCCCATGGGGATACCGGGGGGTCTTATGTATAAATAGTTCCCCCACCGTCTGGAAGTTTTGTGCTTGTAATTACTTCCACTAATCTGTCACTCTCTTTGAGTTTGACTCTGTCTTTTCCCTTTGCTTACTGTCATCTACAATCGTTCTGCTTTACCAGTCCATTCTCCTGCCTTTTTTCACAAAACTCTTTCAAAAACATTTCCTCCAGCCGAAGTCGGACTTGCTGGGCCTAACTATTTCTTTGTTAGGCGCATAGCGGCAGCATGACGCATCTGCACTCATAATTGACAGGAAACTGTCTGAGCGATCGAAGAAGAAGAAGAAGCGGTCATCAAGTCCTTTGGGCTAATAATGGTGATGTACCCTGGGATGGGCATCTCTTACATGAACACATTCTAGCCTAGACTTCTAACCTAGAATACGCAGACTTTGACGCTCAGACAGACCATAAAGCCTTGTGAAGGCTGAGCAGGAAAAAAATCTGCTATAATAATCTAGACTTGACGGACAGTCAATGACAAAGAAGACATTGACAAAAAGAAAGGAGAGCAAAAGAGGTATGTATAACATCTTAAGGTCAAGGAGAAAAACTGAGAGAGAAAGAGAGAGAGAGAGAGAGAGAGAGAGAGAGAGAGAGAGAGAGAGAGAGAGAGAGAGAGAGAGAGAGAGAGAGAGAGAGAGAGAGAGAGAGAGAGAGAGAGAGAGAGAGAGAGAGAGAGAGAGAGAGAGAGAGAGAGAGAGAGAGAGAGAGAGAGAGAGAGAGAGAGAGAGAGAGAGAGAGAGAGAGAGAGAGAGAGTTTAACAGAGGCAGAAGAGAGAATCTTTAAGAAGAGAAGACTCTTTATCTCTCTCGAACACCGAGTCAGAAAGAGAGAAAACAGTTCTATGATTCACGCACAAACAGAGAAGTAAAAAAATAAAAAATAAATATAATTATATCCCTCGCTTCATAAAAAGGAAACTCCTCATACGCCTGCAAAGAAGGCAGAGTGTTGAATCGCAAATGAAGTGAACGGAAATGAAGATGGCAACAAGACGAGTCAGAATCTGTAAAAAAATAACACCTCGACTCCAGGCATTCTGCCATGTTTGCTTCCATATTCATCGAGGTCTGGGGGCATCAGCATAATACCCAGCATGGTGCGCACAGAGGGGCTAACCGTGAAGATGGTAATCGTAGGAAGATTATCATCCGCGAGGCAGGTGATTTGTTTTCATGCGGTGAACAAAATTTTGATTCATTGTAGATTTTTTTCCCTGTACCTTTTCTATTGTAAAAACTTATTATTTTATTTTAGAGCATGGGTTATGTCTCCTCTCAACTATAGTAAGTCTGTATGCATGTGTGTCTGTTTGTGTGTGTGTGTCTTTAAACTTACTAAAATTAAGACTTACTAAAATTACTGTTACATACATGTTAGATTTTGTTTATTTTGTTGTGGCCAGAATGTTTACATTCATGTTACGTAAAGTGTGTCACTTAAATGATATAATTTCATCAGGGATCCTGTATAAAGAGAGAGAGAGAGAGAGAGAGAGAGAGAGAGAGAGAGAGAGAGAGAGAGAGAGAGAGAGAGAGAGAGAGAGAGAGAGAGAGAGAGAGAGAGAGAGAGAGAGAGAGAGAGAGAGAGAGAGAGAGAGACAGAGAGAGAGAGAGAGACACAGAGAGAGAGACGTGTGTATTCCTTCCTGCTGCTTGTTGACATTTTCATCAGTTTCTGCGAGGGTGAGGTGTTATCAGAGAGTGACAGTGCTGGTGAATGAGGGTGGATGTCTTTGTGAGTGAGAATCATGTTATTTTTGTTACTTTATTTCTTTGCACTGGAATGTTGGTAGTATGACTATCTTGTTGATTTGAATGCATGTTTTTAATGTTGATGTTATTGTTGCTTTTGAAAAGCGCATCGAGCATACTAAGGTATGGATTTTAGCGCTATATGAAATAAAATTATTATTATTATTATACAAAATCAGACTTACTAAAAGGACTGTTATATACCGAGATCAGACTTACTAAAAGTACTATTATATACCGAAATTTCTCATTTTCTTTGCAGATGGAAAATACGGAAACGATCTGAGCGAAGTATGACCACTGACAATGGGGAGAAAAGAAGCAGGATGAAGCAAAACGGAAGACGTTGTCATTAAATCAATAGGACATAGGGCGCTCTTTTTACTGGCAAATCACAAACCCAGCTATTGATCCATACACTACTTCTCTTGCTATCACCATCCTTTGACGTGAAAGCTCAAATTCTTTGTCAAAGTTTCCCCCAAATTTCACATTGTGCTTTTGCGCGTGCGTGTGTGTGCATGCATGGCTTGCATGTGTATGTGTGTAAGCATGCATGCCTGTGAGAGTGTGTGCGTGCACGTGTGCCTGTATGCATAAACATGTGTGCATAAATGTGAGTGGGAGATACATAATTATATAACCTTTTGTTATCACATATTCTATATTGGTTATCCATCCATGTGCATGTTTGTTGTTGTTGTTGGATTGTGTGTAAATGTGCAAAAAACAAAATGATTTCCTTTGTAGCCTGATGCATTGGCTAATTAAAGAAACTTGAATCTTCAAATCAGAGTCAATTTTATTTACTGTCCTTTGAAACCATAACAGGGTTGGGTTTTTTTTTTACGGAACAAAATGAACTGGTTGATTCGTTACATTTTTAGAAGGCAATTTCTAAAGCAATTGTACACACATTTTGCACACACGCACATGTGCATGCGAACTGATGCATGTGTGTGTATGTGTGTGTGCGCACGCATGCACGTGCAGGCATTGTGTGTATGAATCCACTTTTGTCGTGTGGAAACAGATGGTTTCCCCACCCTAAACTGGTCAGCTATTGATCTCAACTCTTCCTCCCTTATTACCATTTCCATTTTACCACCTTCACTCTTTAAATAGCCAACCTCCAGCCTCTTCCCTATCTTTCTTTCCCTCTCTTTTTTTCTCTCAGATCTCTTTCCCTTCTCCTTTATAAGCTGCTTATTTGTTAAAGAGCTTATTAATAAATCACACAAGGGACAAATGATGTATATTTGTTTTATCAAGCAATCCACATTCAGAATTACAGTGGAACCTCCCTTATAAGACCTTCAAAAATAATCCAAAATGAGGTATTGTAAGGGAGGGGTCTTATAAGGGAGGCAATGTTAATACTTACAAAGAAGGGCACATTTTTTGTCTGAGAAGTAGGTCTTATGTGGGAGGGAGTTTTATAATGGGAGGTCTTTTAAGGGAGATTCCACTGTAGTTCACAAAATACAGTAGGTTTAATTTTTTTCTTTGCAGTCAGGCATCAGCAGAGCCTTTGTAAAGATGGATCATGCGATGAAATAATTGGAATCATTTCCCGTATAAACAATGACCCGAAATTCAAGTTTCCCCCACCAAATTCTGTTATAAAACCAGTAGATTACAACAAATACAACAACCCGAAACCAACACGAAGAACGTCACGCAAGCAAACAAACTCATGAAGACTGGCGAACCGACAACGCCTCATTCGCATCGCAACGATTTTGAATTATTAAAAAAACTCACAAATCACTCCAGCCATACACACACACAAAACAGACATAAAACAAAAGGAGAAATGAAAGAAGATTACAGGTTTTTACTTCAGGTTTAAACATAGGGAAGTCGTAGATCAGACTATTTTATATAGAGACTTTATGGACGTACAAGAATTGAAGAAGAAAAAAACCAACACACAAATATTCCCAATATTTCAGTTTTATTCAAACTTTCCTCAGGGGACTCCAATGATCGAGTGAAGCCAGGTAAGTTTATCTTCTTCTCACATTCACATCACAACCTGATTTCGCATTCAGTGCTCACCCCTCATTTTCTATGTAATACTAGTGAACAGAACTAACCCATCCCACCTTTGCATTATTCCCTCTATCAACTAACTATCTGGTCTTCTTATCACGTTCCACCCCCTTCTTAGAGACTTTATATAGAAAAACTCTCTATACCGATTGGTTTCCCCCATAACAAACCACTACAAAAGCAAAGTCAGAGGCTAAATTGTGGTCTAAGTTGGAATGAAGCGACCAAGGTATGGTGTGTACACAGATTTACTTCCCTTGAAGCAAATGCATCAAATTGACAGCTATCTATTAATTCCGGACATATATGGCACAAATTGAATGAGCTAAGACAGAGTTGAATGAGTTAGGACAGAGTTAATGTAATCCGATATAAAACGCCAGACATCACTGTTAAGACACATACAACCTCCGGGTCCATTACTTTGCCGCCTAGCAGGAGCTGGAACTAGCTTGATCACAGACATCTGAAATTCTTCTTGTCATGGGACAAAGACCCAGACCTACTCCTGATGGCTGAAACCAACGCTTGACAAATGATCGAAAGAAACAAGATGGCGTGCCATATCAACATACTGATACATGTATGTTCCCCTCAGAGTTAAGAGAGAGAGAAAGAGAGGGAGGAGAAGAGAGAGAGAGAGAGAGAGAGAGAGAGAGAGAGAGAGAGAGAGAGAGAGAGAGAGAGAGAGAATGACAATAACAATTGCTTTATTCATTAAGGCCTTTGTCCCTCAAGAGAGAGAGAGAGAGAGAGAGGGAGAGAGAGAGATTGAGAGAGAGAGAGAGAGAGAGAGAGAGAGAGAGAGAGTGAGAAAAAGAGAGAGAGAGAGAGAGAGAGAGAGAGAGAGAGAGAGAGAGAGAGAGAGAGAGAGAGAGAGAGAGAGAGAGAGAGAGAGAGAGAGAGAGAGAGAGAGACAGAGAGAAAAGCATTACAACAGGCTGGAATTATCAGGGACAATTCTACCAATGTACATTATGATTCAAGATTGCTTCAGCTTGTTAAGGCTGTGAATGCCCTAAGTCTAACAAAAACATTAGTCACACACAGACACAGACACAGATAAATGCACAGGCCCTTTCCAACAATGCACTCCCTTTCTTACAGAACTGGGGAGCACAAAACAAGATCCCCTCTATTAGCAAAAGTCAGCGAGGCGCAAGAAAATCCCATTGGTCTTCTTCTTCTTCTTCTTCGATCGCTCAGACAGTTTCCTGTCAATTATGAGCGCAGATGCATCATGCTGCAGTTATGCGCCTAAGAAATAGTCTGGCCCAGCATGTCCGATTTTGGCTGGAGGAAATCTTTTTGAAAGCGCTTCTTGAAAAAAGGCAGCCGAGAATGGACCGGGTAAGACCAGAAGATAGTAGACGACAGTAAGCGAAGGGAAAAAGCAGAGTCAAAGAGAGTGACAGATTGAGAGGAAGCTACAAGCACAGAGCTTCCAGAAGGTGGGGGAACTATTTATACAAAGACCCCCCGGTATCCCCACTGGTCTGACTGGTTGCAGTAAGACAAAGTAGTCCTCTCGAGTCTCTCTCTTAACCAGAAAACAGGATTCCTTCCTTTTTTTACCAGACAAAAGCGCCTCTTCCTCGACTCCCTTACTCCGGCAGTCAGATGGACGCAGAAATGTCTTGGGTAGTCTTAACCCTTTCACTGCCAGCCATTCTTCAGCCAAAACTTACTTAGGTAAAGAAAAGGTGGTGTCTGCAATACTGTGAATCCCCCTACTATGGCATGCATCAAATAAGAACTTTTTCGGTTAATTCTATTTTTTCCGTTATTGCCTTTCTGACCATACATAAAGCTGTATTTTAGGAACATTTTTAGCTAATAACCTTTTTGGAATACTAACCCTAGCCCTAACCCTACCCCTAAACCTAACCCTACCCCCCACCCTATAAGACGGAAACACGCAACGAACCACAACTGTGACAAATCGCGGTGTACTGCAGTACATAGTGGGGGGTAGGGTTAGGTTTAGGCTAGGGTTAGGGATAGGGTTAGTATTCCAAAAAGGTTATTAGCTGAAAATGTTCCTAAAATACAGCTTTATGTATGGTAAGAAAGGCAACAACGGAAATTAACAAAAGGTGAATGGATAACAGATCCTAATTTCGTGCCTTTTGGTGGCGTGGGTGTTACATCAGTGTGGTGCAGAAATGCGATATCGGCAGCGAAAGGGTCAGCACGTGTCTTTGGTAGATAGATGCAGAAATGTCTTCGGTAGACTAGAGTAAATGTTACGAGAAATGTCTTTTTTTTTACAGATAGATGCAGAAAATCCAATGTCTTGGGTACAGTAAGCCAGTCTTGTGAGACTGCTGAGCATGCTACTCAGACAAAGTATCAGTACTGTATCTAGAAGGATTTTATGAGGATTTTTCCACAGACTAAAGGCGACAGAGAAAAATGGTGTGTGTGTGTGTGTGTGTGTGCGTGCTTATGTGAGAAGGGATTCTGAGGAGACAAAGGGTAGAAAATAAAGAAGTATCTATCAGTTCTGAAATCCAAGAAAGAAAAAAAAAAGAGAGAGAGAAAGAGAGAGACAGAGAGAGAGAGAGAGAGAGAGAGAGAGAGAGAGAGAGAGAGAGAGAGAGAGAGAGAGAGAGAGAAGGACAGTGGAGGGAGAACAAAGATGAGGGTGACAAAAAGAAAAAAGATGGAAGAGGAGACGAGGACAAAGAATGGAGGCTAAGGCCAGAAGATAGGGGTAGGGTAGTGGGCCCGACAGAGAGGAGCAGCGCTAAGGAGGAAATGAAGATTGAAATACAAAGGGAAGCCAGACACAGGAAAAAAATAGCAGACATGTTTGTTTTTGTTTGTTGTTTGTTTGCTTCCGCTTCAGACCAATTTCAATCATAGCCGGGGCAGAAAAAAAAATCAATAAATCTAAAAGTCCAAGAATATAAGATCTTTGTCCACACTGCACTACCTTCTTCTAATTCTGCGGTCCCAGGCCACGTTATGTCCATAATGTGTCCGTTTTTCAGTTTTCACTGGTCTCCCCCCTGCGTACAGCCAATTCCAATTTCTGAGAAAAATGATTTTGGAAGATTTTTTGAAAAAAAGCATGATAATGTTAACACGAGTGAGCCAATCAACATCCTTGCCGAAGGTAAAACAAAAAATGGCGGTTTGTAACCCAAGAATGGCCGGCAGTGTTCTCTGGACGCTGGACTGCACAAAGCCAAATAAGAACAGCTTGCTACAGGGCTGCCTACCCCCTTTCGCAGCTTCCAGGGACAGACTTCTTTAAAAACAAGCGCAAAATCGCCATAGTTTGTGGCACGCGGTCTATTTTTACCACTCCAATCATGAGTTACCTCCCCTGGCTTTTCAATAATTTTAATCTGTAAACCAGAATGTTATCTCTGCACCATTTCGTAACTTTTTATATCTTTTGGAAAACATTTAAAACTATGTATCCTACTTATACTCATCAAAAGAAGCACTGCATACTCGTCGTGTCTGTTGTAGTGTCTGTATTACATATGTTTATTATTTTGTACGCTTTTAAAATACATCATTTTAAAAAGCGGCCTCAATTAATTTTGAAGTGTAGCCTCGATTTGAAGTGCGACAATTTTGTGAAAATGTGCGACAATTTTGGACCGACCGACCGACAAAGTGAGTTATAGGTTTGTGGCTTGAGCCACAAACAAAAACAAGGACAAAGACTTACTTCCAGGGACAAACATAGTGATATTACACATCACAATCCAAATGGTCATACCTGTGAATTGTGAACCAACATGTTTACCAATTTGAGAATGTTCAACTTTTTTTTTTTGGGGGGGTGCTTTTTGATGCCATGAACACCCATGTTCAGACTCTCAGATGTTCAGCAACTCTATATTTGTTAGGAACATTTCAACAGCATCCATTGTTTGGGCTTGTTTTGGGGGTTTTTTCTCCGGAAAAGCTTAGCTTAAGCAAAAACAAAAGAAGCCTATTTAGAGTTTCCTCAGTTTCCAGGGACACCAGGACAGAAAAGTGGATTCCAGGGACAGGGCCCCCTTTTTAACCGTTTTCAGGGACAAATACCTCTTAGGGGTTTCTCAGTTTCCAGGGACACCATTTTAGACAGAGAAGTGGATTCTAGGGACAGGGCGCCCTTTTTAACCGTTTCCAGGGACAAATACCTTTTAGGGGTTTCTTAGTTTCCAGGGACACCAAGACAGAAAAGTGGATTCTAGGGACAGGGCGCCCTTTTGAACTGTTTCCAGGGACAAATACCTCTTAGGGGTTTCTTAGTTTCCAGGGACACCAGGACAGAAAAGTGGATTCCAGGGACAGGGCGCCCTTTTGAACTGTTTCCAGGGACAAATACCTCTTAGGGGTTTCTTAGTTTCCAGGGACACCAAGACAGAAAAGTGGATTCTAGGGAGAGGGCGCCCTTTTGAACTGTTTCCAGGGACAAATACCTCTTAGGGGTTTCTTAGTTTCCAGGGACACCAAGACAGAAAAGTGGATTCTAGGGACAGGGCGCCCTTTTTAACCGTTTCCAGGGACAAATACCTCTTAGGGGTTTCTTAGTTTCCAGGCCAGGGACACCAAGACAGAAAAGTGGATTCTAGGGAGAGGGCGCCCTTTTTAACCGTTTCCAGGGACAAATACCTCTTAGGGGTTTCTTAGTTTCCAGAGACACCAAGACAGAAAAAAGGATTCTAGGGACAGGGCGCCCTTTTGAACTGTTTCCAGGGACAAATACCTCTTAGGGGGGGGGTAGGCAACCCTGGTGCTATATGAAGACAGATAGATGACAGGCAGACAGACAGAGAAAGTAATTCTCCTTGGCAAAAGCAACAAAAATTACCTTGGTACGGTCGGTATCACTTTTTTTTAGTCACAGAGACGCGTCTGTGAAATTAGGGTTGCTCCCACCTGGAGAGTGTGTCTGTCGCCGCTTTAGAGCAGCACCATGCCCCCTTTTTCTTTTTTGGACCCAAGACTCACCAGCAGTGTCCTCTGGAAGTTGGACTGCACGGATCCGAACATGAGCTTGCCGACAATGGTGGCGATGGTGGGCAGGATCAGGGCCCCGCACAGAACCCGCGTGGCCGAGATGGGGTCCGACAGTGGCACCGTCTCTGCCGGAACGCGCGACGACCGACTGTACTCTGCAACAACAATAGTCACCTTTGTACACCGCACTTCACCGACCATAAAATGCACCTTATTGTTGTAAGGCAAATTTTACACCAAATTCCGATTTTGTTAAAGAGAGAGAGAGAGAGAGAGAGATATATATATATATATACAGTGGAACCTCCCTTATAAGACCTTCAAAAATCATCCAAAATGAGGTCTTATAAAGGAGGGGTCTTATAAGAGAGGTAATCTTAATACTTACAAAGGGTAATGTCTCAGACAAGTAGGTCTTATGTGGGGAGGGAATCTTATAATGGGAGGTCTTATAAGGGAGGTAACATTCCTGATAACTAAAAAACACTGGGTAACTCAAAACGTCACAATACTTTTCTCGTCCCAATCTAATACTCTTTATGCTAAAAGGTCTTTTTAACTCAAAATATTGGCTATCTCAAAATAAAATGTCAGTCCCTTCAATTCTGAGTTAAGCGATTTTCACTGTATATTGTTCGTTACAAGTGATAACTGATCTTCTGCCGATGCACATTCTTGCATCCTATATGTATGCTGGCCTCAGCTTCACTCAGCATAACAAACTCATTTGTCTTCCTTCTTCATTTCACTCTCAGCTTACAGAGAAACATATCCCCGGTAATGCTCCAAGATCAGAGACTGAATAGACTTTTTCATAGAGATTCACAGTGGTCTCTGTGCTCCAAGGCAAAATTAATCATTGGCTCCACAGACAGTAGCAAATTTACTGATTGTTGGACGAAAGGAAGGCAACAGTCTAAGACGCCTGGATCAATGACAGGTTCAGACAGACGGAAAGAGACAGAGTGTCAAAGAATAAAGACCGACAGACAGTCATTGAAGAAAGACAGAAAGTCACAGAAGACAGACACAAAGAAGACAGAGACAGAAAGCCACAGAAGAAAGACGGACAGAGAGAAGACAGACAAACACAGTCACAGAAGAAAGACAGGCAGAGAGAAGACAGACAAACACAGACAGTCACAGAAGAAAGACAGGCAGAGAGAAGACAGACAGACACAGACAGTCACAGAAGAAAGACAGGCAGAGAGAAGACAGACAGACACAGAGTCACAGAAGAAAGACAGGCAGAGAGAAGACAGACAGACAGACACAGACAGTCACAGAAGAAAGACAGGCAGAGAGAAGACAGACAGACAGACAGACACAGACAGTCACAGAAGAAAGACAGGCAGAGAGAAGACAGACAGAGACAAAGAAGAAAGACTGACAGAAAGAAGACAGACATACTACAGTCAAAGAATAAAGACAGACAGTAAAGAAGACAGTCAGACACAGACAGTCACAGAAGAAAGACATAAAGAAGACAGACAGACACAGTCACAGAAGAAAGACAGAAGACAGACAGAGACAGTCACAGAAGAAAGACAGAGACAGTCACAGAATAAAGACATCAAGAAGACAGACAGACAGAGACAGTCACAGAAAACAGACAGAGACAGTCACAGAAGAAAGACAGACAGAGACAGTCACAGAAGAAAGACAGACAGAGACAGTCACAGAAGAGACATAAAGAAGACAGACAGACAGAGACAGTCACAGAAAACAGACAGAGACAGTCACAGAAGAAAGACATCAAGAAGACAGACAGACAGAGACAGTCACAGAAGAAAGACAGAGACAGTCACAGAAGAGAAGACAGACAGAGACAGTCACAGAAGACAGAGACAGTCACAGAGAGACAGACAGAAGAACAGACAGAGACAGTCACAGAAGAACAGACAGAGACAGTCACAGAAGAAAGACAGACAGAGACAGTCACAGAAGAAAGACAGAAAACAGACAGAGACAGTCACAGAAGAACGACAGAAAACAGACAGAGACAGTCACAGAAGAACGACAGACAACAGACAGAGACAGTCACAGAAGAACGACAGAAAACAGACAGAGACAGTCACAGAAGAAAGACATAAAGAAGACAGAACACAACAGACAACAGACAGTGGATTCCCCAGACGGTACCCAGCTTCCAAAGGACCTCCCAATGCAATCAGCAGAACCTGTCTATTTCCTAGCGGGGGTCACTCGGGCCCCTCACAGTACAATGCCAATGTCAATAAGGTGTTCTGGTCTAATTGACTTGACACTGCAGTGTAAGACAAGTTTCACAGCTTCTCCCTAGCCCAGCCTTCCAGTTGGAACCAGCATTCTGCCACAGTGGTAGAGTAGAGTCTGTGAGACTTTTTTTTGTGGCAGAACTTTATTAACTAATTCAAGTCGTTCTACCCATATGTGGCTGGAATTAATATAAAGCTGTCAATTTGATGAATTTGTTTCAAGGGAAGTAAATATGTGTGCACACCACACTTTGGTCACTTCTAAACTCGCTTCGCTCCCTTAGACCACACTTTTGCCTCTTACTTTGCGTTTGTAGTGGTTTGAAGTGGGGAAACTAATTGCTGTAGGGAGTTTTTTTTTATATATAAAGTCTACATATATACAAAAGTCTGATCTCCCACTTCCCTATGTCTAAACCTGAAGTAAAAACCTGTACTCTTCTTTCATTTCTCCTTTTGTTTATTTATGTTTTGCTTGTGTGTATGGCTGGAGTGATTTGTGAGTTTTTTTAATAATTAAGAATTGTTGCGATGCGAATGAGTTAAGTAGAACACTCACTCACTAACTTTACACTTAACGATAGACCAATTTTGTAGAAACGTAATTTCTAATCTCAACATTCGTTTCATTTATTTTTATCGTTTGATGTGACCCATTGTGTATCATTTTTGTTTTTTTGTGTTGTATCCTCCACACCCCCAATAAGGGTAAAAGGAGTAAACTTATCTTGAATCTTGTGCGCGCGCGTGTGTGTGTGTGTGTGTGTGTGTGTGTGTGTGTGCGCGCACGTGTACATGCATGTGCACATGTGTATGTATGCGTGTATATGAAGAGACAAGTTTTAGGCTGTTTTTATACCTGGTTTTATATCGAGGGTTTCCTGCCAGACCATGATATATCGAGAAAAATGAGTTTTTTAATTTTATTTCATATAAACACTCTAAAAGAGGTATATTTTCATGTCATCAGATGTTTGAGGCAATAAGATTTGTAAATTGTGAGTTATTAATGCTAACATCCAAGAATTGACCAAACCCCTACAGCCCAGATCATGATATATCTGAATGTATCCTTCAGCATTAACTAACAAAAATCGGAAACTTGAAATTTTGCCCTCGCTGAAGTAGTGTATAAAGTTTTGAATCTGTTCAGCACGTGCTGAGCAGACACTTTCGTCTTACAACTGACCAGCTGATCAGATGACAACTGAGGAATGTCTTTGATCGGTGGGAAGGAATTCAGTCACAAGGGCCACCAAGTGACCAACTTGGACCAGACAGTGACTTGTGACCCTATAACATAGGCGCGTGTTTGACTTGAAAGACTAGGGCCATACAACCACAGACTGTAATGGTTTATCTTGTTAGTCACGTGAGCTAGTGGCGACTCTCTCTCTCTCTCTCTCTCTCTCTCTCTCTCTCTGTTTTTGGTGTGTATCTATTATTTTCACTATTGCTCATATGTGTATAATACTTATGCATTGTTGTTATTGTTCATAATTGATTCCTTTCTGTGAACTCCATCGTTATGGGCCAGAGGCCTAATGATTAAAATATTTTTGACGTTGACTTTGACCTCTCTCTCTCTCTCTCTCTCTCTCTCTTTTCCATCTTTTGTGTTCTAATAACAATAATAATTTTCACAGCAACAGCAACAACAATAATAAAAATAATAATATAATAATTGTTGGTGTTTCCTTTGTTTGTATTCTATAAAAATAACAATAACAATAAATAAGTTCCCACCTTCAGATCCCATGATTATCAACCCCTTATGATGAAAAGACAGACAGACAGTTAACAAAAAATATTAAGTTGGAACTTAAAAAAATTGTTGTAAAGAACTCAAGAAAGAGCGTAACCTAAAGGATTGATGAGTGTGTGTATGTGTGCGCATGCGTAAGTGAGCTTGCGTGCACGCGCGCGCGCACGTGTGTGTGTGTGTGTGTGTGTGTGTGTGTGCGTGTGCGTGTGCGTGAACTGGACCACTATAAACACAAATGTGAGCTGATGGCTCTAAACCGTATTCAAAGGTGTTTTGTTGTTGTTTTTAAATCAGCATAAGTTTTCATTCTAGTGAATTGCCATTGTTAGAGAGTAAATATTTTTTATTCATGCATCTGTACGTTTTCGTGGGATTACGGTCATGCAGATACTGTTCACTTTTCCATTCCAATCCTGCTTACCACCCACCCCCCTCCCTTTTCCCCCATTTTCATTACCCCTGGTATTTCATTACCGCCTGGTATGCAGTCTTGCGGCAGTTGACCAAACAGTACGGTTCGCACAAAGATCACAAGGGCGGTGATGCTGACACTTGTTTGATGCCTACAGAACAAACAACGTGTCACCCAAAAGCTATCGAAGCTCAGAAGGGGCAGAAGCATAGTACAGTTTTTGCTTGCTTCCTGTTAATGATTTTCCAACAAATAAAGACTGCAGTGAAAAAGACCAACAAGAAAAAAAATAGTTATCCAAAAAGAAACCTAAGATGTTGCGCATCAAGCGGAGACAGTGCTTCCATTGTGTGCGGGCACGCGGGTGTTTGTGAGTGTGTAGTGTGAGTGTCTGTGTTTACAATGTACGTGTAACAATACGTGTTTGAATATTATATTAAACACACACGCGCATGGACACGTGTGTGCGCGAACACAAATATATCCAAATGTTCCTGTTCAATCAAAGTATTTGTTGTTAAAAAAGAAGAAGAGAAAACTACTTTGGTAGTCCTTCTGAACGGTTTTGTTTGCCCACTGACTCACATATCACTGTCTGGCATGCAGTGAAAATGTGATTTTCAACCCTGTACGCATTGCTCACTCAGTGTATGTCGGCATATAACAAAAGGGTCACTTTGATGTTCACCACCACTGGTATGGCCAGAGCAGAGCACGTGAGGGTACTCCAGTATGTAAATGAGTCTTGGACAGTCTTTGTCCCGTGTTGCGTCAGACTGAACTGAGACATATGACTACACTCGTAAAAGGCTGGGTGCTTAGAGCGCCTTGAATGCCCCCGGCCATTTGGTTATAGCGCTACCCCTATCTACTTTGATTCATTATTGTAATAAAACTAAACATTGTTTTGTTACACTTCTTTCTCTTGCTAATGGTGAAGATATCAAAGTAAACGCCTAAACTCTTTCCGCGCTACAAAGGTTTCGTTTATTGATGTACTAAAGCTTCAAACTTTGATTTTCGTTTTTCTCCGAACTAATGAAACGCGATATACGCTACTCTGGCAGGCAGCCCTCGATATACCAGTAGTTGTTTTTACAGGTCTTAAAAAAAAGCATGAGATAATAGTGCATGAAGCAATGTGTGTGTGTGTGTGTGTGTGTGTGTGTGTGTGTGTGTGTGTGTGTGTGTGTGTGTGTGTGTGTGTGTGTGTGTGTGTGTGTGTGTGTGTGTGTGTGCATTCTGTGTGTGTGTGTTCTGTTAGGGGCATATGTGAAGGGAGAGGGGTACTCAAGGGATGATGAAGCTCAATTTTCCCCGCATAGCTGCTGTCACAAACCGACAGCGACACCCCTCTGGACAAAACCAACCCTGACATGGCCCGACTGCAGGATTACATAACTAGTAATATTATTATTGATCAAGAGCTGTCATGTTCAGCAACAGCTGCACCAACAACAATAAATAGTTATAAACTAGGAATTTTACTCACTGAAATACTCAAAAGAAAAAAAAGGCTGACCAAAATTTTCAAAAAGTTGGTCTGAAGGATGATAGCTCACAGGGTGAGAAGGATCAAATGAGAAGGATCAGAGCATGATAAGGTTAAAACTTTGAAGCATAAGACTGTAAAGGATGAGAAAATTCAAAGGTTGAAAAGGATCTAAGGATGAGAAAGATCATAGGTCGAAAAGGAACAAAAGCAGGATCAAAGGGCGAGACTGAGAGGTCAGCCAATGAGAAATGTTTTGAGTTATAGAACTTATACTGTGTACACACACACACACACAGGATGCAAAAACACTTTATCAAGCTTATTCTTTTATCGTCAATAAAGATCATTTTGACTTGACTTGATTTAAGACACACATACACACACACACACCGTGACAAACACACACACACCGTGACAAACACACACCGTGACAAATACAAACACACACAGACAAATTTGGCAGCAGATACAACCATCCCCACACCCGCCCTATCTTCCGAACAAGTAACATCATGTCAAAGGAATATTCTGCCAGAAGAAAGCTTGCTATCACTTTGGGACATGCATACGTCTGTCTAAGTACATGTGTTTCCCTGCTGAGTTTCCAAAGCCCAGATTCAGATGGGTTGGATTTTTGGCTATTTTGTTTCTTAGCCCTCCCCCACCCCCTCCCATTTCCAGCTCAAAATTTTGTTGGCATTGAACATTTTCAATGAGAAGCAACATTCTGGCTTTCTCGCTTGGGAACTAGGGATAGAGACGCCTCTGTGACTATAAAGTACCTAATACCTAGGGTTAAGATCAGCCTAGAATTATTTTCATCAAACCGAAAGAAGCAAGCTTTGAGACTGAGGGTCGTGAACATGAGCAGGGTGTGTCTAAAGTACACCTTTAAAAAACAGCTTTTCTTCTTATTTACTTCGTGACAAATATTTTTTTCTCTCAATATATCTCCTGCTCTTTGTGCAGTGACTTGGCTTCACTCTGTGATCTACTGAGACCCCGATTCGCTTTGATGGCAGGGGAGGCAAGCGGGGGGGAAGCTTGCGAGGTTCACGCATTTGTCTCCCTGTCCTTGTGGGGTGTGTGGGGTGTGTTTGCAGTCTGGCTGCAGCGTCCAGTCACACACATCGATCATAAGGCAGAAGGCACTAGGTTCAATGGAGAAATGGGTTCTAACTCTGACTCTCTCTCTGTGTGTGTGTGTGTGTGTGTGTGTGTGTGTGTGTGTGTGTGTGTGTGTGTGTGTGTGTATGTGTGTGTATGTGTGTGTGTCACTGTGTGTGTGTGTGTGCGTATGTGTGATTGAGAGAAAGAGAAAACAAACAAATGAACGAGAGAGAGAGAGAGAGAGAGAGAGAGAGAGAGAGAGAGAGAGAGAGAGAGATATATATATATATATATATATATATATATATATATATATATATATATATAGAGAGAGAGAGAGAGAGAGAGAGAGAGAGAGAGAGAGAGAGAGAGAGAGAGAGAGAGAGAGAGAGAGAGAGAGAGAGAGAGACAAGGACGGTATATATTTAGTTTATATCGTCGTCATTGAGAGAGAGAGAGAGAGAGAGAGAGACTGAGAGAGAGAGAGAGAGAGAGAGAGAGAGAGAGAGAGAGAGAGAGAGAGAGAGAGAGAGAGAGAGAGAGAGAGAGAGAGAGAGAGAGAGAGAGAGAGAGAGAGAGAGAGAGAGAGAGAGAGAGAGAGAGAGAGAGAGAGAGAGAGAGAGAGAGAGAGAGAGAGAGAGAGAGAGAGAGAGAGAGAGAGAGCGAGAGAGAGATTACTAAATGATAGAAAGAGAGACAAACATGCGGACAGAAAGGCAGAGAGACAGAGGCACAAAGACACCGAGGGAGAGAAAAAGAGACAGAGACTGCGAGAGATAAACAGGCACTTGTTTGATGGAGAATTGCTGTTAGATAGAAACAAGAAAGAGGTTGGCTATGGGTCATTCCATAGAGAAATGGAAATGAGAATGTGCACACAAGATAAAAGAAAGAGGAAGAAGAAGAAATTAGGTTTGAGGTTGCAATTGGCATTTGCACTTAGCAACCTTGGGAACTTGTTAGATAAACTATTTGTCAGCTTTCCAGATAGCATTAGGCCCTTTACTCAAATGGCGGTAAAGGTCAAGATGTGCCACCCCCCTACCTATCTCGGTTAATTGTATTTTTCCGTTATTGCCTTTCTTACCATACATAAAGCTGTATTTTACGAACATTTTTAGCTAATAACCTTTTTGGAATACTAACCCTAACCCTAGCCCGAACCCTAACCCTACCCCCCACCGTATAAGACGGAAAAACGCAACGAACCACAACTGTGACAAATCGCGGTGTACTGCAGTACATAGTGGGGGGTAGGGTTAGGTTTAGGGGTAGGGTTAGGGTTAGGGTTAGTATTCCAAAAAGGTAATTAGCTAAAAATGTTCCTAAAATACAGCTTTATGTATGGTAAGAAAGGCAAAAACGGAAAAATACAATTAACCGAGAAATGCATGGGGGGTGGCACATCTTTACCTTTACCCAAATGGCTTTTATCACTGGTTGACATTAGCCTGTACAAAGGGCCAACAGTAAGTAAGAGCTGTACAGTGGAACCTCCCTTATAAGACCTTCAAAAATCATCCAAAATGAGGTCTTATAACTTAATATAAGGGAGGGGTCTTAAAAAGGAGGTAGTTTTAATACTTACAAAGAAGGGCAATGACTCAGAGAAGTAGGTCTTATATGGGAGGGAGTCTTATAATGGGAGGTCTTATAAGGGAGGTTCCACTGTACTATAAATGATTTTTTACAGTATTGGAATATCATTGTACAACTTTGTCTTTTGCGGAAGACTATGACTCTCTAGACTCTCTGAAAGATTGTTTATTTTGCACAGACTGAGAAACATTGGTATTAATTCAAACATTCTGCATACATACTATAGTAGCTGCATTGAGTCTGTGCTTACTGTTTCCTTTATGTGTTGGTTTGGAAGTCTGTGTTTGAAGAACAAGCGTGTGTTGGATGATGTGGTGAATGTGTGTAGTAAAGTTGTTGGAAAGAGAGAGATGGGTTTGAATGAGATGTACGAAAGACGAACCAAGCATACATAAAGCCAGGAAAATTGTAAATGACACCTCCCATGTTTTGAACAAACATTACAAACTATTACCTTCTGGACGTCGCTACAAAACTTTTAAAGTCAACTCCAGGGCACAGAAATCCTTCATCCCCAGATCCATCCACCTCCTAAACTCATGGTCCCTTTAGGTTTAAATGTGTGTTCATCGTGTTAAAAGAAACTATGCATGCTTATCCTTAGATGTGTATGTATTCACATATTATGTGTATCTTTAAGCATGTATTATGTGTAACTTTTGCTCCTATTCATGCATGCTGAATGTGGATGTTTTTGTTATTCTGGCACCTGAACAAAATTTCTCCTTGGGAGATAATAAAGTGAATTTGATTTGATTTGCACTGGCTCTAGTACTGCAGCCAATTGGATTGGTTGGCCTTTGGGGACCTTCCCCAACGCCAACTCTCGTCATCAAAACCCATTGGTCGAGAGAGTGGGGATGTACCCTGAGCAAGGTTTCTCCGCTATAAACAAATTTTTTACCCCAGCCCGCCGGAATAGCAACTGCCCCCTCTGCTATCTGGCAGTCATTGTCAGAAACGACAGACAGGCCACAACAAGATAGTATTAACCCTTTCACCGCCAAAGTCGCATTTTAGCACTGACGGGCTACAGTTATTTAACACCTATGTCAGTAAAAGGCATCAAATTGGGGTCTATTATCCAAATACCCTATTGTCTTAGTTTTGGGAAGTAAGGATAGACCTTATTTTAAATATGTCACAGAAGAATCCCCAATACTGCAGATGCATTTTGTTTTCTATCCGGGTAAATTTAATGGAATTGTTTGGTTGAAATATGGTTGGTGGTGAAAGGGTTAAATGCCTTCTCAGTGCTAGCCGGACTTGACGGACTTAAGCAAACATTTGCACATATATATATATTATTAATAAGTTTAGCTCTCTTTCAAACACATGGTCTATATAAAGATATGAAACTCCACAGAAAAAGATGACAAAAAGATAAAACTGCATTCTCTAGTTTTAGGTAAGACAGAGATGAGGGTCTGTAGAGTTAGATGAGGTTGCTTTTTTATGAGACAATTTATGGAGAGAGAGGAGAGAGAGAGAGAGAGAGAGAGAGAGAGAGAGAGAGAGAGAGAGAGAGAGAGAGAGAGAGAGAGAGAGAGAGAGAGAGAGAGAGAGAGAGAGAGAGAGAGAGAGAGAGAGAGAGAGAGAGAGAGAGAGAGAGAGAGAGAGAGAGAGGGAGGGAGGGAGAGAGAGAGAGAGAGGGAGAGAGAGAGAGAGAGAGAGAGAGAGAGAGAGAGAGAGAGAGAGAGAGAGAGAGAGAGAGAGAGAGAAGAGAGAGAGGGAGAGAGAGAGAGAGAGAGCACTTGTGTGTGTGTAAAAAGTAAACTAAGAAAAAAAGACACACAAGCAAGCAAAAAAAATTATTATTGCACTCGCTAATTCAATTGGCTACTCAAGCATTCTGTGATCATAATGGGAAACGGAGCAGAGCAAGTGAGAGTGAGAGTGAGAGAGAAAGGAGAGAGAGAGAGAGAGAGAGAGAGAGAGAGAGAGAGAGAGAGAGAGAGAGAGAGAGAGAGAGAGAGAGAGAGAGAGAGAGGGAGAGAGAGAGAGAGAGAAGAGAAAGAGAGAGAGAGATGAGAGAGAGAGAGAGAGAGAGAGAGAGAGAGAGAGAGAGAGAGAGAGAGAGAGAGAGAGAGAGAGAGAGAGAGAGAGAGAGAGAGAGAGAGAGAGAGAGAGAGAGAGAGAGAGAGAAGAGAGAGAGAGAGAGAGAGAGAAGAGAGAGAGAGAGAGAGAGAGAGAGAGAGAGAGAGAGAGAGAGAGAGAGAGAGAGATTCAGAGAGAGAGAAGAAGCTGCAGGATTTAGCAGGGCAATTGCGGGGGATAAAAACGCCTCAAGAACAATCCCTGCGCACTTGGTAATCAAATTGGCCTCTTCAACTCATCATCATCATCTCTCTCTCTCTCTCTCTTTGTGGCACTGACAGATTGAAGGAAAGGGAGGAATCTGGATGGATGAAAAAGGAAGAGGGGAAGGTGAAAGTTGTATGGGGAGGAGATTTAGAAGGAATACAGAAGAAAGAAAAAAACCAAAAACAATATTACTGGACATGGTAATCAGAATAGCTATTCACATAATTCTGCACAGAAAATTTAGAAGCATTATTGTAAAGAGTATGAAAATAAGGAAAAACATCCAAAAACAATATCACTAGACATGGTAATCAAAATGGCTGTTCTACACAGAAAATTTAGAAGCATTATTGTAAAGAGTATGAAAATAAGGAAAAACATCCAAAAACAATATCACTAGACATGGTAATCAAAATGGCTGTTCTACACAGAAAATTTAGAAGCATTATTGTAAAGAGTATGAAAAAAATATATCCAAAAACAATATCACTGGACATGGTAATCAAAGAAGCATTATGTTAAAGAGTATAAGCATGAAGAAATCAAGTAATTTTGAGGTACAGTGAAATTCGCTGAAATTTTATTTTGAGATAGCCAATATTTTTAGTTAAAAAGACCTTTTAGTTTTAGCATAAAGATTATAAAACTGGGACCAGAATATTATTGTGAGCTACCCAGTATTTTTCAGTTACCCGATTTTGAGTTCAAGCAGGAATTCACTGTAATCAAAATGGCTATTTAGACGATGATCCTAAAGAATATAAAATGAAAAAAAAGTCCAATACCAATATCAACGGATGTGGTAATGAAAGCGGCTATTTAGAAGCATTCCGTTGAATAATAATAATAGTAGATAATAGCGCATTACCTCAAAGCGCTTTACAATTGAATATTCATTAACAAGTAGACAACAAAAATAGTGTTTAAGAATGACACAAACCAGCAACAACGCATATACAAAGCAATTCACGCACACACACACACACACAATTTATCGACACCGACTCATTATTCATCTTTCAGCGTGCACACACTACACACAAAACCAAAACACACACAAGCACACATGCATGCTCACACACACACCACAAAACACAGCACAAACCTCCTATTCAATCTTCCCTCATGTGCACACAACGATAGACAACTGATCAAATATTTAGGGTGCAGCAGGAAAAAGATCGGTTTTAAGAGAGGTTTTGAATGAGGAGACTGAGTTGGAGTGTCGGAGAGGAGAAGGCAGAGAATTCCAAAGAGATGGTGCTTGACAGGAAAAAGAATGTTGGCCAGAAAAAGAACGTTTTTGTTAAAGAGCATATGAAAGAGAGAGAGAGAGACAAAAAACGTCCTAAACCTATATCACTGGATGTCGGATGGAGTAAATCAAAATGGCTATTTAGAAGCATTAAACTAAAGAACATCCCCCGTGGGGATACCGGGGGGTCTTTTGTATAAACAGTTTCCCCACCTTCTGAAAGTTCTGTGCTTGTAACTTCCTCTAATCTTTCACTCTCTTTGACTCTGCCTTTTCCCTTTGCTTACTGTCATCTATTATTCTGCCTTACCGGTCCATTCTCCTGCCCTTTTTTCAAGAAACACTTTGAAAAAGATTTCCTCCAGCCGAAGTCGGACTTGCTGGGCCTAACTATTTCTTAGGCACATAATGGCAGCATGACGCATCTGCGCTCATAATTGACAGGAAACTGATCGAAGAAGAAAGAACTAAAGAACATAAAAATGAAGAAAAACATCCTAATACAATATCACTGGATGCAGTAATCATATTATGGTGATTTAGAAGCATTAAGTCATTTGACACTGTTCAGAAAAGAAGTTTTAGGAAGGGAGGGAGGCACAGTAAGAAGAGGAGAGGTGAAGTCAGAGAGAGAGAGAGAGAGAGAGAGAGAGAGAGAGAGAGAGAGAGAGAGAGAGAGAGAGAGAGAGAGAGAGAGAGAGAGAGAGAGAGAGAGAGAGAGAGAGAGAGAGAGAGAGAGAGAGAGAGAGAGGAGAGATGAGAGAGAGAGAGAGAGAGAGAGGAGAGAGAGAGAGAGAGAGAGAGAGAGAGAGAGAGAGAGAGAGAGAGAGAGAGAGAGAGAGAGAGAGAGAGAGAGAGAGAGAGAGAGACGAGAGAGAGAGAGAGAGAGAGAGAGAGAGAGAGAGAGAGAGAGAGAGAGAGAGAGAGAGAGAGAGAGAGAGAGAGAGAGAGAGAGAGAGAGAGAGAGAGAGACGATGAGAGAGAGAGAGAGAGAGAGAGAGAGAGAGAGAGAGAGAGAGAGAGAGGAGAGAGAGAGAGAGAGAGAGAGAGAGAGAGAGAGAGAGAGAGAGAGAGAGAGAGAGAGAGAGAGAGAGAGAGAGAGAGAGAGAGAGAGAGAGAGAGAGAGAGAGAGAGAGAGAGAGAGAGAGAGAGAGAGAGAGAGAGAGAGAGAGAGAGAGAGAGAGAGAGAGAGAGATGCTCAGAGAAGAACTTGAAGAAAGGTTTCAGGCTGGAAATTGTCATTAAAAAAAAATGTGAAAATTTTAGAAACTTGACAGACAGATATAAAGTGGCAGGCACTTCACCGGAGAAAGAGAGAGGGAGGGTGGGTGGGGAGAGAAATTGACAAGAGGAGAGAGAGAGAGAGAGAGAGAGAGAGAGAGAGAGAGAGAGAGAGAGAGAGAGAGAGAGAGAGAGAGAGAGAGACTGACAGGGCAGACAGAAACAGATAGACAAAGGAAAAGATTGGATGAGAAAGATCTTGTTTAAATAACACCCCCGTCTCTTGTCTCTTCGCACATCGGTTTCATAGCATTGTGCCCCATGCCCTGTCTTTTTATGTCCCTGTCTCTTAGTGTCAGAACAGATATATATATATATCTGGTCAGATTAAACATGTTCCAACTACTGAATTGCTGAACTTGTTTTACTTTTTATAACTTTCGTTATGTGTATTGACTGCAATTTTTCTAAGCAGATTTACATACTCATACGTTAAAGTGGATAAAATAGACTAGTTGTAAATGCAAATTTAAATTTTAAGCAGCAAACTTTACTCATCAGCTTTGTGTTCAAATATATACAAAGTCTAGAACTAATGTCTAAAAATAATTATGAAATATATATATTTTTAAAATTACATTTATTTTTATACAGTTTTATGTTTTGTACTGAGTCCAACATTCTTTCTAGAACCTATAATTTATAGAATATGATAAAAGATGTTCCAACATTTCTAGAATATTCCACAACTGAAAATGTTCTAGAATATTCCACCTCTGTAAATTACACAAAATTCTAGAGTCTTGGAACATTCTAGAATTTTGACAAGTTCTAGAAGTTCATTTCGCCGGGGTTAAATGAGTCCTTAATTCCGTCACTGTGTCTCCTTCTCTATGTGTCCCCATCTCTATATGTCCCTGTCTCTATTAGGTATTAGGTACTTTATAGTCAGAGACATCTCTGTGAAATTCGGGTTGCTCCCACCTGGAGAGCGCATTGCAGCCCGAGGCGCGCCATCCAATTTTTTTAATTTTCTTGCATGCGAATTTTGTGACTGATGAGGAAGGAAAGGGAGGGGGGTGTAACATTTTGACCAAATGACAACTTTTTCGTTGCCAATGGGCTTAACATGTACTAAGTGCATGGGCACATGGGACCTCGTCCCATCTTGAATCTGAGACTCCCGCCTCTTTGTTTATCCTAACCCTAATCCAAACACTTAAAACCTTAACCTCTAACCCAGTATCCCTCAAGCCCGAATATCCTAATCCGAATGTAACACATAGAGATGGGGGCACATAGAGATGGGGGCACATAGAGATGGGGACAAATACAGATGGGGGCACAATGCTCTGATTCCTGGCACATCTTTTCTAGTTTCCCTTGCATCGTCCGTCCTTCCGTTCAAGCCCCTGCAACCTGCACACACTGGGATAATCAAACGGGCAGTTGATCTGCTGGGGGAAAGTAAAGGGCTCCTTAAGTTGAACACATCAAACCATTCCTCCGGCAATCCACCCATTCTTAACTGCCCCTTCTCTTTCTTTTCTTTAGGCCATTTCGGTGGGTTTGTGGGTGGGGGTGGGGTGGGGTGGGGTGAGGATTGCTCCCAAAAGGATTGCTCCAGAAATAATTACACACTCCAGTGCTAAATATATATTTTTTAATAAATGCCTAGTTTTATTTTAAATGTGTGTGTGTGTGTGTGTGTGTGCGTGTGCGTGCGCGTGTGTGCATGCATGCAAGTTTTGTGCTTTTATGTCTGTGTGTATATGTGTGTGCGCGCATGTGCATGTAAGCGTGCATATTGCGTGTGGATGCATGCATATGTGCACATTGTTAATCTGTCTGTATATAGTCGTTTGATCGGCTGGCCTGTTTTCTATGATGATCAAGTTTTGTACCATTAACGTTCACACAAAACAGCTGGAGGCTGCGACAGGCTCACAGAGCGAGAGCATCTATAATTCACATTGCTTGCTGGTCTTATCCCTTTCGTTTTGTTTTGTCCTCTTCCTCCGTTTGTTATATTTCTTGCCTATTTTTTTCTCTCTCTGTCTTGCATGCTCATTGCTAGCCATTCATGTCTACAGCATCTTTGCCTAACACAGTTGTTTGTTTATTTTTGTTCTGTCTTGTTTGTTTGTTTGGTATGACCCGCGAAGTTTACAGAGCGAAAATGATATTGTTTTTGTTGTGTAAGTGGTTGTGTATGTATGTGTGTGTGTATGTGTGTGTTTGTTAACAGCATATCACCATGAAGGAATAAAGATAGGAAGATGAAACTTGATGTGTATGTAGGCTAGGTACTGTAGATGTGCCTTTTGGTGTCAAGGTCAAGGTAAAGACCCTGACGTATGACCTAAAAAACTGAAAATCTATCTTTAGCCATATCTCGGGCACCAGTCGACATAGGATGTTGAAACTTGGTATGAAGGTGGTTGGCTTATGCTCCTTCCGAATATTGTTGACCAATCAAGGTCAAGGTCAAGGTCAAGGAGATCGCTGGACCCTGAAAATCGGGGGGTCGGAAAAATGGAGTTCCCGAGATAACAGCATATCACCATGAAGGAATAAGGATAGGAAGATCAAATTTGGCTTGCATATAGGCTAGGTACTGTAGATGTGTCTTTTGGTGTCACGGTCAAGGTCATGACCTTGACGTATGACCTTGAAAACTGAAAATCTATTTTTAGCCATATCTTACGCACCAGTCGACATAGGATGTTCAAACTTGGTATGAAGGTGGTTTGGCTTATGCTCCTTCCGAATATTGTTGACCAATCAAGGTCACGGTCAAGGTCAAGGAGATCGCTGGACCCTAAAACTCGGGGGGTCGGAAAAATGAAGTTCCCAAGATGAAATCAGGTGGGATTGTTGGCTGGGCTCCGCGGGTGATTCTCGAATGCTACATTTGAAAACTTTTCAATCTAGTTTGTTCTTTGTTTGTCAGGTTTCAGATGACACGTTGCTACTCACATCATGAAACAAAGAAGCGCATATTTATTATTATTTTTTTTTCAAATGACAATTTACCTCTTTTCCACCTCTCTTTCCTTTTCCACCCCTCTTTTCTTATCTTTTTAACCACTCTCTTTTCCACCTCTCCTTCCTTTTTTCACCCCTCTTGTCTTATCTTTTTCACTACTCTTTTCCACCTCTCCTTCCTTTTTCCACCCCTCTTGTCTTATCTTTTTAACCACTCTCTTTTCCACCTCTCCTTCCTTTTCACCCCTCTTTTCTTATCTTTTTCACCACTCTCTTTTTCACCTCTCTTTCCTTTTTTCACCCCTCTTTTCTTATCTTTTCCACCACTCTCTTTTCCACCTCTCCTTCCTTTTTCCACCCCTCTTTTCTTATCTTTTCCACCTCTCCTTCCTTTTTTCACCCCTCTTGTCTTATCTTTTTAACCACTCTCTTTTCCACCTCTCCTTCCTTTTTCCACCCCTCTTGTCTTATCTTTTCCACCTCTCCTTCCTTTTTCCACCCCTCTTGTCTTATCTTTTCCACCTCTCCTTCCTTTTTCCACCCCTCTTGTCTTATCTTTTCCACCTCTCCTTCCTTTTTCCACCCCTCTTTTCTTATCTTTTCCACCTCTCCTTCCTTTTTCCACCCCTCTTTTCTTATCTTTTCCACTCTTGGTCTTTCTTATCTTTTCCACTCTTTTCCACCTCTCCTTCCTTTTTTCACCCCTCTTTTCTTATCTTTTCCACCTCTCTTTCCTTCCTTTTTCACCCCTCTTTCTTATCTTTTTAACCACTCTCTTTTCCACCTCTTTCCTTTTTCATCCCTCTTTTCTTATCTTTTCCACCTCTCTCCTTTTTCACCCCTCTTTTCTTATCCTTTTAACCACTCTCTTTTCCACCTCTTTCCTTTTTCACCCCTCTTTTCTTATCCTTTTAACCACTCTCTTTTCCACCTCTTTCCTTTTTCACCCCTCTCTTTCTTATCCTTTTAACCACTCTCTTTTCCACCTCTCTTCCTTTTTCACCCCTCTTTTCTTATCTTTTTAACCACCTCTTTTCTCTTCCTTTTTTACCCCTCTTTTCTTATTTTTTTCACCCGTCTCTTCTGATCTTTTCACCACTCTCTTTCCCTTTTCACCCCTCTTATCTGATCTTTTTCACCCCTTTTTTTAAATCTTTTTCACCACTCTTTTTCACCTCTTTCCTTTTTCACCCCTCTTTTCTTATCTTTTTCACCACTCTCTTTTCCATCTCTTTCCTTTTTCACCCCTCTTTTCTTATCTTTTTCACCACTCTCTTTCCTTTTTCACCCCCTATTCTTATTTCTGTAACCACTCATTTTCTCCCTCTCTCGTTTTTTCTTCCAAACAGAACAGTCAGGCATTCACAGCGAGAAATCCTGTCCTGGGAATGGAACACTAAAGCAGCCAGCGTGACAAGATGATCACAGCTCGACCCTTTACAGCTGATAATGCTTGGTTATTATTATAAAATTAATGCTGATTGCTATAATGGCTGTTTGCCGGGTTATTTACACCGATTTGGATTTCTTTACAGCAGCTTGCTTGGCTATTCCAGGCATGGTAATGAAGGAAAGGCATATTTCTCTGAAAATACTTGGGGGTTTCAGGAGACATTGTTTAATGATGGTCTCAATGGGTAAAGAGCCCTTTATTATGCTCAGGGGGCAATTCCTCTTGAGGACAAATATATAACACTGTTCAAACTTGGGGAAAAGGCATCTCATCAAGCTTGGAACCGCATCTGACATTTGCTTTTCTGCATCCACTTTTGACTGAATTCAGCGAATTCTCTGAAGATTACCATGCCTGTATTCATGCCATGATTTTCTTTACAGCAGCAGAGCTTAGATTGGTAACGTTGGATGTTCATGCCATTTTCTTTACGGCTGTTTGCTAGGTTATATACAGCCCTCATTATACTGCCACAACATGGCGATTATGACAAGCGGCCTCTTCTGAGCAAGGGCCATTAAACAGCTGCCAATGGCTCTGACCGGTATCCTGGAACCAGAGTGACTAATAAACCGGCTGCCACGCTCAGTGGAGCGGTTATCTTCGGCAAACACACGAGCCTCCGACAGATTGGCCTTTAATTAGTAAAGCACACTTTACATCACTCTGATGCTAGTTCGATGAACCAAGCACACTTTACATCACATGCCTGTTAGTTCGGACTGAGAAAGTCCTTGCAGACCCAACCACGCCTCTAGCTGTTCGCCTCTAGCTGTTATAGAACTGCAAATATGTACTGAAACCATATTTGTAGATAAGATAGTAATATTTCTGTTTACGGTTATTTTATCTGCTTATTTTATTTTAGCAGCTGACATGATCATCATGTATATTTTTGACATCTGTAGTCATCCCTTTCCCAAAATGCATGATAGAAATCTGAAAGTGGTAACTTTCTGTCCGTTAACATGTGATTTATAATGGTACCCCTTATTGTGAAGCATTTTTGGTAAGGGGGACCCTACAGATGTCAAGACTGTATGACAGCAATTGCCATTGAGACAAAGATGATGCAGAAAACCGCAAACAGTACACACAAACACACAGCCTGGGTGTTGTGCACCGAGAAATGAAAACAAGCCTTGCAAAGCGACAGCACACATCAGGCAATATAATACAACTGCACATATATATTTAATAATAATAAACATTTTTATAGCGCTTATTCTCCTTACTGGGCTCTAAACGCTTCACAAGGAAGTTAAAAATCTGAGCAAAAAACAACAACAAAATACACACTTATCATAAGGAACAACACGAAAAAAACTACATTTACATAAATCCAAACCAATACATTTTTCCATGCGGTCACATACCCTTTCCCCCCCCCCCCCATCCCCCGCACTACCACCACCCTTCATAATCCAAACCAATACAAATAGCGGTCTGTGCAAGTACTGCACATACCAAGAAAAAAGGTTAAACTAAGTAGCATTTTTCACATCTATAGCTATGGCGGAAAACCATCGATAATACAGGTCTTTCCTGGTGTTGCAGTACCTCCAGGATCGACCCACTATCTGCACATTTATAAATGTCCCACATGTACTTGTACCAGGTCGGAGGACGTTAAAGACATTTTCTTGAGGAAAAAAACAAACAGCACCCCCCCCCCCCCCCCCCCCCCCACCAATAATAACAAACAGTCAAACAAACAAACACAAAGCAGACTCTTTATTTTTTAAGTTTCAGGAGAACAAAGACTGAAGCTGGCGCCACACATGCGTAAAATCGTACGGGGATGCGATGCGATTGGGTCGCCACGATCCACGTGAAATACTTCTGTCAATAACTCTGCCATTTTCGCTCACTATATACTCAAGTAGACCCAATGCACGGATTTCATGTGAATCATGACTCACATCATCAAAATCGCATTGCGTTCAGATCTGAATCGCGTGTGAGAAGCAGGCCCTTATTAGTGTTGAAGGTTGGTCGTCTTCAGAGTCCATTTTCGCTGTAAACTTACTCCCACAACATCACTGAGCCACAACACTAGTTAGCAGCTGAGAAATAATAGAGCTACTGGATCAATAGAATGATAGGCGGGGTGGTGGAGGGGAGGGAAGGGGAGAGAGAGAGGATGCATGCTGTCCGAGCAGAAATATGTGTATTATACTATAGCATCTCTCTCTCTCTCTCTCTCTCTCTCTCTCTCTCTCTCTCTCACCCAGGAATATCGTCCGTAAGGGTCTACGACCGATTGGACGCTAATCTCCATTTCTTGCTGTCTCTCACTCTATGTGTGTGTGTGTGTGTGTGTGTGTGTGTGTGTGTGTGTGTGTGTGTGTGTGTAAGTGTGGATGTAGGTAGGTGTGTGCACGTGCATGCCTGTATGTGCATATGTGCATGACTTATGTGCACACATGAGTGTGAATGAATGAGAGACAGAGAGAGAGAGAGAGAGAGAGAGAGAGAGAGAGAGAGAGAGAGAGAGAGAGAGAGGGAGGGAGGGAGGGAGAGGAGGGAGGAGAGAGGAGAGAGAGAGAGAGAGAGAGAGAGAGAGGGCGGAGAGAGAGAGAGGGGAGAGAGAGGACAGAGAGAGAGAGAGAGAGAGAGAGAGAGAGAGAGAGAGAGAGAGAGAGTATGTGTGTGTGACTGTGTGTGTGCGACTGAGAGAGTGAGACTGTGCTTAAAGTTTAGTTATGTTTGGTTTCTCCCACAACTCGGTTAATGTATTCATCTTGTGTGACAGATGCGCATGCGCCCAAACTAGCAGCATGGCACGTGACAGCTACTGGTCTGTTAACTCTTCTGGCACCATGCGCCCAAACTAGCAGCATGGCACGTGACAGCTACTGGTCTGTTAACTCTTCTGGCACCATGCGCCCAAACTAGCAGCATGGCACGTGACAGCTACTGGCCTGTTAACTCTTCTGGCACCATGCGATCAAACTGGCAGCATGGCACGTGACAGCTACTGATCTGTTAACTCTTCTGGCACCATGCGATCAAACTGGCAGCATGGCACGTGACAGCTACTGATCTGTTAACTGTTCGGGCACCATGGGCTCAAACTGGCAGCATGGCATGTGCCAACTACTGGTCTGTTAACTCTTCCGGCACCATGGGCTCAAACTGGCAGCATGGCATGTGCCAACTACTGGTCTGTTAACTCTTCCGGCACCATGGGCTCAAACTGGCAGCATGGCATGTGCCAACTACTGGTCTGTTAACTCTTCCGGCACCATGGGCTCAAACTGGCAGCATGGCATGTGCCAACTACTGGTCTGTTAACTCTTCCGGCACCATGGGCTCAAACTGGCAGCATGGCATGTGCCAACTACTGGTCTGTTATCTTCCGGCATGTGCCAACTGGTCTGTTAACTCTTCCGGCACCATGGGCTCAAACTGGCAGCATGGCATGTGCCAACTACTGGTCTGTTAACTCTTCCGGCACCATGGGCAAATACAGTGGAGAACTGATAACTCAAAAATGGAAAACTCAAAAACACTGGATTACTCACAGTAATGTTTTGGGTCCCCGGTATAATAATCTATGTTGAAAAGTCTTTTTAATTCAAACTATTGGCTATCTCAAAATAAAATGTCAGTCCCTTCAATTTTGACTTACGCGATTTTTACTGTATATTCACCCAAGATATCACGCTACGAT
>CM065704.1:23042765-23062765 GCA_017654935.2 Phymorhynchus buccinoides
GTGACATTCGGGCTGCTCTCCCCTGGAGAGTGCGTCACCGCAAGCGCAGCACCTACCCCCCTTTTTTCAAGGGGGGGGGGGGGGGGGGGGGGTGAGGACGGGGGGGTGGTGGGGGCAGACTTGGGAAACCTAGCCATCAATTTGGTGGTACCTGAGGTAGCGGGATATTCTCCCTGTTCTTACTGACTTTTAACTGCCGTGGGATTTTTTACGTGCGGTAAAGCGCACGGGTCAGACTAGCTTTAAGTCCCCATCCGACAGACACTGTAGTGGGGCAAAGTGGGTTTCGCGGAAGAATATCCAACCGATTCTGCATTTCATTTGAAAGATGCCGACTCAAACTAAAATGATGAAGTTGGGCGTCAAAATGAAGAAGAAGAAGAAAAAGAAGCACTAGGATCACAAATCTGGAAACGTGTGGCGTGAGCTAGGCCGCGCACGACTGCCAACTTCGGTGGGAAGTTGCTTGTTCAGTCATTCACATCCGGTTCCGCGAAGCGATTGTATAGGTTTTAACGCACGTAATCTTTAGGCACCCGAGCAAATTTTTACCCGGGCTTTTTTTTGTTTTGTCAAATGTTAACTTTCGCGGATTTTCCGTGATTCGCGGAGGTCTACCATGCCTGATCCGAATGACTCGACGTTCAGTTCAATTTTTCCTGTCGAACTAGAAAGAAAGGGCGAGGCCGGGATTCGAACCCGGGTCCACTCATGCTGCAGTCACGCATTCAAATCGGCAGGCGAACATCTTAACCACTCTGCCACTTTCCTTACTCCCCCTCCCCCACGTTCCACATTACGACTGATTTTGGGGGGACACAGACGTGATGCACCTTATTATAATTTATAATAATAATAATGGGAATTTATATAGCGCTCTTTCTCACATGAGCTCAGTGCGCTTTACATTGATAACAAGAACATTAAAGGCAAACAAATAATGAATCATTAGAAAGTAAAATAAACATGATGATTGCATGCAACGTTCTATTTCTTCCTCTCACACACACACGCATGCATGCACGAACGCACGCACACACACACACACACAGCACACACACATACGCACGCACACAAACACACACGCACGCACGCCTGTGTGCAAAACCGACCTCCGTTATGTGAGAGGTTAAAAGACAGTGAAAGATTAAAATTCCTGGGATTATCTTCTCTGAAGGGAAGAAGAGTCAGGGGAGACCTGATACAAGTATATAAAATAATGAATAATATTGATGACATAGACTTTAACAACCTTTTTGTTAAAGGTATCACAAATATGACACGAAATAGTACAGAGAAGTTATTTTTAAGACGATCAGTTACTAACATTCGCAAGTTTTACTTTTTTAACCGAGTTGTTCAATACTGGAATAATTTGTCAACTAACATTAAGGCTGCACCTAACATAAATCTATTCAAAAATCTTCTGGACAAAGACACAATGATGTCAAATTTTTATAATACTTTCGATGAATAAAAAAAAGAAAAGAACAAAAGTCCATTCCACATTTTTGTTAAACTGTATAGTTTAGCTGTAGAAAGCAAGCCACCTTGAAACAAATCAACGTCACAAACGAGAAAGGGCGTAAAAGGGCCGCGAGGCCCACTTCTAATTACTACTACTACTACTTATGAGACCCCTTCAATTTAAGACTGATTTTTTTCCTGACTTTCTGGAAGTCTTATAACAGAGGTTTGACTGTACAAAGCTAAGGCATGGTATTTAAGGGCAGTGACAAGTGATGGCAGGGGCAAACTAGTTCTGTAATGGTGAAAGGAAAGAGGTTGCTCCTAAATTTAAACAAAAACACTGATTCTGCGGGCAAAGGCCACTACCTTTTGGGGCATGGAGGACTTGAAGCAAATCAAGCAAATATAAACGCAACAATTGAAAACGGTTACAAAAGAGAACTCTAATATAATTAACACACCAAAATGTCACACAAATTTACTAAACCTTAAAAATTTAGTTAAATTTAATAACACCTTCTTACCACCACAGAGCAAACGACAATAGTTAATACAGACTTTACACATGTACATTTTTTGGAAATAAACTGACATCTAATATCATTGTATTTGGGACATTTCATTACAAAATGAAACTCGTCACCAAGGTCATTCTGATTGCAGTCTCTACATAATCGTTCTTCATGGGGTATTCCAA
Source organism: Phymorhynchus buccinoides (assembly GCA_017654935.2). NCBI lineage: Eukaryota > Metazoa > Mollusca > Gastropoda > Neogastropoda > Raphitomidae > Phymorhynchus > Phymorhynchus buccinoides. The sequence goes on from CM065704.1 coordinate 23,044,933, forward strand.
ATCTTCTGCCAATTTCTATCATGACTTCTTCTTCTTCTTGCAGTAGACAACCGCCATCATCTTTTTGATGGTTCTGTTGAGTTTATCAGTCTCTACATAATCGTTCTTCATGGGGTATTCCAAATCTTCTGCCAATTTCTATAATTTCACACACACGCTCGTGCGCACACACACACACACACACAAAACAACAACTGAATTCAGGCACATAGCTTGAAGAGAAGCCCCCATGATCAATCAATACTACAATGCTTCACTTTCCCCACCCATGGGACAATGACTGGAAACATTCCTCTCTTTGTAGTGAAAAAATGGTGTGTGAGTGTGTGTGTGTGTGTGTGTGTGTGTGTGTGTGTGTCTGTGTGTGTGTGAGTGTATATGTGTGTGTGTGTGTGAGTGACTTTGTGTGTGTGTGTATGTGTGTTCATTCATGCATCCAAATAATGTAAGTGTGTGTTTGTTTGTGTGTGTGTGTGTGTGTGCACACATATGTGACCCAGCACCACGAAAGGGACATTAAGTCGCTGGGCTAGCTTCTCACAACAGGTTTGCAAAGTCAAAAATCTCATTTTTTACCAAATTTGAGTTATGTCTATTTTCATGCTCTCTAACATCTCATCTCTCATGTTGCTAGAGGACAATATTTGTTATGGTCTCTAAATACTCCAAAAAGTGCTTTTAAATGAGTAGGTTGATGCATTTTCTTCAGCTAGGCTCTAAAACTTTAGACTGTGGTTTCTCAAAAAGGCTGACAGTCACCCTACCAACTTTAGATGCTCATAACTCTAAAACGGACAAAAGTTACAACTTACAAGAATGGTTCTTATGAATGAGAATTGTCTGAAATTTCTAAATGTACCATTTTCTTTTCTCAAAATTGTCATTTTGACACTTAATGTCCCTTTTCGTGGTGCTGGGTCACATATGCGCGCACATGCGCACATGCCTGTGAGAATGAGCATGCATTCATAGATGCACGTGTGCATACGTGCACGAAGTGTGTTTGCAAGTGTGTGCGTGTGTGTGTAGATGTGGCCATGGGAGTTCCTTGGAGAGCAACAGGGAGCTTTGGAAGTGTTAAAGGTGCACCCTGACGGATGAGTTTTTCCAAGAAACACGTCTAGATCACCAGAAAGACAGCCTTTTCAAGGATCGGAGCACTGCCACTTTGCTCTGGTTTTCTAGAAATTAAACCGTCAAAATGTCGATTCCTCCTTGGTGGAGATGCCGGAGAGAGTAGCCATTTTGGATGGGGTGGGTGGAGGACACTCATTGTGGTTGAAGCGTTTTCCTTTTTTTGTAGTGCAGCAAAAATAAAATTGGAGCTATTTCCTTTGTTGTGAGCGAAACTCATTTAGATAAACTGTATAAAATTAAAAGAAAAAGAAAAAAAAGGCTTGTATTGCGAAAATTTCGTGCAAATGATTTGGCGGCCATTAGAAAAGAGACGGCAAATGCTTTCTCTTTGGGTGAAAGAATTTGACTTCCAGCACCTCCGCCAAGGAGGAATCGCCGATTTGACAGTTTGATTGATAGGAAGCCAGAGCACAGTGAGTGTTGCAATCTCTGTAAAGGGTGTTTTCCTGGTGATCTCGACGTGTTTCTTACAAAAACTCATCCGTCAGGGTGCCCCTTTAAGTGAGGTCTTTCTGTTGTTTCTCTGTTGATCCAGGACTGACAAATCATCCCAGTGGAATGCCATTGCAATGCTGAGCTGGACTTTTAAACATTTCATTCCCCCGGGGCCCCTGTGCACAAAATCAGCTTCCTCTCTTTTTCTTTCTTTGCTCTCTGTCTCATTCTGTAACACCCCCCCCCCTCCCCACACACATACACTCTGCCACCTTGCCCCAGTGAAGGGGTGTCATTAATTTATTTTTGTAACTACTGCACAGAATCCCTTCAAATTTTTGTACAGAGGTATATCTGCTCGTTGAAGCGAAATAAAACGTGTCCTATCAAGAGACTATTGTGGAGAAGAGCTTGTGGCTCAGGCCCCGACAGTACTTGGATATGAAGAAACAAAAAACAAAACAAACAACAACTATAAAACAAAACAAGAAAACAAGCTTCCGAAATAAACATACAGACTAAACACGTTCAGAATCAAGTAAAAAAACAGAAAAAAAAGGTCTATTTACATTTTGGAATTTGAAATAATAATCCATAATAAAAATAAACCAGCAGAGTATCGATCTACTTCAATAGTTAACTCTTCAGAGGCAACGCTCGAAGATCGTATATCCGTATGAGAAGAGAGAAAGAGGTCAAACTATGCTGACAGCTATGTGTAGTCAACAGAGTCCCGATCCCCTGTTCAATGACCCATGAGTCTTATCAGTGGCATTAGAATCGGCAGTGGTGAAGAATTTAATTTTAAATTCATCAATGTTCGTTGGAATTTGCTCTCTCCACACTGAATGGATTTAATAATAATGATAATCTTATCAATATGAAAAACAGATGCACATAGCAAAGATTAGGTATTAGGTATTAGGTACTTTATAGTCACAGAGGTGTCTCTGTGAAATTCGGGTTGCTCCCACCTGGAGAGCGCGTCGCAGCCAGAGGCGCGCCACCGAATGTGGGTGTTTTTGGTTTTTTTGGCATGCGATTTTTGTCACTGATGGGGGGGGGGGGGGGGGTAAATTTTTACCAATGACAACTTTTTCATTGCCACTGGGTTTAACGTATGCTAAGTGCATGGGCACATGGGACCTTGGTTTATCGTCTCATCCGAAAGACTCCACGTTCAGACCGTTAAGGCCTAGTGCAGAATGAGAGGAAAAAATCCCCTGTTCCCAGGTTCGAACTCGGGTTTACTTGACACGAAGCGAACGCGCTACCACTGTGCCACTCTACACCACCAGATCTAAGTACTCAAACACACACACACACACAGAGGCAGCGTGTGAGAGAGAGAGAAAGAGAAAGAGAAAGAGAAGGGAAGGGAAGGGAGAGAGGAGATACATAGAAAATAGAAAAAGGAAAGAAAAAAACCCGGAGAGAGGAACATTGTTAAACAGACAATATTTTAAGAACTAAAACTATAAAACCCCATAAAACCTGTCCTCAGAGAGCCATAGCATCAACGTCAATAGCCAGACCCCCCAGACCCTATTGACCCCCCCCCCCCCGACCCCCCTATGCCTGGCTTCTTACACAACACATTCATTCTTATCGCATGAAAAGGGAGATCTTCGGCTCCAGTGTTTTACGACTTCCCCAATATCGTATTTCAGCTGTTGATGGAGAGAAAGGACTTTTCCGTTCTGATGCTGTGGAGAAAATCTCGCCTGCTAGCAAACAATCGTTTTGCCGTGGCTTACTGTTCATCTGTTGGGGGGGGGGGGGGGGGGGGGGACACACGCAAGTTGAGATGGATTCTCTTTTCAGAGTACATGCATATCAATAGAACAACGGGACAATCGGTCTTCCATTATTTAAACAAATTCACTGACATGGGGGAGAGGGGTGTGGGAGGAGAGAGAGAGAGAAAGAAAGAGAGAGTGAGAGTGTGTGTGTGTGTGTGTGTGTGAGAGAGAGAGAGAGAGAGAGAGAGAGAGAGAGAGAGAGAGAGAGAGAGAGAGAGAGAGAGAGAGAGAGAGAGAGAGAGAGTGAGTGAGAGAGAGAGAGAGAGAGAGAGAGAAAGAGAGATGTGTGTGTGAGAGTGAGACTGAGAGAGAAAGAAAGAGAAAGTGTGTGTGTGTGTGTGAGTGTGTGTTCATCGAATGTAGTGTTCATACTCATTACTTAAATAGATTTACTGTATGCACATACATGAATAGTTGATCGATCAGCTCTACAGATGTGGGAATTTATTTCCATAAAAAATGAATAATGATATAAAAAAACAGAACAAAATAGTACTTAGTACTATATAATAGTAGAGTACGTGCCAACTCATTTTTTTTATCTAAAGTAAAAGCAATGTCTATAATCCCAAAAGGTGTCCATAAGAAATGCATCTCAGAAAAGAAAATCAGTTCCCGTTTCTTTAAAAAAAAAAAATCAAAAAAAATCTGTCAGTGTCATATATCTTTGTTAAAGCAACACACACACAAAAGTAAAAAATGACACACACACACACCAACAAATTCACACACACACAGAGAATCAGACGAACACACGCACACACACACCAACAAATTCACACACACACACACCCACCCACACACCCAGAGAATCAGACGAACACACGCACACACACACCAACAAATTAATTCACACACACACACAGAGAATCAGACGAACACACGCACACACACACCAACAAATTAATTCACACACACACACACACACACAGAGAGAGAATCAGACGAACACACACATACACACACCGAATAAGAAACATACTCCTTTGCCCACTACTGAGGACCAAGCAAAGCAACAGATATAGATCTGTGTCATGTACACGAGAAGAAAAGATAACCGAGATAGAACAAGACCACTAACTAAAGATTGACCTCAGAACAACATGAACTGATAAACTATCATAAAGACATCTATCCTTTCGACAAAAAAACCCAGCACAAGACAGCGCCGGGCCCACGACATCTGATCGACAAGATAAAGACGCAGTTCCATTTGTCTACTTCTATCTAGACACAAATAGCACACACAGAAATGAAAGAAGGTCTGGAAATAACTAATTCTATTATACATTTGGGAGTTTATTATTTATCACGACCTCAGATTTATCATGTTGCCAACAATGATGGGCTAAAATGAAATGAGACAAGAGGCAAAGCCTTCAAGGCTCACTCGAACAGGAACATGTGGAACAACAACAAACAAACAACAAACAAAGATTGAGGGGGTGTCTAAAGTACAAGATTGCCATAACATTTTAAAGTACAAATGAAACTATCGTTAATGGATACAAAAAAAAAGACAAGAAAAAAAAAAGACCTGGAACCATTGGCATGACACTCTACTAACGAGCTATCGAGGCTTTCAGTGTTGATCAGTTTCTTAACTCATGTTGCCTGTTGAATACTCTCTAACCCACTAATCTAAAATGTTATCTGTTTGTTATCTGTTTACAGTGTTGTTTTAAGTATTTAAATAATTATTCAAATAATTATTGTTTGAAAGCTTGCATAGACATCTATATATGTGTGCAAAGTTTGAACAATGTATGCCTTCTATTTCCCGAGAAAATGCAAACGTTAAAGTTGGGAGATTAGACCACGGACGCAACACACACATACACACACACACGAACAACTATCATACTATAGACTCACTTCGTGTTAACTTCGAGTGTTAACACGAGTGAGCCAAAAATGAACTTGGCTAATTTTGCTTAGCTCTTCGCTATCTCCTCATTTGTCACCAGTTCTATTAATGCATGCGCTTACAATATGCATGCATGCTAGTGTGCTTGCATGCATGTGCATGTCTGTGTGTGAACACTGGAAACAGTAATTCAATCAATGAAGAAACCGAGTTATTAAAAAAACAAAAGACAAATTAGACCAGCGATTAAGATAGGAAGTGTTGCCACCTTATTGAAGGTTTCAAGGTTTATTTGTTCCAAAAGCGCCTTGGGGGTAGATGGAAAAGAGAAAACCATAACCATTCATAACCCTAAAACCTTTTGACATTTGAAGTAAAACCACCAGCAAATTACTATTCTGTCGTACACACTTATACCTACCACACAGGTCTATTAGTGGTTGGGTTCTTTGTCTATTTTGGCTTCAGAATATTCCTCTGTGTGTGTGTGTGTGTGTGTGTGCGTGTGCGTGTGCGTGTGTGCGTGTGTGTGTGTGTGTGCGCGTGCGTGTGTGTGTGTGTGCGTGCGTGTGTACATGCGTGCGTGTGTGTGTGTGCTTTTTTGTCGCTGTAGTTGCTCTTATGTCGGGTTGATGTTTTCATTGGTTTAATGCGATTTGATTTACTGGGGGCAAGAATGTGTCAAAAGTGGCCGGGAATAGGTTGTCAATGTCACTCCCTTTCCGACCACTACTATTGCTAGCTACAGTGACATGCACAGCATAATGTGCCGCATTGCTGGGTCATACAAGTGACAATTCCCAAAGCTGAAGCTGTCACCATGCTGGACGCAAAAACGCACAGTTTGTCCTACCACTTTTCGATCCTCGGTACATCACTGAATACATTCATGAAAAGCTGATCAATCTTATCTATTTTCATTTCTAAAGTTCAATCATAGTGAAACACTCATAGCTCATGATGTGATGTCATGCAAAAAAACGTGCGCATGAAATGCAACATGTTTTGCAAAAACTAAAACGAGCACGCTGATGCACAAACATGTGCACTGAAGCGCATGATACAAAATTATTTGGTAATTAGTATTTGGTACTTTATAGTCACAGAGGCGTCTCTGTGAAATTCGGGTTGCTCCCACCTGGAGAGCGTGTCGCAGCCAGAGACGCGCCACCCAATTTTAATTTTGTTTGCATGTACATACCTGCAAGGATTCATATTCACATAAACATTTACACATTTATTGACTTTGCGCAAACAATCACACTCCATCCCCAGATAATTACCTACAAATCCATACACACATACTAACGGTGCAAAACTAATTTCATCACATGAATGCACAGTGATCTTCTGAGGACCCGGTCATAGGACATTGATCTATTGAAATTGAAAATGTCCTATTGTGTTAACTCCTGTTGGGACAAAATAATGTCTGATCCCAGTTTGAACACAGCAAAGTGGCACGCTTTGTGACGTTTGTCTTATTGATTTCTGCAAGAGCCAGGACATTGTCCTATTGATTTCTTTCGTCTCAGGACAGTTTGTGCCATCACTGTTCAATCCTCGGTGCATCACTGAATACATACATGAAAAGCTGATCAACCTTATCCATTTTCAATTCTAAAGTTCAATCATAGTGAAACGCACATGAAAAACTGCTGTGTTTCACTTTCAATGTTATTTTCTCAAGTTCAAGCACAGTCAAACACACACACCCACCCACACACACAGAGGATAAAGATTCTTAAGCTGCTATAGATAAGGGAAGCAAAATGTATCTCTTTTTTTTCTTTTCCGTAGCCTGCCAAACCTTTTACTCTCTTCTTTGAAAAAGAGGAGACACAAAAAAGACCTATTATAAAGCAAACACATTTGTTTTGCAATAAGATTAAGATTCCATCTAAAAATCTAAGTCTAGGTTGATCTTTTTATCCTCTGTGTGTGTGTGTGTGCGTGTGCGTGTGTGTGCACATGTGGTGTGTGTGTGTGTGTGTATGTATGTGTGTGTGTGCGTGTGTGTGTGTGCGTGTGTGCACATGTGGGGGGTGTGTGTGTGTGTGTGTGTGTGTGTGAGTGACTCAGTGTGTGCGGATGTTTGTTATTCTTGTTCTTTAATATAAGATCATTCCACTTCAAGGGATATCTGATGGAGAGAGAGAGAGAGAGAGAGAGAGAGAGAGAGAGGGGGAGAGAGGAGAGAGAGAGAGAGAGAGAGAGAGAGAGAGAGAGAGAGAGTGTGTGTGTGTTAGTCTGTGTGTGCGTATGTATGTATGTGTGTATGTGTGTATGTGTGTGTGTGTGCGCGCGTGCGTGTGTGCATGCGCGAGTGGTTGTGCACTTGCGTACGTGCTTCCTTTGCATGTATGCATATGCAGACACAGCGGACACATAACCCCCCCCCCCCCCCCCCAAGTCACTCATATGCACACAGTAAACCTAAAATCAAATCTGAAAAAAGATGCAATCTCTCTGTATATGTCAGCGTATGCAAAAAACAGAAAAACTAGGGTTAGGGTATTTCTTCCCCCCCCCCCCCCCAAATGTAACACAAAATTCAGATTTTGTTACTCTATTTTCTTACTATGTATTATCAGTCACATTATAAGGCGCAGGGGTCTCAGTCTGGGGAAAAGTATCGCCTCATAGTGAAAAATCCGTAAAATTTGGTAGAACTATAATCTTCACACATTGATGCTTACATAAACTGGGCGTTATAAATGTTTCTGCTAGGGTGACGCATCTTCTAAAGCAAACACACGCATGGGCAGGCATACACAGTGACATACACATGCACACACACGCGCACACACACACACACAGTGTTTAAGGAGAGAGTCATTGACCACCACAACAAACTTTGCACCATGAGAACAGAGTTCAGAAAAAATTCTCACAGGACTGCCCAAAAGGTGCTCCCCCCCCCCCCCCCCCCCCCCCCCCCCCCCCCCCCCCCCCCCCATACCCAGATGACCCCCAAAGAAAACCTGTGTGCTGTGACTGCATACATCACAACAGATGACAACCCAAAGAAAACATTCTTCCCTCCTCCTCTCTCCATCTCCCCCTTAGGCATGAGAGAGAGAGAGAGAGAGAGGAGATGGGCAGAGAGAGAGAGAGAGAGAGAGAGAGAGAGAGAGAGAGAGAGAGAGAGAGAGAAGAGAGAGAGAGAGAGAGAGAGAGAGAGAGAGAGAGAGAGAGAGAGAGAGAGAGAGAGAGAGAGATGAGATGAGAGAGAGAGAGAGAGAGAGAGAGAGAGAGAGAGAGAGAGAGAGAGAGAGAGGAGAGAGAGAGAGAGAGAGAAGGAGAGAGAGAGAGAGAGAGAGAGAGAGAGAGAGAGAGAGAGAGAGAGAGAGAGAGAGAGAGAGAGAGAGAGAGAGAGAGAGAGAGAGAGAGAGAGAGAGAGAGAGAGAGAGAGAAGAGAGAATGAGAGAGAGAGAGAGAGAGAGAGAGAGAGAGAGAGAGAGAGAGACCTCGAGAGAGGAGAGAGAGAGAGAGAGAGAGAGAGAGAGAGAGAGAGAGAGAGAGAGAGAGAGAGAGAGAGAGAGAGAGAGAGAGAGATCAGAAGAGAGAGAGAGAGAGAGAGACGAGAGGAGAGAGAGAGAGAGAGAGAGAGAGAAGAGAGAGAGAGAGAGAGAGAGAGAGAGAGAGAGGGGGGGGGGAGGATGGAGAGAGAGAGAGAGAGAGAGAGAGAGAGAGAGAGAGGAGAGAGTCAGTGAGAGAATGTGACTGTGTGTATGTGGGGGTGGGGGGGTGGGGGTGCACTTGTACATGATTGAAAGTGATAGTGGGAGCTGAGGGGGGTGGAAAGAGGGAATAGTTGGAAAAAATATTTTGTTATTATGTGTTTTAGTACTTTTACTCCTTCACCTTTTGTTTTCCTTTTTGAAATAACGGCAAGTATGAACAATTGTCAGTCTGATACTTTTACCGCTGCAAATAAAGATTTATTGTCATGATCCCATTCCTGCTCTCCTACCATTCTCACCCTGTATTCCTTAACTTTCCTTCATTGAATCCTTCTACTAGTTGTTCACAACATTCAGGGTTCTTTGAATCTTTCTTTCCTTCTTCTTCCAGTTCCCCTCTCTTCTCTAACTCCCTAATTCTCCCCATTCCACCATCACCCTCTATCCCCTTAAATCACAGACACATGTGTTCTTGGGTGGGGTGAGTGGTGGTGATGGTTATTGTGTATGTGTGTGTGTGCGTGCATTGTGCGTGTGTGTGTATGTGCGTGCGTGTATGTGTGGGTGGGGATGTATGTGTATGCCTATTTGCATGTGTGAGAGATTATTTGTTTTTGTTGAATTTCTTGCTTTAACATTTTTTTTTTGCTAAGCGCATAGAGCTCCACATTTGGTGGAGGAGTGCGCTATATAAATGATTTACAATTATTATTATTATTATATGCATGCATACACACACACATGTACGTGCGTGTGTATGTGCATAGCACACTTACATGTATACACGCATGCACTTACAGAGAGTCATGCAAAGACAAATATGTGCGGCAGAATATTTTCGTTTTCCAAATCGAGAGACATGATTCAAAGCTGACTGATGCGATATATGATCTCAAGCTCTGAATCTTTTCCCTAAAGTACGTGGCTGTGGGAAAAAACACCCACACCCACACAGTTATTTGCTTTAGCATCAAGACTTCTTAAAATGAAATAAATCACACCCACACATGGAGAAAGTCTCTCTCTTGTGTGTACTGTATACAGTGTTAACATTGACTTAGGATACATACACATTGTAAATTGTTAAAAAACAAACAAACAAAAAAACAAACAAAACAGAGAGAGAGACAGAGAAGGGCAAAACAAAAGATGAAAATAAAGACAGAAACCGAGAGAGTAACAGAGACAGACAAAGAATGACAATCAGTGATACAAAGAGAGAAAGACATCAATTTAAAGAGAGACAGAAAAAAGAAAGAAAACCCCAGACAGAGAACGACAGAGGAAAGAGAAGACATAAAACACACACTGACTCTGAGGACAACATGTAAATTAGCAGCAATCATTCATGTCAAGTCTACACATATAACTGGACATGCAATTATGTATGTGCACACAGACAAGCAAAACTACCAATCCATCAGGCATGAAAACTACTGTTCCAAAAAAAAGAGGAGATTTTTTTAGCCGAGAAATCCTTCCACCGGATTTTCAGCTAACATCAGAAGTTTTGTTGAGCTTGGGGCAAGTACTCATTTCACATCCTACTTCGCCTTCCAACAACTCGATACATGCGTTCTCGGCGGACGCCATCTTGGAAATGACAACGGCGGAAGAACAAAAAGGCGCGAAATGAAGATTGTGCCTTGTAAAGATAATTTTGGTTCGTTTTTTTTTCGGCGGAGATCGCTCGATTTAAGAAAAAAAATTGGCGGAGACGGCCGAGCTGTTTTCATACCTGATCCATCCCACCCCACAACCAGTGATGTCCTGAGGCCCCGGTCATAGGCCATTGACCTACTAAAATTTAAAATGTCCTATTGTGTCCTCCCCTGTCAGGACAAATATCTGATTAAATGTTGGCACGCTTAGTCTTACTGATTTCTGCACGAGCCAGGACATTGTCCTACGGATTTCTCTTGTTTCTGGACAGTTTGTCCTGTCATTTTTCGATCCTCGGCACATCACTGCACAACGACACACGCATACATGTATACGTAATGTCCCCATCTTCAGGCCACCGGTAGTTGAGGATGGTCAGCTTGGCGGACTGGTTTCTCCACAGAGGGAGAATGTGGTCCTTCCAGCGCCACAAACCACACACACACCAGGGGTGCAAACACCGACTGACCCAAACTTTTCCCTGAACTTCCTTTCAAATAACCGGATGTACAAGAGCATGGTTTCACAGACCTGCTTACCCCCAACACAAGTCTGGAGTAGTCTGGATAGCTGAAATGAGTAGCTTTGGTGCAAAATGTGTAGCTTTATTCATTAAACCATCAAATAATGTTCACTGAAAATGAGTAGTACTTAATCAAGAATTAAAGAACATTATTTTCAGTTTTGAAGACTAGTAGAGGTCCGATTTGAGTAGAATAATACTTGAAAAGAGTAGAGTAAACAGGTCTGGTTTCATATTGAAGATACCCTTTCTTCAGGCAATCAGCTGCCTGAAAGTGAAATTGCATCAAATAAATTGCCTGAGAATGAGATGAGGCTTCAGGCAGGGCACAGACACAAGCGCCCGCGCACACAGCCTACCTTCTGGCCAGAGGTAGTTGAGGATGGGCAGCTTGGCGGAGTGCTTCCTCCACAGGCGCAGGATGTAGTCCTCCCAGCGCACCATCTTGCCCAGGATGAGCATGACGGGGATGGTGGGCAGCCCGATCAGCAGGAACAGCGGGTCCGCCCGCTCCATCACGTTCAGACCCTCCTTGTGGCCCAGCACCTGCATTTTAAAACAAACACCCACCACAACACTGCAATACCGATTTTGTTATTTACCGTATTTTTCGGACTATAAGGCGATACTTTTTTTTCCAGACTGAGACCCCTGTGCCTCATAATATGACTACTAAAATAGTACAGGGCTCCCAGGGACCCCCATTTGGGGGTCTATGAAGCACTAAAATTATACAGGACCTTCTAAAAGAATGTCCAGGGGGTCCCAGGGATGCACTAGAAAAAATCTTTTTAGCATTCGCAATGCCACTGGGACCCTCTATCCCGCCTCCATGACCCTTTAAGTGAAGGAGTCCCTGGGACCCCTTGTTTTGCGGGACGATTGGGAACCCTGTAGTAAGAAAATATAATAACAGAATCTGAATTTTGTGTAAAATTTGGGGGGTGCGCCTTATAGTCCGAAAAATACGGTATATTATATTTTGTCATTATACAGTGGAAATCTGGTCAGTCAAAATTGAAAGGACTGACATTTTATTTCATGGGTGCTCCTGGGAAATTTCTAAAATCCTGCATGGGGCCGCCGCTCAGGCCCCGGCGGAATGCAGGGACAGCGCCCCTCCTGAAGGGAAACAAGTTTCCAATGTAATTGACAGGCTCTCGTTGCACTTTCACTTCTGGTTAAACTTCACGACCTCTATAACCAGCAAAATGCATCTTCTCAAATTCTCATAATCCGGCAATGCCGGCTCTAGGCAATAACAAAAAATCCTGAAAGCAGGAGCATCCATGTTATTTTGAGAAAGCCTAGCCGATATTTTGGGATAAAAACAAGGGACCAGAAAATACTTCTGAGTTATCTGATATTTGTTGTTGTACCCGCGCCCATTTTTAAGTACCGGTAAGCTGGTTTCAACTGCAGTTTCTTACTGTATTATTAGTCATACTATTCCCCCCCGCGGGGATACCGGGGGGGGTCTCTTCCATACAATTAGTTCCCTCACCTTCTGGAAGTTCTGTGCTCGTAACTTCCTCTAATCTGTCTCTCTCTTTGATTGCCTTTTTCCTTGCTTTGTGCCATCTACTATCTTTCTGACTTTTGGGCCCATTCTCCTGCCTTTTCCCCCAAAAAAATCTTCCATATACATAGTTTTCTCCTTTGAGCTCCTCCGAAATCAGAATGTGTCGACTGAATGCATGGAATGTGTCGACTGAATGCAGAGGAGACCAGTGACAACTGGAAAACGGACACATACATATCCATTATGGCCTTATGGCCTGGGAACGCAGAAGAAGAAGAAAGAAGTCATAGTCATACTATAGGTTACGTTAGGTTAGGCTAGGTACATCACAGTCACAGAGGCGTCTCTGTGAAATTCGGGTTGCTCCCACCTGGAGAGTGTGTCGCAGCCATAGGCGCGCCACCCCATTTTTTTAATATATTTTTTTTGCATGCAATTTTTATGTGACTGATGAGGAAGGAAGGGAGGGAGGCAAATTTTGACCAAATGACAAGTTTTTCGTTGCCACTGGGTTTAACGTGTGCTAAGTGCATGACACATGGGACCTCGGTCTAACGTCTCATCCGAAAGACTCCACGTTCAGACCGCAAGGCCTAGTGCAAAGTGAGAGGAAAAATCCCCTGTACCCACGTTCGAACTCGGGTTTACTTGACACGAAGCGAACGCGCTACCACTGTGCAGGGGTGTCAGTCTGAGGGGGGAAAAAGCATCATCTTATTACAGTCGATAAAACACCACCACCAGTGGACAGAGAGACAGACGGGTGGGAGGGGCAGACCTGCATGACGGTGACAGCTCCGTAGGTGACGGCGGTCCAGTAGACGGAGCCGATGAACATCCCACCGGCCACGAAGGGGCAGGTCTTGTAGATGATCTTGTCCACCAGGTCCATCAGGTACACTGCGGGACCTGCACGGGACACAGTCACATGCAGTACAGTCAAACCACGCCTAAAGGGCACCTCAGTGTCGCGGACACCCTTATAATCTGGACAGTTTCACTCAGGCAGTCTCTCCTCTTCTTATCTATTTAAAAGAGTCTCCGGTATACAGGCATGGTAGTGGGGGAAAAGTGGTTTTCAAGGAAAATGGCCGGGGGTCCAGGGGTCCGAAGAAAATTCAATAAAATTCAATAAATGAGTGAAATTTTCACTTTTTCATGCCATTTCAATGCATTTTTAAATAATTTTGTTTCAAACTGTTTTGCGGATTTTCCGCGATTCGCGGAGGTCTACCATGCCTGGGTATACCATAGTGATCACCTCACAATCACAGACAGCTTGGGCCAGTCTGTAGGGTGATTGCAACACAGGTTCGACTGTACAACAGCAATTTAACTCATTAAAAAAATTGCTGAAAGCACATGCGGTTTTTCAACGTTTGTGTTAACTTCCCTGCACCCCTGTCTCAGTGCTGGGAGGTAAAGTGGTGAGGGGAGGGGGGGGGGGGGGGGGGGGGGCTGGTGATGCCCCCATGAAGCTGAAGGAAAACGGGCTCTGTAATCATGAAAAACAGGCTGGTGCACCCATGGGGACACTTCTGCAAGGACACGTCTGCGTCGTTTCTGATAAACGTTTTGAGTCAAGAGTAGCTAATGACTCGGCACACCAAATGCAGTGTCTTGTGTGTGTCTTGTAACACAACACTGGTTTTCAAGGCTGGAGTAGGGCTGCTCTTATGTTGGTAGGGCAGGTGGTCAACGCGTCTCTGGGTCCCATCAGCACCTCGGGGTGTTTCTTTTTCATGCATAGCAACTTAACTGACTGAAATATTGTAACAACAACAAAATGCATGCGATTTTCAATGTTTGTGTTTCTGTTCAAGCATCCCCATTCCAGTGCTAGGGGGTGAGGCAGGCAATGCCCCTGTCACGATAAATAAGTAGTCGTATGAAATATTTACCTCTGCGCATGCGCATTAGAACAGTTACTTATCTCACGTGATTACTACTAACCCTAACCACGGAAAGAACCAAGAAATAGAGCAGGAGGGTGTAAATCTACATATTTGCAGAGAAATCGATGTACAAAGCCATGCACTTAGTTTCGTAATGATTCACAATGGCGGACAAACAAACGATTCTGATTGGCTACGCGGCTAGGACTACTTATCTCATAGAGGTAGCATATTCTCTTCACACACCCATAAGGAAAATGGTACTTTTCAGGGATCTGACGTGCTCTCCTAGAAGCATCCTACAATGTTAAGGCATGACATGAACAAGTGATAATAGGGACAAAATAACAATTTAAGGAATGATGAGAAAGGGAGGTTGCTCCGTTTAAAAACAACAACTGGGCCTGTATTCACATTGATATAGTATGAGACTTATCTTATCAGCCCACCACGAAAACAACAAAGTAACAAACGAGAAAGGGCGTAAAAGGGCCGTGAGGCCCACTTCTTGCCCTGAACTACTACTACTACTATTAGTATTAGGTACTTTATAGTCACAGAGGCGTCTCTGTGAAATCCGGGTTGCTCCCACCTGGAGAGCGCGTTGCAGCCAGAGGCGTGCCACCCATTTTTTTTTTTTGGCATGCGATTTTTGTCACTGATGAGGGATGGGGGGGGGGGGGGGGGTAAATTTTGACCAAATGACAACTTTTTCGTTGCCACTGGGTTTAACGTGTGCTAAGTACATGGGCATACGGGACCTCGGTTTATCGTCTCATCCGAAAGACTCCACGTTCAGACCGTTAAGGCCTAGTGCAGAATGAGAGGAAAAAATCCCCTGTACCCAGGTTCGAACTCGGGTTTACTTGACACGAAGCGAACGCGATACCACTGTGCCACTCTACACCACTACTACTAGTACTACTCAGGCATGGGAATTGTCAGAGACAAAAAACTCTGAAAAGCCTGAAAAAGCCCCCCAATTGAAGTATTTAGTAACAAAAACGAAGTATTTAGTAACAATTTCAAAAAAACATTCGCGGAAATCCGCGAATTCGCGGACAATTCCCATGCCTGACTACTACTTACTTATCATCATGTCTTAGAAGTCCTTCTAAAGTACTAGTATTTGTAAGATATAATCATGATAATTCTCGTACTATCTCAATGTGAATACAGGTCACTGATCTTCAGGCACAGCCCACTGTTAAAAAACAAAACAAAAAACTGAATTCAGGCACATACATATATGCTGCAGAGAAAGAATCACCCATGCATTTGTATCATGTGTGTGGGCACAAAAGGTAGACTGAGAAAGAACAAGAAAGAGAGAAGGGGGGGTGGGAGGATGGAGTTAGAAGCGAGGAGCAATTCAGAACATACAAGAACTAAAGGAAAAAAGAAAGAAAAAAACCCAACCAAAAACGCATACTTAGTTTAAGCAGTCTCCTCCTCCCCCTCCCCCCCCCGTGGGGATACCGGGGGGTCTTGCGTACAAATAATTCCCCCACCTTCTGGAAGTTCTGTGCTTGTAACTTCCTCTAATATGTCTCTCTCTTTGACTCTGCCTTTTTCCTTGCTTTGTGTCATCTACTATGTTTCTGACTTTTTGGCCCATTCTCCTGCCTTTAAAAATAAAAAAATCTTCCATATATACATACATGATATAATTTTCTCCTTTGAGCTTCTCCGAAATCAGAATGCGTTGGCTTAAATGAATGCAGCGAGGAGACCAGTGAAAACTGGAAAACGGACACATACATACCCACTGTGGCAGTATGGCCTGGCAACGCAGAAGAAGAAGAAGAAGCAGTCTCATCAAAAGCAAAGTCTACCGATCCACAATAATAAAGTATGACAAAAGAGAAACAATAAACTTTTCATAAAGTAAGCGCAAATCAACTAGGCAAGATTACACACTGTACCTTCAAACAGATTTGGCAGTGTCTGATATCATAAGGGTGCTAGAAGTAAGTAACCCAAACATTTGCTTAGAAACTTTCTTGCTGGAACTAGTAGTAGTGAAAGTGTAACGTACTATATAATACAGTGTTCAGCGCAACTAGAAGGATATCAATCATGTTGAATAAGGTATTAAATTAGTATTAGGTATTACTATTAGGTACTTTATAGTCACAGAGGCGTCTTTGTGAAATTTGGGTTGCGTGTCGCAGCCAGAGGCTGAAAAAATCAGATGCTAAGCAATCAGCTGGCGAAAATTGCATCAATTTACCTAAAACCCACAAGGGCTGCTAAATAGTTCACAAGCTTGCAAGAATGTGAAACTGATCAAAGGTGGCATGATATTGTAAGGCGTTTGCTTGAGAATTCTTGGAATGCTTAAGATATTGAAACAAACTGAACCTGGCAGTGGCATGAATAAACTGGTGAACGGTTCTCCCCGAGTCCAATAAATGAGTCTCTGTGGCTAAAAAAATATACCATCGAGACACCTAGAGACAAAATTTTAAAAAAGGCCAACCTAGTCTGGGAAAGACGATGCTGTATTCTGTGTTGCATTGTGGGCAGGCCACCTTGGCGGTGCCGTTGCCTTTCTGTTTTTCGTCCACCCAGCGTTGTAAACAGCTCTGGTGCACCCACTTGGTGGTCCCTCGACACCGACAGGGCCGCACCCACACCGCCTCTGTGTCGTCCTCTTCCGTGGCAAAACACACCCAGCAGGAAATCCTAACAATAACATAAAACAACAACAAAAATGAAGAATTGAAGTAACCAAGGTATCACAATTTTCAAAATTTCATCTTTCTACAGGGCTCCCAGGGACCCCCACTTGGGGGTCTATGAAGCACTAAAATTCTACAGGACCCTCTAAAAGAATGTGCAGGGGTTCCCAGGGATGCACTAGAAAAATTATTTTTATCATTCGCTATGCCACTGGGACCCTCTATACTGTAAGTGAAGGAGTCCCTGGGACCCCTTGTTTTGCGGGACGATTTGGGAGCCTTGTTCTAATTCTATAATCAATGATATAATGAACCAGAAAAGAGAAATTAAGTTTAACTAAGAATAAGTATGTAAGATTAGTCAAAGCACATTTCACAATCACAGGCCACACTTTCACGTCAGTAAAGCAAAACTAATCAAATTGGTGGAGCAATAGTTCTAACATCTTTTTTTTTTTCTTTTTCTTTTTCTTTTTTGCTGTCCCATCTTCTGGGTCGTACTAGTGGTGTTGCTCCCACGCCGCTCATTCTGAATCCCAATTCGCAGCTACACCCCAGCTTGTTCAGGTTGCAGAATCAGAGACCAGCAGTCCAAGGGGAGCGAATCTATGTTAGGCTGT
>CM065704.1:23067765-23070265 GCA_017654935.2 Phymorhynchus buccinoides
GTTTTGATGGTACCTTCAGAAAACGTTTGCATGCAAATGAATGTATTTTTTCAATGTTTTCTAACCTGTTCAGACCCCACAATTCTGCTGAGTACATAATGACAGGCTGAACCTGGGTGTCAAAAATTTTTAAAAAAGCAAGATTTAGAAATATCATGCAAACTGCTAATGTGTTTCACACAACTGATGCATGCTCTTCTGCCCTTTACCGCCAAGGCATCAACACATTTACGTATACTCATTTTGGTAGTGAAAACAAATCCTAAATAGTTGTACTCATTTACCACTTCCAAGACATTTCCGTTTAGAATCCATTTATCATTTTTACCCAAAAACCCCCCTTTCCGAAAAACCATTACCTTAGTCTTATCTTCATTAATATTCAAATACAATCTCTTACAGGCTTCATTTAATAAATTAATTTGGTTTTGAAGGCCCCTGGCAGTATCAGACAGAAGAGCAATATCATCAGCAAATAAAAGCAGGAATAATTCAATAAGGCCAGGTAACATTTGAATACCATGCATACCATTACTATTGACATATTCAGCAATTTCGTTTATAAAAATGGAAAAAAGTTCAGGGCTCAGGATACAACCTTGCCTTAATCCAACAGGACAACTAAAAAAACTCTGTTAGACGATCATCGATTCTTACACATGAAACAACTGAGTTATAAATAGCCATGACAGCCGTCAAAAACTTGCCATGTACACCAGTTCTACGTAACGTTTCAAATAATGGTTCGTGTTGAACAGAATCGAAAGCCTTCCTCAGGTCTACAAAACAAGTATAAAGTTTGCCACCCTTTTTGGAAAAACATTTCTCTATAATTGCATTTAAAGTAAAAATGTGGTCAAACGTTGCATAACCCTTTCTGAATCCAGCCTGTGATTCTGTCAATTTTCTATTACTTTCTATCCATTTTACCAGTCGTTTATTTAAAACAGTTGTATAACACTTGCTGACTAAACTTAACAGTGAAACCCCCCTATAGTTGTCTGTAAGTGTCTGGTCACCTTTTTTTAAAGATTGGAACAATAATAGCCTTTGTCCATTCTTCGAGATACAAACCTTTGCTAAAAAGAGTATTAAACAATTTTGTCAAAAAAATAACTGCAAAATCACTGCTTAATTTTAACATTTCTGGTACTATTTCATCGATTCCACATGCTTTTCCATTATTTAATGCACGAATAGCATGTACTACTTCGCTCTCAGTTATGGGCAAGTTCAAATCATCACAGTTTGAGTCTAAGTTTTCAGTGCTATTGACTTGTGAATTCATTTCCGGTACGTTAAATAGATTTTTAAAATGTTGAAACCGCTGCTGATCTGATATTTCTGGACAAACACGAGACTTCTTCTTTCCCGACATACTCCTTACCTCTCTCCAAAACGACTTACTATCTTTGCCAAAAGAAGCCAATCTTTTTGCTTTTTCTCGTTTGAAACAACCTCTTTTCTTCCTTATCAAAGACTTGTATTTTTTACGATATTGAACAAACTCTCTACGCTTACTAGATTTTTTAATGCTATGAAAAACAGATAGTGATTGTCTCACTTGACCCTTAGACTGTCTACAATCATTGTCGTACCAATCTGGTTTTCTTGTGTCGCTACCAACATATATGCGCTTCATCATACAGTCACCACTATTAACTAAAGCATTAGAAAACAATCGTAATTAAGGCTTCGTTGACATCAGTATCAATTAGTAATAAAGCCTGGGAACACATGTCATTCACTTCATTAGAGTTAAATGTTTCAACAAAATTTGGTTCCAGAGCTGCATTCCAAATGCGTTTTTCAATCCACTTCTTTTCATTTCGTCTGTTATTACCCGCATCTATGTCTATGTTCAATTTAATGCCAACAGGTAAGTGTGAGGAGTCAATATAAGACAAAACCCGCAATGAAGTAATATGACCTTGTAGACATAAATCACAATATGCTATAAAGTAATCAATGGTACTACCACCAGAACTTGAAATGAAGGTAAGTGAATCATCAAACCCAAAGTGAATAAGACCATTCAATGCAGAACATAAATTAAGTAAGTCTTTGCCAAAGTTGGTTATTTCTTTGTCATCAGAGTTTCTATGAAACACACAGTCCTCTTCGCTCTCATACAATGTATCCCATATCTCTCCCTCAAACAACACATCCTTTAACAAAGCATTCTCACAACCAGTCCTTGCATTCATGTCACCACAAATTATAAAATGAAAATCCTCAAAACGCTCAAATAAATCAACTAAACATTGCTCAATAATGTCAACACCAAAGCCGTGCTGCGACTGTGTCCAGTATTTACTGTCATACGGGTGAAGATAGGTGCTAATAAGAAAAACAGGCTTATCTGTTCCTGTCAATCGACAATCCATTTTCAAAATAATTATGTTACGCAAGTAGGTATCAATTCTTTCGATAAATTCAGCCAGCCGTTTTCTAACAAATACCATAACACCGCCTGAAAATCGACCCTGCTTTGATAACT
>CM065704.1:23091576-23104076 GCA_017654935.2 Phymorhynchus buccinoides
GATGAGAGAGTCAGGAGAGTCATCGACACACACACATCGACATTAAACTGACAAGCTGTTGCACTTTGCATCCGTGGGGGGGGGGGGAGAGAGAGAGAGAGAGAGAGAGAGAAGAGAGAGAGAGAGAGAGAGAGAGAGAGAGAGAGAGAGAGAGAGAGAGACGAGAGAGAGAGAGAGAGAGAGAGAGAGAGAGAGAGAGAGAGATGTCAGTCATTGAGACACACACACACATCGACATTAAACTGGCAAGCTGTTGCACTTTTGCATCAGTGGGGGGGCGGGGGGAGAGAGAGAGAGAGAGAGAGAGAGAGAGAGAGAGAGAGAGAGAGAGAGAGAGAGAGAGAGAGAGAGAGAGAGAGAGAGAGAGAGAGAGTGAGAGAGTGAGAGAGAGAGTGCTTATGAGTGTGTGTGTGTGCGCGCGCGCGCGCGTGTGTGTGCATGTGTGTGTGCGCGTGTGTGCGCGTGTGCGTATGCGCGCGCGCGCGTGCGTGTATGTATGTATGTGCCTGTCTTTCTAAATTCTGACAGCCGTGCTCCGATAGCCGTTCATCTGACAGCCGTTCATCTGTGATACGTGATTCCGAGAGCCGTGGACCTGACAGTCGTGGTGCCCCGGATAAAATACCTGCCAAGTACTGAACCGCACATATTAACAACAACACCCCCAGGCTGTTGTTATGTAGAAAGAATAGAATGGACATGTAATAATATCAGTCCCTACATAGACAAGCTGTTTCACAACATTCCTATGGGTTAACACTACACAGAGAGAGAGTGAGAGAGAGAGAGAGAGAGAGAGAGAGAGAGAGAGAGAGAGAGAGAGAGAGAGAGAGAGAGAGAGAGAGAGAGAGAGAGAGAGAGAGAGAGAGAGAGAGAGAGGAGAGAGAGAGAGAGAGAGAGAGAGAGAGAGAGAGAGAGAGAGAGAGAGAGAGAGAGAGAGAGAGAGAGAGAGAGAGAGAGAGAGGTCTGAAGTCTGAAGTCTGAAATATTTTAATTGTGAAGACCACCGACCCATACACAATACAAAAATAAAATAGGGGAAAAACGAAAATAGAATAATTAAAAAAAATGCTTAATACATTTGCTAATGAATGCAATATACACCCACGCATCCACGCACGCACAGAGAGAGAGAGAGAGAGAGAGAGAGAGAGAGAGAGAGAGAGAGAGAGAGAGAGAGAGAGAGAGAGAGAGAGAGAGAGAGAGAGAGAGAGAGAGAGAGAGAGAGAGAGAGAGAGAGAGAGAGAGAGAGAGATGTTCGAGAGAGGAGGGGGAGAGAGAGATGAACACTGAACACTGAAATGTTTAATGATTAGGCCATAGGCCCATAATGGGAGTGTTGGCAAAACATGCATTCGTGCAGAAAAAGAAATAAGTTACGAAAATGGTATTCAGGTTCGTTAGTGTTGGAACAAAAGGGACAACTGTGATCTGTTTGGGCTTTTGAAAAGCGAAAACGGTGGGGTTTTAGACATGACACACCTAGTCATAATCTAATTATTGATTTGCGTAAATTTATGTTTTTCATTTCAGATAAATATGGAGAAAGGCTATGTGATGACTTAAATGAAGAAAAGAATTCAAATCGCTGTTTAGAATGCATGTCACTATTCCATCCTTGTCGAAAACAATCAATTAGCCTTTGTTTAAATTCTCGTAAGAAAATGTAATCATTCCCAACCCCTTGATTTTCCAATATGAACCAAAATCCATAATAATACAATGTAAAACAAACAGATGAAACCCAATTATTCTTATTTCTACAATGTAAATTATAAAGAGTTTGATAAGCTTTGTAGGGAACGAACGAACGAAATTTTATTTATACAGGGTAATGAGATAAGTATACATACTTTTTTACACCCAGCCCTGGGAAGGCGATCTACAGGCATTTTCACAAATTTGAGCCAATACATCTGGTCTTAGTTGTTATATCTAAAGGATATCTGCCCGTCTCGCCATAATTATGCAAGAGCACTAGGTGTTCTTACACTAACGCTAAGAAATCTCTTAATTGCAAACAAATGTATTTTTTCTATTATACTATGAACTGCTACAAGGCCCCAAACTTCACATCCTTAAGTAAGAGAGAGAAGAGAGAGAGAGAGAGAGAGAGAGAGAGAGAGAGAGAGAGAGAGAGAGAGAGAGAGAGAGAGAGAGAGATGAGAGAGAGAGAGAAGAGGAGAGAGAGAGAGAGAGAGAGAGAGAGAGAGAGAGAGAGAGAGAGTACATACAAAATCGTACAGCCTAAACAATAAATTATCATCAATCTTATAAACAGAGGAATGCTCGTAATATGATAGGCTTACACAGGCGAACTGTTTCACAACATTCCAGTAGACCTAAATTGACCACATTATACCTAATCATGATTACAAAAGAACAAATTACAATGGCTTGGAGTCAAAACGGACTATCTGTAGATAGTCCATTGACATATTATTTAACTTATTACGAAAACTAATAACTTGTATAAAAAAAAAGACCGCTGAAATAGAAAAAGCAAAACCCCCTTTATATATTTCTGCAGTCATTGTTTGATACAAGTTATTAGTTTTTGTAATAACTCCAATAATACGTCAATGGACTATCGAAAGATAGTCCGTTTTGACTCCAAGCCATCGAATTTTTTAAAGGTAAAATACACGCAAAATCTTCATAGTATTGCCATCAATCTTAGAGACAATTGTATTGCAGATGTCATTCGTTTCTGACAAAGATTTCACAGATAGCAGAGGAAGCAAAGCAGCTGCTTGGGAAACCTGGCTATAAACTTGGTACAGTCCAGAAGCGGGATTTCTCCCTGCTCTTACTGGCTTTATACTGCCGTGGGAGTTTCTACGTGCCTAACTAATTAATAAAGCGCACGGCTCAGACCTTCTTTAATTAAATCCCCATTATCCCCCGAAGACGGAGTGTGGCTGCCCACGTGGTGTGGTAATCAAAAACACGGTCACACACACGTAATGTTCTCATCCGTAGCTGTTGCACTTGTACCATAGTATCCAAAGTGCTTCGGTTATTTGGGATGATCCCTGGAGTCTTTTAGCCAGGGTAGGCCAACAGCCACAACAAATCCCCGTTACTGCAGGCATTGCGCTAAATTGACCACACACCTCTTGACAAACTGGATATTATGTCCGCCCGTTATGTGAATGAAACCCCCCCACCAACAACCCAAAACAAATGGAGGAAAAGAGAATGGTTGGATTGAGAAGGTGAGATTAGCGTCCGATCGGCCAGAGACCTTTATATGGACGGGTGGTTGGATTGAAAGAGTGCGGGATTATTATAAGGGCAGTAGAGTGGACTGGTGGCAGGGTCAGTTGATTGACTTGGACAACCGTCCCGCGGTGGATAATGACACACACTGGGCATTGCACCGCTCAATGAATGGGCTGTTCAGGCGGAGTTATTGTCCGGAGCCCTTGGCACCAGGTGTCGTTTTATTATTTAGAGGCTGTTTCATTAGCAACGCCAAACTCTCTCTCTCTCTCTCTCTCTCTCTCTCTCTCTCTCTCTCTCTCTCTCTCTCTCTCTCTCTCTCTCTCTCTCTCTCTCTCTCTCTCTCTCTCTCTCTCTCTCTCTCTCTCTCTCTCTCTCTCTCTCTCTCTCTCTCTCTCTCTCTCTCTCTCTCTCTCTCTTCATTTCGGTGTCTCTGTCTATCTGTCATTTTGTCTCAGTCATTGTTTTTTTCCCCCTTCCAACTTCTTCTTTTCCTCTCCCTTACCACTATGATTACTTTTGTCAGTATTTTGTACATGATTATCGTATTGTGCTTACTATGTGTATCTTTTCCATATTTTTCATTGCAAAGTGATTTTTTTAACAGTTTTTGTTTTTCATCTTGTTTGCTTCAGTTGTGTTTCTCATTTATTTATGACGACATGATGAAAAAAAGCTTTGCTTAGCTTATTCCTTTATCGTCAATAAAGATCATGTTGACTTGACTTGACTTGACTCTCTCTCTCTCTCTCTCTCTCTCTCTCTCTCTCTCGCTCTCTCTCTCTCTCTCTCTCTCTCTCTCTCTCTCTCGCTCTCTCTCTCTCTCTCTCTCTCTCTCTCTCTCTCTCTCTCTCTCTCTCTCTCTCTCTCTCTCTCTCTCTCTCTCTCACGCACTTTCTCTCTCTCTCTCTGTCTCACCAGCGCATGCCCAAACCAGATTTCCCCTCTTATTTGACAAAGGCGCATTGTCATAAGGCAGTGTCACAGACCAATTGACATAGGCTAGAACGCCAAGGCTACATCAAAATGTTGCTTTGCTCTGCATATTTATGCGGGGATTGTCTTTAGCCATGACAAGCTCCTAGCATAAGCCTATATCATCAGTCTTCAAAATCCCCCGAAGACGGGAGTGTGGCTGCTCACGTGGCGGGGTAATCCAAAGCGGTCACACACTGTAATGTTCTCATCCCTAGCTGATGCACTTGTACCATAGTGTTCAAGTGCCGGCTTCGGTTGTTGGGATGATCCCTGGAGTCTTTTAGCCAGGGTAAGCCAACAACAACACTTGACAAAGCGAAGTAACACAAGACAATAGAGTGATCTCCTGTGGGGCTGCCAGAAGCGCTCATCGTATTACGACACCTGCTGAAGGCCTACTACGCTTAAAGCTTCAGTGAATCCTCGGCATAATGGTCAACTTAGGATGCCCATTTCACAGCCAGGTGGCAATCAAACCAGTAGGGGTTTAGCGCGTGATATTCTTAGTTGGGGGTAGTGAGAGAGAGAAGAGAGAGAGAGAGAGAGAGAGAGAGAGAGAGAGAGAGAGAGAGAGAGAGAGAGAGAGAGAGAGAGAGAGAGAGAGAGAGAGAGAGAGAGAGAGAGAGAGAGAGAGAGAGGGAGATGAGTCCTTACTGGTTTGATTGCATCTGCCTGTTTAGATGCACATGTGTCTGTCTACCCCCTTCCTTATTTCCTTCTATACCATTTTTGGGTATTTGGCATAATCTAGTCACAGAGACTTATCTCTGTGAAATTCGGGCTGCTCACACCTGGAGAGCGCGTCGCCGTAAGCGCAGCGCCACCCATTTTTTTTCGGGGGGGGGGGGGGGTGAAGAGGGGGTAGACTTGGAAAACCTAGCTATCAGTTTGGTCATACCAGGCAACGGGATATTTTCCTGCTCTTATAGACTTTTAACTGTTGTGGAATTTTTACGTGCGGAAAGCGCACGGGTCAGACCAGCTTTAAGGAAGGACTGGACGTTCAGTTCGATATTCGATATTCCCGTCGAACTAGAAACACAGAATCATATATTATTAAAAGTCTCTCTGCTATAGAAAGAAAGTGTGAAGTCGGGATTCGAACTCGGGTCACTCAACATCAGGTGTTATTTTGATTAGGCATAGTAGTAGTAGTAGTTCAAGGCTCGAGATAATCATATCAACATAACCGTGAGCACCATGTCTACAAAGGTAACGCTCGTTACATGTAGATTTCTGTCAGTTCTGTCGGTGTTGTTGCTGGCTGTGTCAGTCTTGAATACTATTTTTGTTGCTGTTGGTTTGCTGTTGTCTTATTTTACTGCATTCTATTCCTTTTTCTTTCCTCTCTTCCATTTTTATCTCTGTATGTAACTGTCTTTTTTTGTTTGTGGCACAAGCCACAAACCTATAACTCACTTTGTCGGTCTGTCTGTCTGTCGGTCGGTCTGTCTGTCGGTCTGTCTGTCTGTCGGTCTGTCTGTTGGTCTGTCGGTCTGTTGGTCGGTCAGTCGGTCCGTCCAAAATTGTCGCACATATTGTAAAAGAGAAAGAAAAGTACAGACAGAAAAAAATACTTGGGCATAAAGTAACATTTCAGTTGTCATATCTACAGTCCTTAGGTATGAATGAAAAATGGTGCTTACGTCCTCTCGGTCTGGAACAGACACATATGGCGAAAATGGTGTTTTACGTCCTCTTGGTCTGAATCAGACACATATGGGACATTTGTAAATACAAATATGGTGGGAACAATACTGGAGGCAATGCCCGGAGGCAGTACGAAACCAGTAAAGTTCCGATTTTAAAAATTATACTTAATACAGATAGGTGTAGCGGTAACCACGCCTCGGTTAAACCTCATCGGCTATGGCACCGCTACAGGTATTTTTGAACTGATGAACAGACACATATGGGACATTTGTAAATTCAAAGATGGTGGGAACAATGCTGGAGGCAATGCCCGGAGGCAGTGCAACTCCAGTAAAGTCCCGATTTTTTTTTAACAATACAGATAGGTGTAGCGGTAACCACGCCTCGGTTAAACCTCATCGGCTATGGTACCGCCACAATCGTATTAAAGAAAGTCCTTAGGTATGGAAAGAATTGTATACTGAACAGAGCACATGAATCTTCATTTTAAAGCGTACAAAATAATAAACATACGTAATACAGACACTGCAACAGACACGACGAGTATGCGGTGCTTCTTTCGATGAGCATAAGTAGGATGAATAGTTTT
Source organism: Phymorhynchus buccinoides (assembly GCA_017654935.2). Taxonomy (NCBI): domain Eukaryota; kingdom Metazoa; phylum Mollusca; class Gastropoda; order Neogastropoda; family Raphitomidae; genus Phymorhynchus; species Phymorhynchus buccinoides. Next base: position 23,098,022 of record CM065704.1, read on the forward strand.
AAATGTTTTCCAAAAGATATAAAAAGTTACGAAATGGTGCAGAGATAACATTCTGGTTTACAGATTAAAATTATTGAAAAGCCAGGGGAGGCGACTCAGTGTATGTAATGATTGGAGTGGCAAAAATAGACCGCTGGGCTGCAGTCTTGTGGAGTGAAAGTGTTTGATCAAAAATTGCGTGTGTGAAGAGCATAATGTAAATGCGCTCGGCGATGCCCTTGTTTGTAGTTCAAATAGTCGCGTGCCACAAACGATTGCGAATCCGCGCTTGTTTCTTTTTAACGTTCTTTCTTCCTTTTCTTCTTCTTCTTTTCTTTTCTTTTCTTTTCTTCGTTTTCCTTTCTTTTCCACTACGTGCTACTGATTCCCGCACGTGCAACTTGTTGAAATACGAGCTTTAATCACTTATTAGTATTTTATTTTTTGTTTTTTTGATGACATGGGATGATTTGTTGCTTCAAGCATTCAGTTGGCCAACGTTTTAGCTGGACAAAGATTTTATAATAAATCGAATTATCGCTCTTTTAACACGGTGTTGCTGATTGTATTTGGTCTTGTCTGAAATACTATTTTTGTTGTCTGCTTACTGTTGACTTGAACACTTGGTTGTAAAGCGCTTTGGGCTCATTTAAGGCAAAGCGCTATATAAATGTAATGTTATTCTATGTGCCTGTTCCAGGCCGGAGGACGTTAAACGAAGTTTCACACGGGAACACGAGAAAAGAGACCAGTGGAGGATCGATGGTTCGATGGAGGGAGACTAATAGACTGTAATACAATGCCACAGCCCGGTCTGCTCGTTACCATCTGTTTGCCTGCGTATCCGCCTGACTGACTGGCCATGTCCGGATATCGTCATCATCATCATCATCATGCACACACATGCACACACTTACACAGTTGCGGGCGCGCTCGCACACACACACACACACACACACACACACACACACACACACACACACACACACACACACACACACACACACACACACACACACACTCTCTCGCTAACGCGAAAAAACAACAACCACACACACACTCGCGCGCCCACAAACACACATGCACGCGCACATACGCAAGCACACACATGCGCATGAATGCACGCACACTCGCTCGCTCGCGCGCAAACACACACACACACACACACACACACACACACATACACACACACACACACACACACGCACACACACACACACACACACACACACACACACACTAAAGGTGGATGATGGCTGTGCCGACTGTTAGTGAAGGCGCAAGGCTTAGGCTACAAGCAAAAAAGAAATTGTGTTTGTTCGTTTAAAACTGTGATGGATGATACCTAACAGAGTATCCTATATTCTCCAAAACCCGTGTGCAACGTCTTGAGCAAACTGAATAAATAGGGCAGATAAACACTTTTTTGTTTGGTTGGTTGTTTGATCCTGTATTTTAATGAATTGTTCGGAAATAATTAAGGAGATTAATCTTAAGGTGTATGGGAGTCATCTTGCCTAATTCAATCGGTCAAACAGGGGAAGTTACTCTACCATCAGGTAGGTCCCCCAAAATAGGGATGATTACCATCTGGGCGGGGGGGGGGGGGGGGGGGGGGGGAGAGATTGCTATCATGTATATTTTTGACATATGTAGAGTCACCCCTCTGTTTCAAAAAATGCATGATAGCAATCTGAAAGTGGTAACTTTCTGTCCGTTAACATGTGATTTATAATGGTACCCCTTATTGTGAAGCATTTTTGGTAAGGGGGACCCTACAGATGTCAAGACTGTATGATAGCAATTGCCCCCTCTCTTCGACGCCATTGTTGTTTGACCGAGTAAATCGAGGTAAACAACTCTAATTTTCACGAAGTGATCTCCCCTATTTTTTTTCTCCCGAAAATCGTCTATTCCAATCCTGGTAGGGGTTTGAGGCAGACGGCGCTATCCAGCCACACACTGTCTTTAAAATCCGTCCATGGCTATTTTTTGTATGTATATGTCACGGGAAAATTCGGAATCTTCCCGGGAAAAATCAGAATTCCGATTTTTCCCGGGAAGATTCCGAATTGTCCCAACGCTGGGAAGATTCCGAATCTTCCCGGTAAGATTCCGAATCTTCCCAGCCTTGGGGAAAATCGGAATTTTCCCGGGAAGATTCCGAATTTTCCCAAGCAAGTAGCTGCATGCCATAGAAAACGAAATAAATCACACAGAGAGAGACAGGCTGACAGAGAAAGACGGAGAGAGACAGGGAATGGAGAGGGTAAGAGCCGATAGGACCGATAGGCGGAAAAGCAGATTTTTTATTTTTTTTATTTCACACATCTAATGTTGGCCCATAACAATCCACTACGTTTCCAGAACAGGTTTCGAGTTTTTAATGAAAAAAAAAATGTAGAGTCCAAATTATTTTGTAGTGATCACAATGCACTTAGCACAAATACATTAGGAACTCGTGCACCAGCCTACCTAATTATCAATTATGGATTCGTATCTTATATGTCGAATATTCCACATCAAATATAGAATGAAAGGCTGTATTGGTAAATAACTACATGCAATATACATAGTGTATCAATTAAGCCTATATCAGATTCTAACGATACCTTTCCATGCCAAAAAGTTATTTGCGGGTGTTCCATAATGTTTTGCGAAGTGTTTAATTTGACAACAAAAAGGAGAGGACACTAAAATTGTGCGAGGGCGCTTATGTTCAAATTCTGATCGCTTCTCGGCCTTTTGGCTAAGACAGTGATTCAGGAACATAAATTTTTGTTTATATCCTGGTTGGTTTGTTCAGCCCGTCGTACATGGCGAAAGCCGACACGCGACGTTAAACTGAACTTCCATCCAATTGTGCGAGGGCACATCTCTTCATCTACCTCGCTGCCTGTCTGTCTGTCTCATATGTATGAATATGAATCACAATATCGTGTTGCTTGACACTACGAGACAATAAAACCATCTCTCTCTCTCTCTCTCTCTCTCTCTCTCTCTCTCTCTCTCTCTCTCTCTCTCTCTCTCTCTCTCTCTCTCTCTCTCCCTCCCCCCCCCCCCCCTCTCTCTCTCTCTCTCTCTCTCTGCCTGCTGTCTGTCTGCTATATTTCTCTCTCTCTCTCTCTCTCTCTCTCTCTCTCTCTCTCTCTCTCTCTCTCATAGTTATAGGTCGTGTGTGTGCGTGTGTGCGTGCGCGCGCGCGCGCGTGCGTGCGTACGTGTGTGAGTACTTGTGTTTGTACGAGCGTAAGTGCGTATGGTTGGATGTAAGCTTATCTTTATTAACATGTGTTCTGATTTGTTTCATATTGCTTGGATTTTGTTATATTTGACTGTTACATACGGCATTATGAATCACTTGGATATTGCTGTTTATTATCATTATCATCATTAGTATTATAAATTTTATTACTTTTGTTTATTAATATTCCTATCGTCATTCTTGATGATGTTATGCTTATTCAGTTCATCCTCATTAAGCATTTCAGGTTGCAAGTTTCTCTCTCTCTCACACACTTCGTTGTAAGCTTGGGAAAATTCGGAATTTCCCCGGGAAAAATCAGAATTCGGAATTTTACCGAGGCCAATTGGGGAAAAATCAGAATTCCAAATTTTCCCGGGAAGATTCCGAATTTTCCCAAACTCGGGAAGATTCGGAATTATCCCGGGGAAAATCGGAATTTTCCCGGATTCCAAAATTTCCCGTGACATATATATACATTATGCTGCTGATAGACAAAAACCGCATACAACCAGACTTTAAAAAACACCAAAAAAACATGATCTCCTCGCTTTTGAGGTAAACATGACCTTGGGGAATATAATATTGCTGTCATTTATGACCGTGTTTACCTGCAGAAAGGGCCAGCCACACGTCCACTAAAATCGCACGACTGTACCATACGATTCGATCACGTGATCTCGATGCGCCAATCACATTTGTTCTTGGAGACCAGTACGTGCGATTTTAGTGGGCGTGTGGTTGACCCTTAATGATATAATTAAAAAAATCAGCGACCAAAATGACGATGCTGATGTTTCAGGTCAATGCGATCAACAGCTTGGAATAATAATAATAATAATAATAATAATAATAACAACAACAACAACAACAACAACAACAACAACAACAACAACAATAATAATAATAATAATAATAATAATAATAATAATAACAAGTGCAACGCCGAGCGGCTGCAAAGTCCCCTCGCAGCATCGCCGAGCTACTCCGAAATAGAGAGAGAGAGAGAGAGAGAGAGAGAGAGAGAGAGAGAGAGAGAGAGAGAGAGAGAGAGAGAGAGAGAGAGAGAGAGAGAGAGCGTCAACCACAGAGCTACAAAGCTGTTTCATGGCGCATGTGTGTTCGGACCCGTGATTTGAGCGCGCGCGATCATGCGCACACGAGCGCACAGAAAAATTCATGACAACTGTGTTATAGACCATTCATCAAGAAATGTGAACAAAACTGCATTGAAATACATGCAAAACTTCGCGAGATATTAGCGATTATGTGTTTTGGGGGTTGAACCCCGTAACTGGCGCGACCTTGACCTTAATGTAAAACTAAATACATCAGTGGATAGCTTGCATCTTGGCAAACTAGTATACCAAATTTGATGATGATAGACTGAATAGTTTTTGAGAAAAACGGACGAATAGCCGGACGGACGGACAGACGGACGGACGGACGGAGGCACGCCGGACGGATCAGACAGAAACAATAGTTCCCGAACCTTCGGCTCGGGGACTACTACTACTACTACTACTACTACTACTACTACTACTACTACTACTACTACTACTACTAATAATAATAATAATAATAATACAACCGTGGTTCCTAAATCAATGTTCTGCTACTGGACTATTAGCCAGGATATTGTTGCATGGTTTTGAAAGACAGCCAGCGTTTGCTCTCTCTCTCTCTCTCTCTCTCTCTCTCTCTCTCTCTCTCTCTCTCTCTCTCTCTCTCTCTCTCTCTCTCTCTCTCTCTCTCTCTCTCTCTCTCTCTCTCTCTCTCAAGTACCATAATAATTATGTGTCTCCTTTCTGTCTCTGTCTCTCTCTCTGTCTCTCTTGTCTCTTCTGTGTCTCTGTCTCTGTCTCTCTCTCTCTCTCTCTCTCTCTCTCTCTCTCTCTCTCTCTCTCTCTCTCCTCTCTCAAGTACCATAATAATTATGTGTCTCCTTGCTCTCTCTCTCTCTCTCTCTCTCTCTCTCTCTCTCTCTCTCTCTCTCTCTCTCTCTCTCTCTCTCTCTCTCTCTCTCTCTCTCTCTCTCTCTCTCTCTCCCGCGTACCATATGTGTGTCTCCTTGTTGTCTCTCTCTCTCTGTGTCTCTCTTTCTGTGTGTGTGTGTGTGTGTGTGTCTCTCTCTCTCTGTGTCTCCCGAAATAAGGCTTAGCGTCCTCTCGGTCCCATGGGACACACATATGGGACATTACCTCCAATTTCGATGGGACTATCTCTCTCTCTCTCTCTCTCTCTCTCTCTCTCTCTCTCTTCTCATCACAGCAGCCTCCTCCCCTTCCCTTACTCCGCACCCTCCCCCTTCTCTCCACTCTTTATACTTTCTACGCTGGACCTTTGGGGGTTTCAGCAGTGAACTTCAAAACAAACCGACACGCACGCGATGGGCTGTTTAGGTAGAGTTATAGTCCTTAGCCCTTGACACCAGGGCCAGTATTCACATTGGGATGGTAGGAGACTTATCATCATGACATCTTAGAAGTCCTTCAACTAAAGTCCTATTAAATCCTACTGCTTTAGAAGGACTTCTGAGATATCACGATGATTAGTCTCATACTATCTCAATGCGAATACAGGCCCTGGTTTCGTTTCATTTAGAAGCAATGGTCGACTTATGGCGATAATTTGACCGCCAGGGGGCAGTCAATCCACTAGGGGCTTATCACGCTATATTCTTAGTTGGGCGTAGTGAGAGAGAGAGGGAGGGTGGGACTCCTCCCTCTCTCTCTCTCTCTCTCTCTCTCTCTCTCTCTCTCTCTCTCTCTCTCTCTCTCTCTCTCTCTCTTTATTCCCAACTAAGAATATAGAGAGGATTAGCCCCACTCGA
>CM065704.1:23114076-23133040 GCA_017654935.2 Phymorhynchus buccinoides
CTAACAGCATTCAACAATGCATGCCCTAACAGCATTGAACAATGCATGCCCTAACAGCATTCAACAATGCATGCCCTAACAGCATTCAACAATGCATGCCCTAACAGCATTGAACAATGCATGCCCTAACAGCATTCAACAATGCATGCCCTAACAGCATTCAACAATGCATGCCCTAACAGCATTGAACAATGCATGCCCTAACAGCATTCAACAATGCATGCCCTAACAGCATTCAACAATGCATGCCCTAACAGCATTGAACAATGCATGCCCTAACAGCATTGAACAATGCATGCCCTAACAGCATTCAACAATGCAATGCATGCCCTAACAGCATTGAACAATGCATGCCCTAACAGCATTCAACAATGCATGCCCTAACAGCATTCAACAATGCATGCCCTAACAGCATTGAACAATGCATGCCCTAACAGCATTGAACAATGCATGCCCTAACAGCATTCAACAATGCATGCCCTAACAGCATTGAACAATGCATGCCCTAACAGCATTCAACAATGCATGCCCTAACAGCATTGAACAATGCATGCCCTAACAGCATTCAACAATGCATGCCCTAACAGCATTGAACAATGCATGCCCTAACAGCATTCAACAATGCATGCCCAATGCATGCCCTAACAGCATTGAACAATGCATGCCCTAACAGCATTGAACAATGCATGCCCTAACAGCATTGAACAATGCATGCCCTAACAGCATTGAACAATGCATGCCCTAACAGCATTGAACAATGCATGCCCTAACAGCATTCAACAATGCATGCCCTAACAGCATTCAACAATGCATGCCCTAACAGCATTGAACAATGCATGCCCTAACAGCATTGAACAATGCATGCCCTAACAGCATTGAACAATGCATGCCCTAACAGCATTGAACAATGCATGCCCTAACAGCATTGAACAATGCATGCCCTAACAGCATTCAACAATGCATGCCCTAACAGCATTGAACAATGCATGCCCTAACAGCATTCAACAATGCATGCCCTAACAGCATTCAACAATGCATGCCCTAACAGCATTCAACAATGCATGCCCTAACAGCATTGAACAATGCATGCCCTAACAGCATTGAACAATGCATGCCCTAACAGCATTCAACAATGCATGCCCTAACAGCATTGAACAATGCATGCCCTAACAGCATTCAACAATGCATGCCCTAACAGCATTCAACAATGCATGCCCTAACAGCATTCAACAATGCATGCCCTAACAGCATTCAACAATGCATGCCCTAACAGCATTGAACAATGCATGCCCTAACAGCATTCAACAATGCATGCCCTAACAGCATTGAACAATGCATGCCCTAACAGCATTGAACAATGCATGCCCTAACAGCATTGAACAATGCAATGCCCTAACAGCATTCAACAATGCATGCCCTAACAGCATTGAACAATGCATGCCCTAACAGCATTCAACAATGCATGCCCTAACAGCATTGAACAATGCATGCCCTAACAGCATTCAACAATGCATGCCCTAACAGCATTCAACAATGCATGCCCTAACAGCATTCAACAATGCATGCCCTAACAGCATTGAACAATGCATGCCCTAACAGCATTGAACAATGCATGCCCTAACAGCATTCAACAATGCATGCCCTAACAGCATTCAACAATGCATGCCCTAACAGCATTGAACAAGCTGCCAGAATAGCGGAAGGAAAGCGGACGCCAGACCAACTTCAAGTTGATTACAATAAGCAACCCAATGGTCAGCGTTTCTCACTTTAGTTCTCGTACTACTAGGACTTACTCAAACAACTACCAACCCAGAGAATCCCCTCAAGAACTGACTACAGAAACAATTCCTTCTTCCCCAAAACCATTCGAGACTGGAACTCCCTGACCCCAGAAATCATCCAGTCCCCCACGCTCAGCTCCTTCATCTCGAGGGTGCTGAAGCAGTCTGTATAAGCTCACACCGACACCCCCCCCTCCCCCCTCTCCTCCCCCCCCCCCCCCCCCCCCCCCCCCACTCCTCCCACAGCTTCTCCTTCTCTCTCTTTTTTATGTTTTATGATTTATTCTTTTTCGTGTGGGGCCAGGTGTTCTCGGACTAGCTGGGGGTGCATGGCCCAACTTATCTATCTAGGTTCTGGTGTTTTTTTGTTTTTTGTTTTATTTTCCCGCGCAGCGATTTTTCTTTGAACCCCAATATTTGTCAGTTATTGCCGGTTACGGCAGGTGGACATCATTGGTAGAAGAAGAAGAAGAAGAAGAAGAAGAAGAACTCCCAGGGATATGACATCAGATCATGTAGGACTCTGTACCGGCAGGGAACCTTCTTCTCTGCACGATCCCACAATGGAGCCACTTTCCAGAAAGTGTGACATTCTGCACCGACCGTAGCATCGTTTGAAGCCAGATTGCAGCGCCACCTCTTCATGACTGACACCCGAGTCCCTGGGGGAGAGCCTGCACCCGCAGCGATCTCAACCACCAAAGACTAAAATTAATTGGAGAATCAGTAGCCATTAGTCAAAGCAATGGTTAATGGATAAACTTCTCCTGTGCTGTATCTAATCAATATGCCCTCCTAATTGCTGCTAAGAAGATTTTGAACAGCAGCTAACATTATAGATTTCATAAAGGCTAGTCCGCATGATTATTATCCGCAGTCTGTGGTTGGGACCTGAAACACAGTTTAAGAGGAAAGAATAGTTCACGAGACACTCTGCCTCCTGATGCTTTCATCATGCTAATGGTGATAATAATTGAAGATCTGTATATCGCACATCTTAGGACATTCATCTCCAGGCGCTTCGCAGTAAGCCTCGTAAAAGGTAAAAACATCTTTCATTCAAATAAAGGCACAAACATTCAGAGTTTCAACAGCAAAAGCATCATCATCATCAGCAGCAGCAACAACAACAGCAACAACACTACCACCACCACCATCAACTAAACCACACATAACATATCACTTACTATCACTCACAATGACACCTTACTTAAAACAACAACAACAACAACAACAACAACAACAACAACAACAACGACAACAACAACATTGTTCTTGTACATTTTCAGCTGATTATGTCTGGACTTTAATGCATTTAAAATGTGTTTTGCTTTTACCAGAATTACTTGTTAGTTTGTTCATTACGCTAATGCAGTGTTATTAGTTCACATCGATTCTTTGTCGTTCATGGATTTGTATGTGTTATCGTGGTGATTGTTATATAATGCACCTGGCTGCAGTTTCTCAGTTATTGGATATTAAAGTTATTCTGAATCTGAACAACAACAAACTAACAGACTGTAGACAAAAAACAATTGACAAAAAATAAGAACAGCATAATAAAATTAAAAAAACAACAACAACAAAACACCACCACCACCAATAAAATAATACGGCAAGCTCTCTATTTTGTTGTTGTTTGTTGACACAAAAAGCTTGCCATAAAGGTTTAATGTTATAAGTCATGGGCAATTCCAATATCGGGCGGATCATTAAGCATAGTCTCTAATTATCTGAACCTAATTATCTGTAATCAGTTCTGCATACTGGCTGGTGGATAATAGCAGATTAATTGTTTTTTCCCAGTTCTCTTTGTTTCTCTGTCTCTGTCTCCCTGTCTCTCTCTCTCTCTCTCTCTCTCTCTCTCTCTCTCTCTCTCTCTCTCTCTCTCTCTCTCTCTCTCTCTCTCTCTCTCTCTCTCTCTCTCTCTCTCTCTCTCTCTCTCTCTCTCTCTCTCTCTGTGTATAAGTGTGTGTGAGAGAGAGAGAGAGAGAGAGAGAGAGAGAGAGAGAGAGAGAGAGACAGAGAGAGAGAGAGAGAGAGAGAGACAGAGACAGAGAGAATGTGCATGCACGTGCGTGCGTATGCGGTGGATTTGTGTGTGTGCGTGTGGATATGTGCATGTGTGTGTGTGCGCGCGTGTGTGTGTGTGATTGTGTGTGCACGCGTGTTTGTGTATGTGCGTGCGTGTGTGTGACATATGTTTGAATGTCATGTGTCGGTGATACCAGTGGTTCATTAATTACCATGATTAGTCTCTGTAACACCCACCTCTACTTCTCTAACTTATCACCATCTACTTTTCCTCCTCTCCTGTCCTCCCTTCCCTCCCCCCACTTTCTTTCTATCTGCGTGTCCATCTCTCAGTGTTGTGTTGTGCAAATGTGTGTGTGTGTGCGTGTCTGTGTGTGCGTGTCTGTGTGTGTGTGTGTGTGTGTGTGTGTGTGTGTGTGTGCGTGTGCGTGTGCGTGTGCGTGTGCGTGTGCGTGTGCGTGTGTGTGTGTGCGTGTGTGCGTGCGCGTGTGTGTGTGTGTGTGTGTGTGTGTGTGCGTGCGTGCGTGCGCGCGCGTGTGTGTGTGTGTGTGTGTGTGTGTGTGTGTGTGTGTGTGTGTGTGTGTGTGTGTGTGTGTGTGTGTGTGTGTGTGTGTGTGTGTCCGTGTGCGTGCGCGTGCGTGTGTGTGTGTGTGTGTGTGTGTTCGTTCGTTCTTTAATTTAACGTCTATCCACCTGACAGTGATATTAGACACACAAAAAAATGTATGTGTATGATTATGTGTAAATGTCCGTTTAAGGGGGTTTGTGGAAGGTATGGAAGGTATGTTAATATATGCATGCATATAATTTACATGAATAAATGGGGTGAGGGTATGTGTACCTGAGTACCTGTATGATTTAGGCCCTATATTAGTGAAACGTCAGTGAAATACTTAAACTTAGAATTATTTCTAAACATTTAAAGGGGAAAAACAATAAAAGAACACTTTTAAACTCCCAAAAAGGAAAGGAAAATAATTAACAAGCACATCAAAGCAAAGGTCCAATTGGGCTCCTAATAAGTCCTCGAACAACTTCTAGAATCTTTGATTCATCACAAAGAATGTCTTCATTGGCTGCCATTGATGGCTTCGTGTCCAAGAACCAAGCAGGTAAGTAGTTTTTAATATGTTCACAAAGAAAAATCACATGGAAATAAATAATATGCTGGCCACAAAAGCAAGTTACATTTTTACAGAATGTTGTTTTCAATGCGTCAAGCCTGAATTTAAAAACAAAACTAAACTTTTTAGAATCCGCCCTTGATGAAGACTTTGTCCTGTTTTATAATCCATTAGCTTTTTAAAGAAATGTCCTTTTTTGTTCTTTTTTACAGAGGGTGATGGCTCTATTGTCTTCTAGCTAAAGCTCTCGTTAGCAAAAGAACACACTTCTCTAGATTCCAAAAGTCATGTACCATGCCCAAATCCAAATACATTATAATGGGATGGGATCCAACAAAGGTCAAGAGAGACAGACAGACAGACCGACAAAAAGATGATATAAATGGTGAATTCGTCCAACATAAGTTCTCCTCTCACTCCTGTATGGGTAATATTTGTGGCTGTGTGTGTGTGTGTGTGTGTGTGTGTGTGTGTGTGTGTGTGTGTGTGTGTGTGTGTGTGTGTGTGTGTGTGTGTGTGTGTGCGTGTGCGTGTGTGTGCATGAGTGTGCGTGTGTGCGTGTGCGTTCGCGTGCGTGTGCGTGCGTGCGTTTGTGAATGCGTGCGTGCGCGCGCGTGTGTGTACGTGCGTGCGTGCGTGCATGCGTGCGTGTGTTTGTATGTGCGTGCGTGCGTGCGTGCGTGCGTGCGTGCGTGCGTGCGTGCGTGCGTGCGTGCGTGTGTGCGTGTGTGTGTGTGTGTGCGTGTGTGTGTGCGTGCGTGTGTGTATGTGTGTGTGTACGCGCGCATATGCACCTTTACACTCAGAGACTGGCTTACGGGGCGCGCACGCTTGACTCATTTCAAAATAACTTGTTTTTTGTAAATCTCACCCATCAAAACATCTCTCAGTGTTGTGACACACTGTGTCACCAACATAATGTCACAGGGACCCAGACAGTCAAACGCTTTAATATGCTGCACCGAAGGCTACCAGTTTGAAAACCTCATGTGGTCCCATGCTTGAAAACGCTGTATGTTCAATATCAAGGTCTAGATACACGTTAACATCTTTTTTTTACTATTTCCCCAAGACAACACAGTGACAATTATTATACCAGCCATAAAGGTCTTTGTACACGTGAATTTTTTTTAAACCTCTTTTACCAGTTTGAAAACCTCAAGTGGTCCCATGCTTGAAGACGCTGTATGTTCAATATCAAGGTCTTAATACACATTAACATTATTTTTACTATTTCCCCAAGACAAACACAGTGACAATTATTATACCAGCCATAAAGGTCTCTGTACACATGAACATTTTTAAAAAAACACGTTTTTTCAGCATGGCGACACAGTGATGTGCAAGTCATATAAATGTCTTTGTACACGTTAACATAATTTAGAAAATATATTATTATTTCCCCGTGGCAACACAGTGTTAGGCCACTCATACAGGTCTCGGTACACGTTAACAAAATTCACAAAGTATGACTATTTCCCCATGGCAATACAGTGAGTTGCAAAGGTCTGTGTACACGTTAACACTACTCACAAGATATTTCTATTTCCCCATGGCAACACAGTGAGCTGTAAGTCATAATAAGGTCTGTGTACACGTTAACACTACTCACGAGATATTTCTATTCCCCCATGGCAACACAGTGATAGCCCACTAGAAGTATCTTGTGAATAATGTCAACGTGTACACAGACCTTAAAGAGTGGGCTATCACTGTGTTGCCATGGGGAAATAGAAATATCTCGTGAATAATGTTAACGTGCACACAGACCTTAATATAACTTACAACTCACTGTGTTGCCATGGGTAAATAGTGACTTTTGGTGAATTGTTGTTAACGTGTACACAGATCTTATTAACGGTATCTGTACACGTGAACATTTTTTGCCTATTATGACTGGCTTAGCACTGTGTTGCCATGGGGGAAAGAGTGAAACATGTGGGACGTGTGAAACATGTGTACGTGTGCAGAGACCCATTTTCAGTGAACAACATTATTAGTAGTAACAATGTTGTTACATGGATACTGTAAGTATGTTTGTCAGAAAACTTCTGTGTCTAATGATGGAAAACTAATGAACAACACACACACACGCACGCACGCACGCGCGCACGCACGCACGCACACGCAACGCACGCACGCACGCACGCACGCACGCACGCACGCCGCACGCACGCACGCACACACACACACGCACACACACACACACACACACACACACACACACACACACACACACACACACACACACACACACACACACACACACACACACACACACACACACACACACACTTATACTCACCACACAGCAGAAAACATCATGTTGGACGAATGTACGCATATAATTATATCTCTGACTGTCGGTCTGTCTGTCTGTCTGTCTGTCTATCTCTCTCTCTTTCTCTATCTCTCTCTCTCTCTCTCTCTCTCTCTCTCTCTCTCTCTCTCTCTCTCTCTCTCTCTCTCTCTCTCTCTCTCTCTCCTCTCTCTCTCTCTCTATCTGTCTCTCTCTCTGTCTCTCTCTATCTGTCCCCCCTCCCCCCCTCTCTCTCTCTCTCTCTCTCTCTCTCTCTCTCTCTCTCTCTCTCTCTCTCTCTCTCTCTCTCTCTCTCTCTCTCTCTCTTATTACTTTCATGTTGTGAACAGACAATAAAACACCAGTGAAGGTTAGACAATCGTTATGAAAGCGAATGTGTTAGGAAAACGGATGGGGTGGGGGTGGGGGTGAGGGGATAAAGTAGTTTGGGAAGGGGGTGGGGGCAGCTGTTGTTTTTCCACCCCCCCCCCATGAGCTCTTCTGGTGGATATACAGGGGATAACCCTTCTGGCTTATTTGATTTTCCTTGATCAAATAGAAGGCATAATCTATTTTGTTTTCTGCTCGCACAAACGAGAGAGAGAGAGAGAGAGAGAGAGAGAGAGAGAGAGAGAGAGAGAGAGAGAGAGAGAGAGAGAGAGGAGAGAGAGAGAGAGAGAGAGAGAGAGAGAGAGAGAGAGAGAGAGAGAGAGAGAGAGTTAGTTAGTTGACAAAATGCCTTCAAATGGAACACCACATGCTATCAAAAGTCTGAGGACTATAACTCAACCGAAGCAGCTAATTAATTTTAGCCTAGTCAGATGACAATGATTGCCTGGAACGGCCTTGTATCATATTGCATTCTATTGGCCACTGCAACGACACCTTTTGCATGAGTAAATGCCCTTGGTAGACGCTCGAGTACTGACCAAACAAGGGAATAACTCTCGCCAAAACCCTTATTTGAGGCCACTGAATGGCTGCCTTTTGCAAGCAAGAGTGAATGCCCTTTTGGATACTGACCAACAAGGGCTTAACTCTCGCCGTCAAGGGCGTTAATAACCCTAGTTGCAGTGGCCAATAGGGCTTTACAATGGGAGAGAGAGAGAGAGAGAGAGAGAGAGAGAGAGAGAGAGAGAGAGAGAGAGAGAGAGAGAGAGAGAGAGAGAGAGAGCAAAACAAAAAAGAGAACACTTTCCATTCAACCCGCCTCATTACGCACCACGAGTCATTGTGCCATATAATTTATGCCAAAGGGCTGAATACATACTGTATTATGCACAGAATTATTAATTATATTCAATGCGTAGTTATCGCATGCTTGGGTCCTTTTACTTGCTTTCATTACTGGTCGACATTTGGTGTTAGCTACAACTAAATTTGGGGTGTGCCAATACTAGAGTGAGAGCGAACCCCCTGAAACTGAAGGTTCTTTTTGTTAAAAGTTTCTATAAAAAAACAGCATTTAGAAGCACTTTCATGTTTTTTAAACAATAAAATTGTTTTTCTCTGATTCTTGTGAAAATATTCTTCATTATTAAAGTACACTGCAAATTGAAGATATTCTGAAAATTAACAAAGCCGAGATCAGGATTTCTGCTTTTCCTGCCATGTGGTTTCACCCATGAGTGTCGGCTACGGGGCAAGTACAGATGGCAACTTGCATTCAGCTCCTAACTACAGTGTGACATATCACGCGAAGGCGTTTAGTTCTTTGTACACTGTATCAAAAAGCCTAAATGTCACAAAGAGTGATTACTTCGCAGCCTACAACCCTTGCAACAACAAAAAATGAAGCCAACTTTCTTACTTCCCACCTGGAAGGTGAAAAGGTTGGAATGTTGGGAAGTGTTAAGTATGGTAACAGAGGCAGTGGGTGAGTTCACAATGATCCCCAAGGTGTAGTGTAGGTGAAAGGTGGGAGTAAAAAACAAACCAGCTTCAGTCAGCTGCGGACTGCGAACTCTTCGTATATATTCATTTTGTTTTGGGACTGTATGTAACTGACTGACCCAGCAATGACTACTTTACCCTTCCCCGTGGTAGGTGGCTCAGCAGTGTGGTAAATACCCTGCCAGGAGAGCTATCTTATTAACTCCACACAGCAAAGGGGCAGACACACTGCCTTTACCCTTCCCGTGGTAGGTGGCCCAGCAGTGTGGTAAATACCCTGCCAGGAGAGCTATCTTATTAACTCCACACAGCAAAGGGGCAGACACACTGCCTTTACCCTTCCCGTGGTAGGTGGCCCAGCAGTGTGGCAAATACCCTGCCAGGAGAGCTATCTTATTAACTCCACACAGCAAAGGGGCAGACACACTGCCTTTACCCTTCCCGTGGTAGGTGGCTCAGCAGTGTGGTAAATACCCTGCCAGGAGAGCTATCTTATTAACTCCACACAGTAAAGGGGCAGACACACTGCCTTTACCCTTCCCCGTGGTAGGTGGCTCAGCAGTGTGGTAAATACCCTGCCAGGAGAGCTATCTTATTAACTCCACACAGCAAAGGGGCAGACACACTGCCTTTACCCTTCCCGTGGTAGGTGGCCCAGCAGTGTGGTAAATACCCTGCCAGGAGAGCTATCTTATTAACTCCACATAGTAAAGGGGCAGACACACTGCCTTTACCCTTCCCCGTGGTAGGTGGTCTAGCAGTGTGGTAAATACCCTGCCAGGAGAGCTATCTTATTAACTCCACATAGTAAAGGGGCAGACACACTGCCTTTACCCTTCCCTGTGGTAGGTGGCCCAGCAGTGTGGTAAATACCCTGCCAGGAGAGCTATTGACTCCACACAGTAAAGGGACAGACACACTGCATACGATTCGATCCCAATGCGATCCGACTGTGACGATGTCTGTGAGTCGCGATTCACTGTACTCAAGTAGGCCTGGAGACCCCAATACAGTGGAACCTCCCTTATAAGACCTCCCATTCTAAGACTCCCTCCCACAGGAGACCTACTTCTCCCAGACATTGCCCTTCTTTGTAAGTATTAAAAGTACCTCCCTTATAAGACCTCATTTTGGATGCTTTTTGAAGGTCTTATAAGGGAGGTTCCACTGTACACGAATCAAATAAAATGTCTAATACAAGATTCAAGATAAGTTTAATCCTTTTGCCCCTATTGGGGTGTGGTAGAGGAAACAACACAAACCAAAAATGATACATTGGGTCACATCATCAAACGATAAAAAGAAATGAAACAATCGGTCCATTGACGTATTATTGAACATATTGTGAAAAGTAATAACTTACTTAAAAAAAAGTTTTCACAATGTGTTCAATAATACGTCAATGGACTATCTAAAGATAGTCCGCTTTGACTCCAAGCCATCGAAATAATTATAGAGATATTTCATCAGATTCCGGCGTGTGTACGGGGGGAACTACAAAACATAGCGAACATAACTAATAGGATTTCGTTAGGTTCGTTTAGACAGTAGAATTTCACGAGAATCATGCCTCACAAATGTCACAATCGGATCGCATTGGGATCGAATCGGATGCAGTGTGTCTGCCCCGTAGACAAGAAAATGTCGCCGAGCGGCAGACATGTCCCCCTAGCCCGCCTTTTCCTCCCCGGGGCCAGTGACAGCAGCAAAGTAAAGGATGAAAAAGTGATAGGACAAACACACACACACACACACACACACACACACACACACACACACACACACACACACACACACACACACACACACACACACACACACACAAAACCCCACAAAACCCCACACCAACAAACCCACCCAATAACAACATACTCCTGGTTTCACTTTGCAGGCCGAGGACAATAACTAGAACTATTTATCTCCACGCAAATGAGTAATTAGCCGTCATTGTTTCACACGCTATTATAATGCCACCTCGCTGATTAGATGAAAAGGTCTGGTAATGAACGGTCAAATGCACGTGCACCCAGTGGAGAGAAGAACGATGTCGGCCTATTTCGTCCCTTCGTTGTGGTGTGATTGGTGTGATGTACACCTAGGCCTACTTGTAATTTGTGGCAAGAGTTAATTAGTGTAATGGAAAAATAAGAAAGCGGATCATGCTATATTAATATGTATTCCTTAAAGTCTCTGTGGGTCTGTCTGTCTGTCTGTCAGTTTGTCTGTCTGTCTGTCTGTCTGTCTGTCTGTCTGTCTGTCTGTCTGTCTGTCTGTCTGTCTCTCTCTCTCTCTCTCTCTCTCTCTCTCTCTCTCTCTCTCTCTCTCTCTCTCTCTCTCTCTCTCTCTCTCTCTCTCTCTCTCTCTCTCTCTCTCTCTCTCTCTCTCTCTCTCTCTCTCTCTCTCTCTCTCTCTCTCTCTCTCTCTCTCTCTCTCTCTCTCTCTCTCTGTGCGTGTGTGCGTGTGTGTGTGCCCTTTCTTTCTAGTTCGACAGGAAACTCGAACTGAACGTCGAGTGTTTCGGATGGGGACTTAAAGCTAGTATGACCCGTGCGCTTTACGCACGTACAAATCCCACGGCAGTTGAAAGTCGGTAAGAGCAGGGAGAAATCCCGCTGCCTGGTATGGCCAAATTGATAGCTAGGTTTCCCAGTTCTGCCCACACCCCCTCCTTACCTTACCCCCCCAAAAATAAAAAAATAAAAATTGGGTAGGTATTAGTATTAGGTATTAGGTACTTTATAGTCACAGAGGCGTCTCTGTGAAATTCGGGTTGCTCCCACCTGGAGAGCGCGTCGCAGCCAGAGGCGCGCCACCTAATTAAAAAAAAAAATTGGCATGCGATTTTTGTGTGACTGATGAGAGGGGGGGGGGGGGTGTGTACATTTTGACCAAATGACAACTTTTTCGTTGCCACTGGGTTTAACGTATGCTAAGTGCATGGGCACACGGAACCTCGGTTTATCGTCTCATCCGAAAGACTCCACGTTCAGACCGTAAGGCCTAGTGCAAAGGGAGAGGAAAAATCCCCTGTACCCAGGTTCGAACTCGGGTTTACTTGACACGAAACGAACGCGCTACCACTGTGCCACTCTACACCATGGCGCTGCGCTTGCGGCGACGCGCTCTCCTGGACAGAACAGCCCGAATTTTACAGAGATGAGTCTCTGTGACTTGAATATACCAATATACCAAATAGAGCTACGGAGGCGTGATATTTAATATTTGTTTTAAAAAAAGACGGTGTTGACAGAGCTCGCTCTAGCTAACAACCAAATGGAGGCGGTTGGAATGGTCAAGGCACTCAGGGTCGAGTTTCTCTAGATAACGGTCACCGCGCGAATAACGCTTACGCCAAACGGGGCCTAAGAAACACTTTAGAAAACATTTGCGGAAGAATATTACAAGCTCTCGTCTGATTGGTCAAGTTTTTAAAATTATTTTAAGCAACGTTTAATGGACCAATCAACAACAAGAAACGTATTCACCCCTACTAGTTCCGGATAGTTCGCCGTTTGCTCGGTGTTTGGCAAGAACAAAACGCCACGCGAACTATCGGCAAACGAAGGGTGTTTCTTAGACCGTTTTTGCCGATTTGAGCGAGCGCAACGTAACGTTATCCCTTGTGAAACGGCCCCCTGATAAAACAAACCACGAAACATGACTGTGTTCTTTATTTAACACTTAATTAGGTAAACAAGAGTCTCGCTAGCCAGACAAAAACAAACAAAAGTCCATTATACTTTCAGCAGACGAAAGACACGTATATACAAACATCTATCATCTAAAAAGTCGAGAGCGTGTTCTAAGCTAGTTTTGCCATCTCGGCAATTGTAAAAAACAGCCCCCACATCGCATTTCTGCGCAGGTCAGCTGTTCTGACGTCAAGGGGAAACACTAAAAGCGGGAATACAGTATCGCTACTTTCAACAGCAGTTTCTCATTAAAAAAATGTCACTAAGAAGCAACATTTTGCTTTGCTCCAGGTAAGAGATGGGCTTAGTGTTAGGTTAGGGATGTTTTCATGAAATGTGAAGAAATATACTATGCCTTGAGATTTAAAGTCAAGAACATGTGAGGGGTAGCTGAACTACACCTTTCCCCATATTTTCCAGCTCACTCATTACTAAAAGGGGAAAAAAGCCTAAACTGACTTGTTTCCATCATCGAACTATCTGCTTTAAAGAGTGAAAAAAAAGTAATTATTGATAAATCAACTCGTTTTTAACACAACTTTATGTTTAGCAGAGGGGAGGTTTTGTTTAATAGAACAGCCCGGGAGAGTGAAAGGCCGTATATATACACAAAAAAAAGCTTTACTTAGCGAAAGAGCCTATCCGGGTATGCGCGAAGGGAAAAGGGGCTTAACTTTATAGTTGCCGCCTTCTCAGAAGGTTCGTCAAATGTTTTGGTTGTGAGTTTCCCACTACCAAACTAAACTATTGTTCAGTAAAAGATCTGTCCAGGGAAATTAACAAACCTTTTTATCTGAACAAAATGGGAACGTCTGAAAGTGAAAGGACCATTAGTTTTGACTTTCAAAAAGTGTTGATTTTGACTGAAAATGAACAGATTGTTTGAGCTTTCAACGCAGACAGAACAGAAATACAGGGACGGAGATGAGGGCATGCAGGAAGTGCTTTTTAAAAAAACTATCAAATGGTTAGTTTCCACAAATACAGACTTCGTTCAAAATGCTTCGTCTCCATTAAGAGAGAGAGAGAGAGAGATGGAGAGGGGGGAGAGCGAGAGAGCAATGAACAATGAACAATATACATTGAACAACGTTTTAATGAACCGGGTCATCTGCTATGTCAAAGGGAACAGTGGGAAGGGGAAATTGTTAAATCAAATCAACCCCCCCCCCCCCCCCCCAAAAGCGGAAAAATCCAGAGAGAGAGAGAGAGAGAGAGGGGGGGGGGGGAGAGAGAGAGAGAGAGAGAGAGAGAGAGAGAGAGAGAGAGAGAGAGAGAGAGAGAGAGAGAGAGAGAGAGAGAGAGAGAGAGAGAGAGAGTCAAATTGAAGACTGAAAAACTTTATATTTTATTGATAAAGATTTCTTACATCCTGAGAGAGACAGACAGGCAAAAACAGAGAGAGAGAGAGAGAGAGAGAGAGCGAGAGAGAGAGAGAGAGAGAGAGAGAGAGAGAGAGAGAGAGAGAGAGAGAGAGAAGAGAGAAAAAGGGGGATAAAGTTAGAGGAAAATGGGGTTTTTGTTTTCATTTAAAAACGCAATGCTAACTTCTCTCTCTCTCTCTCTCCTCTCTCTCTCTCTCTCTCGTCTCTCTCTCTCTCTCTCTCTCTCTCTCTCCTCATCTCTCTCTCCTCTCTCTCTCTCTCTTCTCTCTCTCTCATTCTCTTCACTCTCTCCTCTCTCTCTCTCCCCTCTCTCTCTCCTCTCTCTCTCCTCTCTCTCGTCATCTCCGGCCATATCTCTCTCTCTCTCTCTCCTCTCTCTCTCTCGTCTCTCCCCTCTCTCTCTCTCTCCCCTTCTCTCTCTCTCTCTCATCTCTCTCTCTCTCTCTCCTCTCTCGTCTCTCTCTCTCTCTCGTCCTCCTCTCTCTCTCTCTCTCTCTCTCTCTCTCTCTCTCCTCCTCTCTCTCTCTCCCCTCTCTCTCTCCTCTCTCTCTCTCTCTCTCTCTACCTCTCTCACCCCTCGACTCTCCCTCTCTCTCTCTCTCTCTCTCTCTCTCTCTCTCTCTCTCTCTCTCTCTCTCCTCCAACCTCTCTCTCTCTCCTCTCTCGTCCTCTCTCTCTCTCTCCTCCTCTCTCTCTCCTCTCTCTCCTCTCTCCCTCTCCATCTCTCTCTCTCTCTCTCTCTCTCTCTCCTCTCTCAATCTCTCTTCTCTCTCTCTCTCTCTCCCCCTCTCATCTAGAAACGAAACCCAGCTATTGACCTTTAGAAGGGGGTATCATAAATATTTGATTGACCAACTATAATTCATGTAGGCATATTTGTGTTTTTGTCCGTCACCGAAGGTGATCGGACTTTGCGATGGGCTGGTTTGTCTGTTTGTCTCTTCTCTCACGTTTCTCCACTCCTCATCTCTCCTTCTCTCTCCTCCAACTTAGTCCGTCTTCTCTCTCCTCTCTCTCTCTCTCACTCTCTCATCTTCCTCCCTCCTTACTCTCTCCTCTCTCTCTCTCTTCTCTCTCGTTCTCTCTCTCTCTCTCTCGTTCTTTCTCTCTTTCTCTCTCCCTCTCTCCCATCTCCTCCTCTCTGTCTCTCCCTCTCTCTCCCTCTCTTCTCTCCTTTTCTCTCTCTCTCTCTCGTCTTTCTCTCTTTCTCTCCATCGCTCTCTCTCCCTCTCTCTCCCTCTCCCTCCGAAATCTCCTCTCCTCATCTCATCTCCTCTGTCTCTCTCTCTCTACTCTCTCATCACTCTCTCCCTCTTCCTTCTCTCTCTCTCCGTCTCCCTCTACTCTCCCTCTCTCTCTCCCTCTCTCTCTCTCCTCCCTCTCTCTCGTCTCTCTCTCCTCTCTCTCTCTCTCCCCTCTCTCCTCCTCTCTCTGTTCTCCCTCTCCCTCTCCCTCTCTCTCACTTCCTCTCTCTCTCTCTCGCTCCCTCTCTTCATCTTCTCTCTCTCTCTCCCTCCTCTCCTCTCTCTCTTCTCCTCTCTCTCTCCCTTCCTCTCTCTCCCTCTCTCTCCCTTCGTCTCTCTCTCCCTCTCTCTCTCTCCCTCTTCTCTCCTCTCTCTCTCTCTCTCTCTCCTCTCTCTCTCCTCTCTCCTCCTCTCTCCTCTCTCCTCTCTCTCTCTCTCCTGGCGTCTCTCCGCTCTCCTCTCTCCTCCTCCTCCTCTCTTCTCTCTCCCTTCCCCACTCTTTCCTCCTCTCTCTCTCCTACCTCTCTCTCTCTCTCCCTCTCTATCAATCTCTCTCTCTCTCTAACTCTCACAATCTCTAAAGACACGAAACCCAGCTATTGACCTTTAGAAGGGGGTATCATAAATATTTGATTGACCAACTATAATTCATGTAGGCATATTTGTGTTTTTGTCCGTCACCGAAGGTGATCGGACTTTGCGATGGGCTGGTTTGTCTGTTTGTTTGTTTGTTTTTGTCCGTCACCGAAGGTGATCGGACTTTGCGATGGGCTGGGTTTTTTTTTTTGTTTTTTTCTTCTTTCTTTTTTCTGTCTGTCCCAAGGATATAACCGCTTGACCGAATCGCGTCAAATTTTTGTGTGAAGGTGTGCCACCTTAATAGGAAGAGATCCGCGTAAACCATTTTGCCGTTGTGACCTTGAAAACCGAAAATCTATTTTTAGCCATATCTCGGGCACCGATCAACATAGGATGTTGAAACTTGGTATGAAGGTGGTTTGGCTTATGCCCGTTCTGATGATGTTATACGATCAAGGTCAAGGTCAAGGTAAAAAAGATCGCTGGAGCCTGAAAATCGGAGGGTCATTTTTTTTCTCCTTCTGACTGTCCCAAGGATATCTTTCGAACGGGTTGACCGAATCACGTCAAATTTTGTGTGCCGGTGTGTCACCATGAGAGGAAGGCATCCGCGCAAACCTTTTTGCCGTCCTGACCTTGACCTTGGCGTACGACATTGAAAACCGAAAATCTTTCAGGGCCATAACTCCCACACCGTTAGTGTTAGAGTCTTCAAATTTGGCATGAAGGTACTTTGGCTTATGCCCGTTCTGATGGTGGCATACCGATCAAGGTCAAGGTCACGGTCCGGGCGATCGGTAAGCCTTGAAAGTGGTAGGGGTCTACACATTGGGTTTTAAGTCATATTTTCCACATTTGTACTTGACAGAAGCGCTTCAGATTGTGTGTGGTACTGTATACCCTAGAGAAGAAAACATCTGAGCATAAATTATCACCATGCTGACCTTGACCTTGACGTGTGACCTTGAAAACCGAAATTTCCTTCTTTGCGCTATATGTTTTCTTCTTCAAGCTGTATCTCGTGAACTAGAAGAAGACAGAATCCCTTCCAATTTTGTGTCAGGATGTGACACTCTACGGGGTGTGTCGCAAGTGCGTGGCATTGCTGGTGACGGACATGTCTGCCGCTCGGCGACGCCCTTGTTTTAAACTTTTTTTATACTAATGCTAGATATTCATATGTACAATTCTGCATTTCCTTATGAATTTTGCATCCATGATTATTGTAATTCTGAAGTAATGCCCATGGAGCAGCAATCTACATGCTATGCATGATATGTGTGCACGGGCGTGCTTGTGTATATGGGTGTAAGCGTGTATGTGTGCGCATATGAGGGTGTGTGTGTGATGAATGTGGTGTGGTGTGTGTGTATGCCTGTGTTGTGTGTGTGTGTGTATGTGTGTGTGTATGTGAGAGAGAGAGAGAGAGAGAGAGAGGAGAGGAGAGAGAGAGAGAGAGAGAGAGAGATAGAGCGAGAGAGAGAGAGAGAGAGAGAGAGAGATTATGCCTAAGTGCGCATTTTCTTTAATTGTTTTGACGCGCGGCCGTAGATGTAAATAATGTAATACTGTATTTTGGTGGAGGATTATAAAATTTTTTTTTTTTGCATGTTTTTTTTGCATGTTTTAATGATTTTTTTTCCCAGATTGTTTCCCCTTGTCATGTTTTTGCCTGAGGGCATGGTGTAAAAAAGCTGTCTCAGCTCCCCCCCCTATTCAATTTCCCTCATTAAAAAAGTATCGTATTCGTCGTATTCGTATTTTCGATCTATTATTTCGTATTCTCTCTCTCTCTCCTCTCTCTCTGCTTCTCTCTCTCTCTCTCTCTCTCTCTCCTGCTCTCTCTCTCTCTCTCTCTCTCTCTCTCTCTCTTCTCTTCTCTTCTCGTGGTTTCTGTCTGTCTGTGTGTGGTGTCCTGTCTCTGTGTGTGTGTGTGTGTCTCCTCCGTCTGTTCTTCTCATGTTTGTGTGTGTCTCTGTCGTGCTGCTCTACCTCGCTCTCTCCTCTCTCTCTCTCAGTCATCTCTCCTCCTCTCTCCTCAATACTCTCCAGCTCATCTGCGTCTCTCTCTCTCTCCCATGACGTGCCAGATAGCAGAGGGGGGCAGGAGAGGACTCGACAGATAGCAGAGGGGGCAGTGAAGAGCCACGATAGTCAGACGGGGGCAGAGGACTCCAGATAGCAGAGGGGAGATGACTGCAGATAGCAGAGGGGGGGGGCAGATGTTTGCTCGTGTAGGGGCGATAGACTCATTCGCACAGTCATGTAATCTGCGCATGCACTTCCATAGCTAACAGCACTTCAGACTGACAAGGCAAGATAGCAAGAGAGGGGGCAAGAGACTTTCATATTCCTCCTTTCTTTTTTTTTTTTTTTTTTTTTTTTTTTTGGCAAGAGAATAGTCAATGACAACAGACAAAAGGAGGGGCAGATTATTAAAAATTTTTTTTTGTTTTAATTTTTTTAAATTTAACATATTCTTAAGACGGATTGGATTTAGAAAGAGTTTTCCCACTTTTCATTCCTGGCGGGGCTCTCATTTAAAAATAAATTTTTTTGTTTTTTTTTTTTTTTTCGTAAAAGCGTTTTTTTTTTTTTTTTGCAGGGAAGTGTCAAAAGGCAACCCAGTCGCTTTTTTTTTGTTTTTTTTTGAACACAACTTACTAATACCTGACTCCGAACGTACGAACAAGGTCACTGTCGTAGGAGTTTAAAGACGCAGTGAGTTTTTAGTATCGTAAATGTTCGGTTGTGTGTGTTGTGTGTGTGTGTGTGTGTGTGTCTGGGTGTGTTGTGTGTGTGTGTGGTGTGTGTGTGTGTGTGTGTGTTGTCCGTGTGCCCCCACTCCACCATCCACTGCTAACTTCCACGTTCCCTGCCCTGTCCACTGAATGTGTGTGTGTGAATGAAAATGTTGCCGACCTCCCGAC
>CM065704.1:23133540-23156265 GCA_017654935.2 Phymorhynchus buccinoides
GTGGTGTGCGTGCGGGGCGTGTGTGCGCGTGCGTGTGTGTGTATGTGTCCTGCCGTCCTTGTCGGGTGCATGAGCACCTAAAGGCTCAGTCAGTTAAACATTCCATGCCTAGAAAGAACCTTAAAGAGAAGGAAGATAACTTCACACGAAGCTTTATTCTATTCTAGCATGGTTCATTGATTTTCGCTATCTGTCTGGCCCGTTCAGTTTACCTCCAAAACTGTGACTGAACGTACGTGTCAACAATCTGGCACTCTGTTTGTATGCTCTCTCGAACCCCCCTCGAACTCCCCTCTCTAAGCAAAAACAGCACACACACACGCGCGCGCGCGCCGCGCGCGCACGCAACGCACGCACGCACGCACGCACACGCACACGCACACACACACACACAGAAGCCGGAAATTATAAAATCCCACAACGGGATATTTTCCCGTCTAATATCACGAGAAGTAGATAGACGTTAAATGGAAACCCCCCCCCCCCCCCCCCCCCCACACACACGCACGCACACGGGCAACGCATGCACACACGCACGCACAACGCCACCGTTGCCATAATATATTAATACACCCGAAGCTTCCTACTACCACTCACCCCCCTCCCTACCCCCTGTCCTTATCATATCTCTCTTTCAACCTTCACTATCCACCCCCACAATTTTTTGTTTTCTTATCCTGTGTCGCATTCCTTCGGTTCTAGACGACTGATGCATTATTATAGTATAAGTCGTGAACACGTCAATTGAGATAATCCTCTTTCGGACGGCGATCCCTCGCCATAGGTAGACCCTACTAGACAAGTGTCAAAGCTATAAGGTTAATGCACATTTTTAGTCCCCGAGCCGAAGGCTCGTGGAACTATTGTTTTGGTCTGGTCCGTGCCTCCGTCCGTCCGTCCGGCTATTCGTCCGTTTTTCTCAAAAAAATATTCAGTCTATCATCATCAAATTTGGTAATACTAGTTTGCCAAGATGCAAGCTATCCACTGATGTATTTAGTTTTACATTAATTAAGGTCAAGGTCGCGCCAGTTACGGGGTTCAAACCCACCCCCGAAAAACACATAATCGCTAATATCTCGCGAAGTTTTGCATGTATTTCAATGCAGTTTTTTTTCACAACATTTCTTGATGAATGGTCTATAACACAGTTGTCATGAATTTCTTTTTCTGTGCGCTCGTGTGCGCATGATCGCGCGCGCTCAAATCACGGGTCCGAACCCCAAAAAACTATTCAGTTACGTGCTGTTTTGATGCGTTTTTATGTAGTTACGTGCTGTTTTGATGCGTTTTTATGTATGTGTACAGCCGACACATTCCGATTTCGGAGTAGCTCGGCGATGCTGCGAGGGGACTTTGCAGCCGCTCGGCGTTGCACTTGTTCTTTTTTTTTTATAATGAAAGCATTATCTGGGTGACGGGGGGGGGGGGGGGGGGGGGGGTTCTTTTGTTTTTTGTTTGGGGGGAGAGCGCCGTGACCATTTGAGGTAAAAACTTAATTCGATAATTTTGCGCATTGAGAAGTTGTTCTTTTCTATTTGCGATTAAAAAAAAACACCCAAAAACCACGTTAGATCACTGTGGGCCAAACATCGGAGCAAATCCTATGTTATATAGGTTATTTTTTAATTCATTAAGATGTTTTTTGCTTTTTAATGCAGCCTAACTACTTTGCCGAATGATTCCTCGGGGCTAAAAGCATAAATTGTCACTTATTGAGGGGGAAACGGGGGGATGGGTGTGCGGTGTAAGGGGTATAAGCACAGATATTCTAAAAGGGTAAGATGGTATTACTTAAAAAGCTCTGCGAACCTGGCTGATAGAGTTATCGTTAGTGGGGGGGACGTGTACACTATTCACAGTGGAGGCTATGCAAAAACGCGGACTGGAACTTGAACGGAGAATTCAACTGGCCTATCGACGTGTAAAATGTGTCACGTTTCAAAGGGACATAACCAGTGTTTCTGTCCTCACTACTCATAAAAAAAAATATAGGGAAAAGAGACGGATGTTTATCTTCCCCTGTACAGTATTTGGTTTAAGAGAAGAAAAATAACCAGGGCCTGTATTCACGTTGATATATCATGAGACTTAGCATCATGCTAACTTTAGAAGCTCTTCCAAAAGTCCTATTAAATCCTATAGGGACATTGGAAGAGCTTCTAAGTTAGCATCATGCTAAGTCTCATGCTATCTCAACGTGAATACAGGCCCTGGGTGAGAACAAGAAAAATGGAGAACAACAAAAGATTGACAACGAGGGCAAAAGGAAACAAATAGCATGGGAAAAATCAACAATAATCACAGTCGGAATTAGCATTTCGAAAAAACTAAAAATGGTGGCCTGCTTGTGGTGCAGCCGAGAGGCCTCCCGTTTATAAACAAGATGAGAAAACGAGCAAAACTCTTAGATAGGTAAGTTTTATGTATCAAAACAAAAGAAAAACGAACCGACATTTTTGGCAAGGACGTGTCTTATTCATTGTTACATATATCAGGACTTTCCTGGTGTTGCACTGTCTCTCGGGCATTGCTTCCAGGATCGTTCCCACCATCTTTATATCTATTAATGTCCCATAAAACCGGAGGACTTTGAGCATAATTTCTTCTTTAAAAGATGAAAACAAAACAAACCAAATTCCTGGCCAAAATAAACATTTAACCTCAGAAGAGTTGTTCTATTGTTTGCTAATTCCTGGCCAAAATAAACATTTATCCTCAGAAGAGTTCTATTGTTTGCCAATAAATGAGCTAATTCCTAAACATTTAACCTACAGACACACCAAAACTAAAAGGTTGGAATGCAGTCTGTTTGAAGCGGAAAAGAAAATAAACAAAACCTTCATCTAGGATTATGTTCTCCCTCCTGATCAAACAGCCTCACCAAATGGACACCATTCGAAACATGAAGTAGGCCTAAAAACAACAGTACAGGAAATATGGTCAAAGTCTGTATGAAAATCTAATTTTGACCTTACATGCTTTGACATGTACTTGGACCTTCTTCGTTTTCTTCTCTGTTCCCATGGCCATATGGCCATAATGGGTAAGGTACTGGTCTCCCCGCTGCGTACATCCGACACACACATTCGATTTCGGAGGAGCTCAAAGGAAAAAAATTTATTTGGAAGATTTTTTTTTTTTAAAGGCAGGAGAATGGACCAATAAGTCAGAAAGATAGTTAGATGACAGAAAGCAAAGGGAAAAGGCAGAGTCAAAGAGAGTGGCAGATTAGAGGAAGTTACAAGCACAGAGCTTCCAGAAGGTGGGGGGAACTATTTTTACGAAAGACCCCCTCCCCCCCCCCGGTATCATCACGGGGAGAGACTCATGGAGGGGGCGGGGTCGTCCCAGCTCCCCGTATGGAGGCACGAGGCACCACCCACTGCCCCGACTTGGACCTTCAACACCAATGGCAACGTTATCCGGGCATGGGGGACAGTAGTCATTCTCACGGGGCTGGGATTGGATATGTTTATAGCATAACAACCTTGTCCAGGGGACAGCCCCACTCTTGGGGAAGGTCCCCAAAGGTCAACTAATCCCCAAGGTTGCTGTAGTTGTAAGAGCCAGTGCAAATGCCTCCTGGTTTGAACGCCATAGTCATACACAAAAGACTAACGCTGTACAAACTACCACGTTTGTTCATGGGTTTTTTAACCGTCCTTAAAAGGATACGCCTAATAGGACGCTAAACTCACCATCAACCCATGACTGCAGTGTGCAGCTCTCATTTTAGGCTTGGCGCCAACGTACAGGCTAAAAATTGTCAACCAATGATAAGAAGAACTACAGTAAAAATTGTTTAAGTCAAAACTGAAGGAACTGAAATTTTACTTTTGAGATAGCCAATATTTTTAGCTAAAAATTACTTTTCAACATAGAGATGGGACCCAAATATTGTTGTGAGTTATCCAATGTTTTTTAGTTATCCGTTTTTGAGTTATCAGTTCTCCACTGAGTTATCAGCTTCTCCACCAGTTATCAGAAGTTCCCCACTGTATTTCAGTAAAGGGCCTTTAATGACTGGTTTAGTACATTCCAGCTTTATACCAGTAATTACGCTCTGTCCTTAAAAGACTATGTTAAAAGGTAGCTAGCTAGGCCTAGAGCCACATGTGGAAGACACACGACAGTCATCCATGCCAGTTAAAGGTGGCACCCTGACGGATGAGTTTTTGCAAGAAACACGTCGAGGTCACCAGAAAGACAGTCTTTTTCAAGGATCGGAACACTCACTTTGCTCTGGTTTCCTATAAATAAAACCGTCAAAACGGCGATTCCTCCTTGGCGGAGTTGCCGGAGAGATAAGCCATTTTTGGACGGGGTGGGTGGAGGTCACTCTTGTGGTTGAAGCTTTTTCTTTTTTTGTAGTGCAGTACAAAAAAAATGGGAGCTATTTTCTTTGTTGTGAGCGAAACTCCTTTAGGTAAACTGTATAAAATTTAAAAAATAAATGAATAAAAAGGCTTGTATTGTGAAAAGTTCGTGCAAACGATTTGGTCTAAACTCAGGCGGCCATTAGAAAAGAAGAAGGCACGTGAAATAATTTGACTTCCAGCACCTCCGCCAAGGAGGAATCGCCGATTTGACGGCTTGATTTCTAGGAAACAAAGTGAGTGTTCCGATCTCTGTAAAGGGTGTTTTTCTGGTGATCTCGACGTGTTTCTTGCAAAAAAACTCATCCGTCAGGGTCCACCCTTTAACAATCTTCCTTCAAGAAACTAATCATTGACCGAAACAGGTAGCCTCCAGGTCGACCTTACTTGCAAAAAGGATTTCGATCCACAAAACGAACCATACGTCTTAGCAGCTAGGTGTAAGTAAACCCCGCGTCTTATCTACAGTATGACAGTTGGGCTGCAAACAATGGTTCTTATGAGGGGATCTGCTCAAAAGGCCTACCTGACCATTCATTATCTCCGGAACTGCGTGGTGGCTAATGCTAACCTCTGGAGATCAGGGCGTTGGTAACGGGTAACTCGATCGTCCAGAACTAGGTCTGAAGCAAAACACCCCGGTGATTATTATACCCGCGGTGGATGGATAGATAACCTGACCCGGACCTTTCAAGAGTTCAACGCACAAAGACAAACCCGTTGTACCTTCTTCGGGGGGACGTGGTTTGAATTTCGAGGTTTAGTTTTCAAGGGGTAGGGCGCACAAAGAGGTCGGGATTTCAATCCATTGTTTTAATTGAAGTGCTGCTTAGTATATCCTTTGACAGTTGGGCCTAAAAACAACGGCAACAACACTAAAACTGGGGCTGGGGGTCCTTTTCTCTGTCAGGAGTCTTACCACAAAGCCTAAATGTTACAAAGAATGAAACCGGCTTCAGTCAGCTGCGGAGTGCACCACTCTTTGTATATTCAGGCTTTTGGTGTGTTACTTAAAATGAGTGGTATGAGTTTCCAAGCTGTCGTCTGATCAAGTACATTTGCATTTCAAACACGCAGTTCCAAGCTGTCGTCTGATCAACTATATTTGCATTTCAAAGACGCAGTTCACACGCACGCGCAAGTACGCACATGCGCACACGCGCACACGCGCACGCGCACACCACACCACACACACACACACAACGCACGCACGCCGCACACGTACACGCACGCACGCACGCACACGCGCGCACTCGCACACACGCGCGCACACACACACACACACACCTTAATCAGGCTTATTTTGTGTATGCTGTGGCCGAATTTCTGTGATCGGTACGAATGTGACCCATGCCACATTAAACACGTTACTTTAACCCTTTTGAATGTAAACTTTACCATTCACCATAATATTGCTCTATTGGAATTCTTCGGTCGAGTGTGACTTTTATTTAGTTGTGAAATGTTTTGCCAAACTGACTTTTGACAGTTTTCAAAGAAGCTCGTTGCAACCCAAATATCTTATTCTGAAAGGTTCATAATCAAAAATATTTATAGGGGAAGACGGGGTAAAAAGTTATGCATGGGCGGGTAAGAAGCCCACCCCAAATATCTCATGAAATAAAGAAAATTTCAGTCAAATTTGCCCATGAGACGAATGCTAGACATTAACGCTCGTCTCATGGGCAAAATGAGACTGAAATTTGCTTCATTTCATGAGATAATTGGGGTGGGCTTCTTACCCGCCCATGCGCTTGTTACCCCGTCTTCCCCTACTAGGCCCTGTCGTTTGCACGCGACAGGCCCTACTTAGTAAAATCCACTTTCCGTCTGCCTCAACGCACGATTGTCTTTTTCTCACGTAGCCCAGTTCGTTTCTTCCATGGATGCTTAAAAAAATGTTTTATCAATATCTCCTTTCTGCTACCACCAGTTTTACACACCCGGTCTGCCAGAGAGAACCGGTAGAAGCATCGAGTGGAGCGTGTCCACCGCAATAGGCAGTAAGGTCCGAGAAGATCCAACAGACCACGCCTAAAAGCAACAACCTCAAAACCCAACAACACAGGAGTGGAATGAAAATCCGTTCGCTCGGAGAGAAACACGGATTGACGGTCTTCAACACCGTCAGAATCTGACGGAGTGTCTGATCTTGTAAGGACATCAGACTGAACCGGAAGATTTGAAAGTCTTCGAGAAACGTCTTGCTGAACTCGATCCTCGAATACATCCAGTTGCACCGGTTGTTAGTCGTCTGATCAAAGAGAGACACGGATTGGCGGTCTCTAATGCCGTAAGCATCTACGGAAGAGTCTGATTTATGACTGAACATCAGACTGAACCGGAAGATTTGAAAGTCTTCGAGAGACTTCTTGTTGAACTTGATCCTCGGATTCATCCGGCTGAACCGGGTGTTCGTCATCCCAGGGAAGGAAGCGTCGCGCACCGTGTCACCGAGACGTCGGTGATTGCCGGTTGAGAAACCGGGAGGAGCATTCTCTACCGTCGTTCCAAGGAGAGTTTCGAATCACGACGAAAAGAACCCACAGTCCGCATTCGAAAAGGAACTTCGAGACTCACGTTCCACAACATCCGGACAGTATGGTCGGAGCATGTCCCACAGATCATGTTTCGATAAATCCACTGGAGTGGGTTGAGGATCCGTTCGCTCCGAGAGAGATACGGATTGACGGTCTTTCACACCGTCAGAATTTGCCGGGGAGTCTGATCATAGAAGGACATCAGACTGGGCCGGGAAATTTGAAAGTCTTCGAGAGACTTCTAGCTGAATTCGATACTCGAATTCATCCGGGGAGTTTGATCCTTAGTTTGTTTTCTTCTTTAACCTGATCCGCTGCATGGGGCCTCTGTAAACACACACACACACACACACACACACACACACACACACACACACACACACACACACACAAACTACAGAATACAGGCACATAGCCTGCAGAGAAGCATCCATGCATGCTGATATAACGCATCATCATGCAGGAGAGAGAGGGACGGGGGGGGGGGGGGGGGAGGCATTCATAAAAATTTTCAAAAGCCACCAACTAGGGTCTGCTATACGAGTCGAAGTCTGGAAAATGTGAAAATTACAAAAACCATGCAATGTCTGTGCAAGCTGGTGCCATAAATAATAAATACAAACAGTTTGGCAAAGAAAAAAGTCCACAGGTTCGTCTGTAAGAGAAGATAGAGCACATGTTTAATTATAATAACTCATTCACTTTAGCAATCAAAGAACGCTGTAAACTTGCCAAAAGTGCCATGTTTGCCCTTCTAAAAAAGATAAGAACAAATCATTTTCCTTTGGATGTTCAGATAGAACTGTTTGAAAAGTGTGTACACCCTGTGTTGTTGTATGGATGTGAGTTATGGAGCTTTGAAAATATTATAACATGTAGCCGGTTACAGTTGCGTTTTTTGAAAATAGTGCTTGGTGTGAAAACCTCAACCCCAACTTGCATGATCTTGGGTGAACTAGGTTGTCTTCCCATAGAGATTGAAATTAAAACAAGAATGCTATGCTATTGGTATAGCCTCATTTTGAAAACCATGAAAGATCTAGATAATACCTCAGTTCTACTTTTTAAGCTGTGTAACTTTATGTTCGATTCTGGCCAGTTTAGACTCCCATGGTTACAGCAGGTTTTGACACTGTTGAACGAACTTGGATTGTCTTATTTGTGGAGAAATCCCATGTTTTCTCTAAATCAGTTTAAATGTGTCGTCAAACAAAGATTCCTACAGACATGGAGAAGTGATGTTTATGGTAGTAGCGCGTGTTATAAGTATCGTTTAGTTAAAGAAAGCCCTAGTCTTGAGCATTATTTGCTAGTTTTGCCATATTCCTTGCGTCAGTCAATGATTAAGTTTAGAATTTGCAATAATAAGTTTCCCGTACAGCAGGGTATATTTTTGGATATCCCTTGGCAAGAAAGAAAATGTACCCTGTATGACCTGAATGAAATTGGTGATGAATTTCACTATTTGTTTGCTTGTTCTTTTCCTTTGATAAAAGACCATAGGTCAGAGCTATTACCCACATACTTTCAGCGTCACCCCAATGTTATTAAATTTAGTACTTTAATGAATACCCGCAGGAAATCTAAACTTGTCAAACTCGCAAAGTTTATCCATATACTTGTAACTTTGTTTTCTAAAACTTTAAGAAACACATAAATGCGGAGAGAAAAAAACCATGTGAACCCTACTTGCTTGTTTTTGTTTTTTATAGTTTAAGCCACTGCCAATGTCTTTGTTATTCTTTTTCTTTTTTCTTTTTAAATATTAGGTAGTTTGTATGGGATACTTTTTAGTTTGAATTTTATTTCTTAGATTAAGTCTTTTTGTTGTGAATTTTATTTCCTAGATTATTAAGTCTTTTTGTTGTTATTCATATTTGAATGTATGTTTTCTTATTTTCTTTTTTTGACTCACCAGTGTCTGCCATTGTGTTTGTTGTTATCTATGTATTAGCTTAAAAGACCCCTGGGGCCAAATCTCAAATAAAACTGTCCCAACTGTTCCAAACTATTGACGGAAAGAGTGACATGTCCGGCTATTTTCTGTCATTAAAATACATCCTTCACGAGCTAACATTAATGCGGAGAGAGCTAACACCTTACCTTACCAGTTCCAACACGTCCCACAAACAGAATCTTCCTGTGTCATATCTTCAATCCACGTTGGTCTACAGTCTAGTATCTCCCTTTTTTTGTATACCACTGAATCACTGATTGTCTGCCTCAATGTTCCATGACCACTGTGAATAGCCTCCCCTGCCGTCGTCATCACAATTCACAAACTGATAGTCCACGCACCGTTCGATCCGGCTTCCACTCTACAATGATCAGGGGTCGATGGTTTGATTGGATTGGGATCGTTCCCCACGCCTGATTGACGCCTCAAACACACGGACCGTGCTCGTTAGAGCGCGAACCATGGTCCACTGACCCTAGAGAAAGGGGGTAGGGAGGAGGGGGCGGTGGTGTATGGACTCGCTCCGCGCCATTGCGCACGTGCTCGGGATCATTATGATCTTGGTGATCGAGGCGATACTTGAGGGTGAGGTTTTTATCTTACAGCCACCGGCTTAGTAGTACCCAAGTAAGTCAATTGCCACGGCCCTTAAGAGAAGCTTAAATTAAAGGTGCACCCGAGCCAATCACGAAACTTGGTCAAAACACTTCTTTTAATGGTGAATAAACCTTTTCTTACTTACTGTTTTTTGGAAACATTCTGCGCCCTTTTTTTTAAAAATTCGTTAAAAGGCGTGATGATAATACACCTGAATGACAGAAGACCCGCCATTTTTGAAGGGGTGGGGAAGGGTGGGGAGGGAGCTTTTTCCTTGGTTGTGAGCGAAACTCCTTTTGGCAAACTGAAACCATAAAATAAAGGCTTCTATTGTGGACATTTCGTGCAAACGATTTGGCCTAATTAAATCGACTCAAGCGGCCATTAGAAATAGAAGGCACATGCCTTGTCCTTCACTGAAACATTCTGACTTCCAGCACCTCCGCCAAAGAAGAATCGCTGATTTGACGGTTTGATTTATAGGATGCCAGAGCAAAGCGAGTGTTGCGATCTATGTAAAGGGTTTTTTCCCCCAGTGATCTCGACGTGTTTCTTTCAAAAACGTATCCATCCGGGTGCCCCTTTAAGAAAGAGAATAATGGGGTGTTACCTATATTGTCCGCGGGGGGGCGTTGTGGGACTATAGGGACGAAGCCTGCGATTATTGTTTCCGTATGGCAGGCTGCATGTCGACTGTCTTAATGTTATTAAAAAGTGTGCGAATGTTGACTTGTCATGTGTGGGCATGTGAGCCTACTTGGTTGACCCCTTATGGGGAAATCACTGAGCCCGCACAAAATGATCTCTGGAATAACACGCCCTTACTTGTGACTGTCTTGACATGAGTAGGGGAAGACGGGGTAAAAAGCGCATGGGCGGGTAAGAAGCCCACCCCCCAATTATCTCATGAAATAAAGAAAATTTCAGTCAAATTTGCCCATGAGACGAATGCTAGACATTAACGCTCGTCTCATGGGCAAAATGAGACTGAAATTTGCTTCATTTCATGAGATAATTGGGGTGGGCTTCTTACCCGCCCTGCGCTTTTTTACCCCGTCTTCCCCTACAAAGAAGAAGAAAAATGTTGTTTGTGACTCTGTGTTGATCCCCCGAAGACGGAGTGTGGTTGCCCACGTGGCGGGGTAATCAAAAACGGTCACACACGTAATGTTCTCATCCCTAAGCTGATGCATTTCTACCTCAGTGTTCAAGTGGTTGGGATGATTGTTATGTCTAGTACTAAATATTTATCCTTAAATAAGTATAAAGTTAAAGCGCCTCAGAAACCACCCGGAAGTCTATCGGCCTTATAAGGTATAGGGGAAGACGGGGTAAAAAAAAGCGCATGGGCGGGGTAGAAGCCCATGCCAATTATTTCATGAAATGAAGCAAATTTCAGTCTCATTTGGCCCATGAGACGAGTGTTAGTGTTAATGTTTAGCATTCGTTCTTATGGGCAAATTTGACTGACATGTTCTTTATTTTCCTTAGATGCGTGGGGTGGGCTTCTTACCCGCCCCATGCTCTTTTTACCCCGTCTTCCCCTACCCCTACGAGGGATTCCAGGAATAACTGGACACAACCCTGGGCACTTTTGCCAAGACCACTACTATGAAAGGATGCCAGACCCAGGCCTAACAATTTCCTTCTCTCTCTACCATTACTGTAATCATGAAAGTCCACAAATTATAAGCACTGCAAAATCAACAATAAACGAATGAAACATTAAGAAGGGTTCCTGTGATTATGTGAAAGCATGTTATAACTACAAAACATAACAGGGATGATCCCTGGATCTTATTAGCCAGGGTGCGTAAACTAAACAAACACCTCGTTAAAAAAAAGACCCTCCCCCAAAAAAAATATGCAACGCCAATAAAGGCCACAAAAATCGCATGAACTGTACATACGTACGATTCGATCACGGATCTCGATGCGCCATCACATTGTCTTGGAGACCACGTGTCGAATCGAGGGGGGGTATCATACAGTCGTACGATTTTCGTGGACCTGTGGCGCCCTTTTTGGCTTTCCATCATTTTTTTTGGGGGATCTTTTTTTTAACAGAGGTTGTTTGTTTATTTACGCACCCTGGCTAAAAGACTCCAGGATCACTCCCTTTATGTTTTGTAGTTTAACAAGCTTTCACATAAATCACATAACCAATGTTTCATTCGTTTATTGTAGATACTGCAGTGCTTATAATTTGTGGACTTTCATGATTACAGTAATGGTAGAGAGAGAAGGAAATGTTAGGCCTGGGTCTGGCATCCTTTCATAGCAGTGGTCTTGGCAAAAGTGCCCAGGTTGTGTCCAGTTTTTCCTGGAATCCCTCGTAGGGGTAGGGGAAGACGGGGTAAAAAGCGCATGGGGCGGTTAAGAAGCCCACCCCAATTATCTCATGAAAATAAAGAAGCATTTCAGTCAAATTTGCCCATGAGAACGAATGCTAGACATTAACGCTCGTCTCATGGGCCAAAAGAGACTGAAATTTGCCATATGTTCATTTAATGAAATAATTGGCATGGGCTTCTTACCCACCCATGCGCTTTTTTTTACCCCGTCTTCCCCTATACCTTATAAGGCCGATAGACTTCCGGGTGGTTTCTGAGGCGCTTTAACTTTATACTTATTTAAGGATAAATATTTAGTACTAGACATAACAATCATCCCAACCACTTGAACACTGAGGTAGAAATGCATCAGCTTAGGGGATGAGAACATTACGTGTGTGACCGTTTTTGATTACCCCGCCACGTGGGCAACCACACTCCGTCTTCGGGGGATCAACACAGAGTCACAAACAACATTTTTCTTCTTCTTTGTAGGGGAAGACGGGGTAAAAAGCGCATTGGCGGGTAAGAAGCCCACCCCAATTATCTCATGAAATGAAGCAAATTTCAGTCTCATTTTGCCCATGAGACGAGCGTTAATGTCTAGCATTCGTCTCATGGGCAAATTTGACTGAAATTTTCTTTATTTCATGAGATAATTGGGGGGTGGGCTTCTTACCCGCCCATGCGCTTTTTTACCCCGTCTTCCCCTACTCATGTCAAGACAGTCACAAGTAAGGGCGTGTATTCCAGAGATCATTTTGTGCGGGCTCAGTGATTTCCCCATAAGGGGTCAACCAAGTAGGCTCACATGCCCACACATGACAAGTCAACATTCGCACACTTTTTAATAACATTAAGACAGTCGACATGCAGCCTGCCATACGGAAACAATAATCGCAGGCTTCGTCCCTATAGTCCCACAACGCCCCCCCGCGGACAATATAGGTAACACCCCATTATTCTCTTTCTTAAAGGGGCACCCGGATGGATACGTTTTTGAAAGAAACACGTCGAGATCACTGGGGGAAAAAACCCTTTACATAGATCGCAACACTCGCTTTGCTCTGGTTTTCTATAAATCAAACCGTTAAATCAGCGATTCCTCCTTGGCGGAGGTGCTGGAAGTCAGAATGTTTCAGTGAAGGACAAGGCATGTGCCTTCTATTTCTAATGGCCGCTTGAGTCGATTTAATTAGGCCAAATCGTTTGCACGAAATGTCCACAATAGAAGCCTTTATTTTATTTTTTGGTTTTACAGTTTACCAAAAGGAGTTTCGCTCACAACAAAGGAAAAAGCTCCCTCCCCACCCTTCCCCACCCCTTCAAAAATGGCGGGTCTTCTGTCATTCAGGTGTATTATCACGCCTTTTAACGAATTATTAAAAAATGGGGCGCATAATGTTTCCAAAACAGTAAGTAAGAAAAGGTTTATTCACCAAAAGAAGTGTTTTGACCAAGTTTCGTGATTGGCTCGGGTGCACCTTTAATTTAAGCTTCTCTTAAGGGCCGTGGCAATTGACTTACTTGGGTACTACTAAGCCGGTGGCTGTAAGATAAAAACCTCACCCTCAAGTATCGCCTCGATCACCAAGATCATAATGATCCCGAGCACGTGCGCAATGGCGCGGAGCGAGTCCATACACCACCGCCCCCTCCTCCCTACCCCCTTTCTCTAGGGTCAGTGGACCATGGTTCGCGCTCTAACGAGCACGGTCCGTGTGTTTGAGGCGTCAATCAGGCGTGGGGAACGATCCCAATCCAATCAAACCATCGACCCCTGATCATTGTAGAGTGGAAGCCGGATCGAACGGTGCGTGGACTATCAGTTTGTGAATTGTGATGACGACGGCAGGGGAGGCTATTCACAGTGGTCATGGAACATTGAGGCAGACAATCAGTGATTCAGTGGTATACAAAAAAAGGGAGATACTAGACTGTAGACCAACGTGGATTGAAGATATGACACAGGAAGATTCTGTTTGTGGGACGTGTTGGAACTGGTAAGGTAAGGTGTTAGCTCTCTCCGCATTAATGTTAGCTCGTGAAGGATGTATTTTAATGACAGAAAATAGCCGGACATGTCACTCTTTCCGTCAATAGTTTGGAACAGTTGGGACAGTTTTATTTGAGATTTGGCCCCAGGGGTCTTTTAAGCTAATACATAGATAACAACAAACACAATGGCAGACACTGGTGAGTAAAAAAAGAAAATAAGTAAACATACATTCAAATATGAATAACAACAAAAAGACTTAATGATCTAGGAAATAAAATTCACAACAAAAAGACTTAATAATCTAAGAAATAAAATTCAAACTAAAAGTATCCCATACAAACTACCTAATATTTAAAAAGAAAAAGAAAAAGAATAACAAAGACATTGGCAGTGGCTTAAACTATAAAAAACAAGCAAGTAGGGTTCACATGGTTTTTTTCTCTCCGCATTTATGTGTTTCTTAAAGTTTTAGAAAAACGTTACAAGTATATGGATAAACTTTGCGAGTTTGACAAGTTTAGATTTTCTGCGGGTATTCATTAAAGTACTAAATTTAATAACATTGGGGTGACGCTGAAAATATGTGGGTAATAGCTCTGACCTATGGTGTTTTATCAAAGGAAAAGAACAAGCAAACAAGTAGTGAAATTCATCACCAATTTCATTCAGTTCACACAGGGTACATTTTCTTTCTTGCCAAGGGATATCCAAAAATATACCCTGCTGTACGGGAAACTTATTATTGCAAATTCTAAACTTAATCATTGACTGACGCAAGGAATATGGCAAAACTAGCAACTAATGCTCAAGACTAGGGCTTTCTTTAACTAAACGATACTTATAACACGCGCTACTACCATAAACATCACTTCTCCATGTCTGTAGGAATCTTTGTTTGACGACACATTTAAACTGATTTAGAGAAAACATGGGATTTCTCCACAAATAAGACAATCCAAGTTCGTTCAACAGTCAAAACCTGCTGTAACCATGGGAGTCTAAACTGTCCAGAATCGAACATAAAGTTACATAGCTTAAAAAGTAAAACTGAGGTATTGTCTAGATCTTTCATGGTTTTCAAAATGAGGCTATACCAATAGCATAGCATTCTTGTTTTTATTTCAATCTCTATGGGAAGACAACCTAGTTCACCCAAGATCATGCAAGTTGGGGTTGTGGTTTTCACACCAAGCACTATTGTCAAAAAACGCAACTGTAACCGGCTACATGTTATGATATTTTCAAAGCCCCATAACTCACATCCATACAACAACACAGGGTGTACACACTTTTCAAACAGTTCTATCTGGAACATCCAAAGGAAAATGATTTGTTCTTATCTTTTTTTAGAAGGGCAAACATGGCACTTTTGGCAAGTTTACAGCGTTCTTTGATTGCTAAAGTGAATGAGTTATTATAATTAAACATGTGCTCTATCTTCTCTTACAGACGAACCTGTGGACTTTTTTCTTTGCCAAACTGTTTGTATTTATTATTTATGGCACCAGCTTGCACAGACATTGCATGGTTTTTGTAATTTTCACATTTTCCAGACTTCGACTCGTATAGCAGACCCTAGTTGGTGGCTTTTGAAATTTTTATGAATGCCTCCCCCCCCCCCCCCTCCCCCCCTCTCTCTACCTGCATGATGATGCGTTATATCAGCATGCATGGATGCTTCTCTGCAGGCTATGTGCCTGTATTCTGTAGTTTTGTGTGTGTGTGTGTGTGTGTGTGTGTGTGTGTGTGTGTGTGTGTGGTGTGTGTGTGTGTTTACAGAGGCCCCATGCAGCGGATCAGGTTAAAGAAGAAAACAAACTAAGGATCAAACTCCCCGGATGAATTCGAGTATCGAATTCAGCTAGAAGTCTCTCGAAGACTTTCAAATTTCCCGGCCCAGTCTGATGTCCTTCTATGATCAGACTCCCCGGCAAATTCTGACGGTGTGAAAGACCGTCAATCCGTATCTCTCTCGGAGCGAACGGATCCTCAACCCACTCCAGTGGATTTATCGAAACATGATCTGTGGGACATGCTCCGACCATACTGTCCGGATGTTGTGGAACGTGAGTCTCGAAGTTCCTTTTCGAATGCGGACTGTGGGTTCTTTTCGTCGTGATTCGAAACTCTCCTTGGAACGACGGTAGAGAATGCTCCTCCCGGTTTCTCAACCGGCAATCACCGACGTCTCGGTGACACGGTGCGCGACGCTTCCTTCCCTGGGATGACGAACACCCGGTTCAGCCGGATGAATCCGAGGATCAAGTTCAACAAGAAGTCTCTCGAAGACTTTCAAATCTTCCGGTTCAGTCTGATGTTCAGTCATAAATCAGACTCTTCCGTAGATGCTTACGGCATTAGAGACCGCCAATCCGTGTCTCTCTTTGATCAGACGACTAACAACCGGTGCAACTGGATGTATTCGAGGATCGAGTTCAGCAAGACGTTTCTCGAAGACTTTCAAATCTTCCGGTTCAGTCTGATGTCCTTACAAGATCAGACACTCCGTCAGATTCTGACGGTGTTGAAGACCGTCAATCCGTGTTTCTCTCCGAGCGAACGGATTTTCATTCCACTCCTGTGTTGTTGGGTTTTGAGGTTGTTGCTTTTAGGCGTGGTCTGTTGGATCTTCTCGGACCTTACTGCCTATTGCGGTGGACACGCTCCACTCGATGCTTCTACCGGTTCTCTCTGGCAGACCGGGTGTGTAAAACTGGTGGTAGCAGAAAGGAGATATTGATAAAACATTTTTTTAAGCATCCATGGAAGAAACGAACTGGGCTACGTGAGAAAAAGACAATCGTGCGTTGAGGCAGACGGAAAGTGGATTTTACTAAGTAGGGCCTGTCGCGTGCAAACGACAGGGCCTAGTAGGGGAAGACGGGGTAACAAGCGCATGGGCGGGTAAGAAGCCCACCCCAATTATCTCATGAAATGAAGCAAATTTCAGTCTCATTTTGCCCATGAGACGAGCGTTAATGTCTAGCATTCGTCTCATGGGCAAATTTGACTGAAATTTTCTTTATTTCATGAGATAATTGGGGTGGGCTTCTTACCCGCCCATGCGCTTTTTTTTTTTTTACCCCGTCTTCCCCTATACGTTTTGATTATGAACCTTTTCAGAATAAGATATTTGGGTTGCAACGAGCTTCTTTGAAAACTGTCAAAAGTCAGTTTGGCAAAACATTTCACAACTAAATAAAAGTCACACTCGACCGAAGAATTCCAATAGAGCAATATTATGGTGAATGGTAAAGTTTACATTCAAAAGGGTTAAAGTAACGTGTTTAATGTGGCATGGGTCACATTCGTACCGATCACAGAAATTCGGCCACAGCATACACAAAATAAGCCTGATTAAGGTGTGTGTGTGTGTGTGTGCGCGCGTGTGCGCGTGCGCGCGTGTGCGTGCGTGCGTGCGTGTACGTGTGCGGCGTGCGTGCGTTGTGTGTGTGTGTGTGTGTGT
The DNA here is from genome assembly GCA_017654935.2 of Phymorhynchus buccinoides. Classification (NCBI taxonomy): domain Eukaryota; kingdom Metazoa; phylum Mollusca; class Gastropoda; order Neogastropoda; family Raphitomidae; genus Phymorhynchus; species Phymorhynchus buccinoides. The sequence continues at coordinate 23,150,812 of CM065704.1, forward strand.
GCGTGCGCGTGTGCGCGTGTGCGCATGTGCGTACTTGCGCGTGCGTGTGAACTGCGTCTTTGAAATGCAAATATAGTTGATCAGACGACAGCTTGGAACTGCGTGTTTGAAATGCAAATGTACTTGATCAGACGACAGCTTGGAAACTCATACCACTCATTTTAAGTAACACCAAAAGCCTAATTATACAAAGAACTGCACTCCGCAGCTGACTGAAGCCGGTTTCATTCTTTGTAACATTTAGGCTTTGTGGTAAGACTCCTGACAGAGAAAAGGACCCCCAGCCCCAGTTTTAGTGTTGTTGCCGTTGTTTTTAGGCCCAACTGTCAAAGGATATACTAAGCAGCACTTCAATTAAAACAATGGATTGAAATCCCGACCTCTTTGTGCGCCCTACCCCTTGAAAACTAAACCTCGAAATTCAAACCACGTCCCCCCGAAGAAGGTACAACGGGTTTGTCTTTGTGCGTTGAACTCTTGAAAGGTCCGGGTCAGGTTATCTATCCATCCACCGCGGGTATAATAATCACCGGGGTGTTTTGCTTCAGACCTAGTTCTGGACGATCGAGTTACCCGTTACCAACGCCCTGATCTCCAGAGGTTAGCATTAGCCACCACGCAGTTCCGGAGATAATGAATGGTCAGGTAGGCCTTTTGAGCAGATCCCCTCATAAGAACCATTGTTTGCAGCCCAACTGTCATACTGTAGATAAGACGCGGGGTTTACTTACACCTAGCTGCTAAGACGTATGGTTCGTTTTGTGGATCGAAATCCTTTTTGCAAGTAAGGTCGACCTGGAGGCTACCTGTTTCGGTCAATGATTAGTTTCTTGAAGGAAGATTGTTAAAGGGTCACCCTGACGGATGTGTTTTTGCAAGAAACACGTCGAGATCACTAGGAAAACACCTTTTACAGAGATCGCAACACGGTTTCCTAGAAATCAAACCGTCAAAAATCGGCGATTCCTCCTTGGCGGAGGTGCTGGAAGTCAAATTATTTCAGTGTGCCTTCTCTTTTCTAATGGCCGCCTGAGTTTAGACCGAATCGTTTGCACGAACTTTTCACAATACAAGCTTTTTTATTCATTTATTTTTGTAATTTTATACAATTTACCTAAAGGAGTTTCGCTCACAACAAAGAAGCCAGCTCCATTTTTTTTTACTGCACTACAAAAAAGAAAAAGCTTCAACCACAAGAGTGACCTCCACCCACCCCGTCCAAAATGATTATGTCTCCGGCAACTCCGCCAAGGAGGAATCGCCGTTTTTTGATGGTTTGATTTATAGGAAATCAGAGCAAAGTGAGTGTTCCGATCCTTGAAAAGTCTGTCTTTCTGGTGACCTCGACGTGTTTTTCTTGCAAAAACTCATCCGTCAGGGTGCACCTTTAACTGGCATGGATGACTGTCGTGTGTCTTCCACATGTGGCTCTAGGCCTAGCTAGCTACCTTTTAACATAGTCTTTTAAGGACAGAGCGTAATTACTGGTATAAAGCTGGAATGTACTAAACCAGTCATTAAAGGCCCTTTACTGAAATACAGTGGGGAACTTCTGATAACTGGTGGAGAACTGATAACTGGTGGAGAACTGATAACTCAAAAACGGATAACTAAAAAACATTGGATAACTCACAACAATATTTGGGTCCCATCTCTATGTTGAAAAGTAATTTTTAGCTAAAAATATTGGCTATCGCAAAATAAAATTTCAGTCCCTTCAGTTTTGACTTAAGCAATTTTTACTGTAGTTCTTCTTATCATTGGTTGACAATTTTTAGCCTGTACGTTGGCGCCAAGCCTAAAATGAGAGCTGCACACTGCAGTCATGGGTTGATGGTGAGTTTAGCGTCCTATTAGGCGTATCCTTTTAAGGACGGTTAAAAAACCCATGAACAAACGTGGTAGTTTGTACAGCGTTAGTCTTTTGTGTATGACTATGGCGTTCAAACCAGGAGGCATTTGCACTGGCTCTTACAACTACAGCAACCTTGGGGATTAGTTGACCTTTGGGGACCTTCCCCAAGAGTGGGGCTGTCCCCTGGACAAGGTTGTTATGCTATAAACATATCCAATCCCAGCCCCGTGAGAATGACTACTGTCCCCCATGCCCGGATAACGTTGCCATTGGTGTTGAAGGTCCAAGTCGGGGCAGTGGGTGGATGCCTCGTGCCTCCATACGGGGAGCTGGACGACCCCGCCCCCTTCCATGAGTCTCTCCCCGTGGGGATACCGGGGGGGGGGGGGGGGTCTTTCGTAAAAATAGTTCCCCCACCTTCTGGAAGCTCTGTGCTTGTAACTTCCTCTAATCTGCCACTCTCTTTGACTCTCCCTTTTCCCTTTGCTTTCTATCTACTATCTTTAAGACTTATTGGCCCATTCTCCTGCCTTAAAAAAAAATTCCAAATAATTTTTCTCCTTTGAGCTCCTCCGAAATCGGAATGTGTCGGATGTACGCAGCGGGGAGACCAAGTACCTTACCCATTATGGCCATATGGCCTGGGAACAGAGAAGAAAACGAAGAAGGTCCAAGTACATGTCAAAGCATGTAAGGTCAAAATTAGATTTTCATACAGACTTTGACCATATTTCCTGTACTGTTGTTTTTAGGCCTACTTCATGTTTCGAATGGTGTCCATTTGGTGAGGCTGTTTGATCAGGAGGGAGAACATAATCCTAGATGAAAGTTTTGTTTATTTTCTTTTCCGCTTCAAACAGACTGCATTCCAACCTTTTAGTTTTGGTGTGTCTGTAGGTTAAATGTTTAGGAATTAGCTCATTTATTGGCAAACAATAGAACTCTTCTGAGGATAAATGTTTATTTTGGCCAGGAATTAGCAAACAATAGAACAACTCTTCTGAGGTTAAATGTTTATTTTGGCCAGGAATTTGGTTTGTTTTGTTTTCATCTTTTAAAGAAGAAATTATGCTCAAAGTCCTCCGGTTTTATGGGACATTAATAGATATAAAGATGGTGGGAACGATCCTGGAAGCAATGCCCGGAGACAGTGCAACACCAGGAAAGTCCTGAATATGTAACAATGAATAAGACACGTCCTTGCCAAAAATGTCGGTTCGTTTTTCTTTTGTTTTGATACATAAAACTTACCTATCTAAGAGTTTTGCTCGTTTTCTCATCTTGTTTATAAACGGGAGGCCTCTCGGCTGCACCACAAGCAGGCCACCATTTTTAGTTTTTTCGAAATGCTAATTCCGACTGTGATTATTGTTGATTTTTCCCATGCTATTTGTTTCCTTTTGCCCTCGTTGTCAATCTTTTGTTGTTCTCCATTTTTCTTGTTCTCACCCAGGGGCCTGTATTCACGTTGAGATAGCATGAGACTTAGCATGATGCTAACTTAGAAGCTCTTCCAATGTCCTATAGGATTAACTTTAATAGGACTTTTGGAAGAGCTTCTAAGTTAGCATGATGCTAAGTCTCATGCTATATCAACGTGAATACAGGCCCTGGTTATTTTTCTTCTCTTAAACCAAAGACTGTACAGGGGAAGATAAACATCCGGTCTCTTTTCCCTATTTTTTATTATGAGTAGTGAGGACAGAAACACTGGTTATGTCCCTTTGAAACGTGACACATTTTACACGTCGATAGGCCAGTTGAATTCTCCGTTCAAGTTCCAGTCCGAGTTTTTGGATAGCCTCCACTGTGAATAGTGTACACGTCCCCACTAACGATAACTCTATCAGCCCGGTTCGCAGAGCTTTTAAGTAATCCATCTTACCCTTTTAGAATATCTGTGCTTATACCCCTTACACCGCACACCCCTCCCCCCGTTTTCCCCCCTCAATAAGTGACAATTTATGCTTTTAGCCCCGAGGAATCATTCGGCAAAGTAGTTAGGCTGCATTAAAAAGCAAAAAACATCTTAATGAATTAAAAAATAACCTATATAACATAGGATTTGCTCCGATGTTTGGCCCACAGTGATCTAACGTGGTTTTTGGGTGTTTTTTTTTAATCGCAAATAGAAAAGAACAACTTCTCAATGCGCAAAATTATCGAATTAAGTTTTTACCTCAAAATGGTCACGGCGCTCACCCCCAACACAAAAAAACAAAAAGAACCCCCCCCCCCCCCCCCCCCCTCAACCCAGATAATGCTTTCATTAAAAAAAAAAAAAAAAGTGCAACGCCGGGCTGCTGCAAAGTCCCCTCGCAGCATCGCCGATCTACTCCGATATCGGAATGTGTCGGCTGTACACATACATAAAAACGCATCAAAACAGCACGTAATATAACTACATAAAAACGCATCAAAACAGCACGTAACTGAATAGTTTTTTTGGGGTTCGGACCCGTGATTTGAGCGCTTCACACGCGCGCGATCATGTTATAGCATTCATCAAGAAAAGTGAAAAAACTGCATTGAAATACATGCACAACTTTGCGAGATATAGCGATTATGTGTTTCGGGGTTTTGAACCCCGTAACTGGCGCGACCTTGACTTAATGTAAAACTAAATACATCAGTGGATAGCTTGCATCTTGGGCAAACTAGTATACCAAATTTCATGATGATAGACTGAATAGCATCTCTATAACTATTTTTGAGAAAAACGGACGAATAGCAGGACGGACGGACGAACTCAGACCAAAACAATAGTTCCCCGAACCTCGGCTCGGGGACTAAAAATGTGCATGAACCTTATAGCTTTGACACTTGTCTAGTAGGGTCTACCTATGGCGAGGGATCGCCGTCCGAAAGAGGATTATCTCAATTGACGTGTTCACGACTTATACTATAATAATGCATCAGTCGTCTAGAACCGAAGGAATGCGACACAGGATAAGAAAACAAAAAATTGTGGGGGTGGATAGTGAAGGTTGAAAGAGAGATATGATAAGGACAGGGGGTAGGGAGGGGGGTGAGTTGTAGTAGGAAGCTTCGGGTGTATTTATATTATGGCAAAGCGTGTGGCGTGTGCGTCGTGTGTGCATGCAGTGCAGTGTGCGTGTGTGTGTGTGTTCACTTAACGTCCTCACTTCTCGTGATATTAGACGGGGGAAAATACCCGGTGTGGGATTTTTATAAATTTCCGGCGTGTGTGTGTGTGTGTGCGTTGTGCGTGTGCGTGCGTCGTAGCGTGCGTGCGTGCGCGCGCGCGCGCGCGCGCGTGTGTTGTGTGTGTGTTTACTTAAGGGGAGTTTCGAGGGTGTTCGAGAGAGCTACAAACCGAGTGCCAGATTGTTGACACGTACGTTCATCACAGTTTATGGAGGTAAACTGAACGGCCAGACAGATAGCTGGATCATGCAACCCATGCATAGAATAGAATAAAGCTCTGGTGTTGAAATGTTATTCTTCCTTTGGAAGTTTCTTTAGCCCTGGAATGTTTAACGGACTGAGCCTTTAGGTTCTCATGTAACACCGCACAAGGACAGGCAGACACATCCACACACAACACACGCGCACACACAGCACACGCACGCACACAC
>CM065704.1:23156765-23184265 GCA_017654935.2 Phymorhynchus buccinoides
TGCACCTATGTTTATATTCAAATTAAAGAAGAAGACAAACAGCTACTGCGAGTAAAACAATTTTAAAAAAGGAAAGAAAAATACTATATAATTTTTATAATTTATGTCATTCTAATTTCTAGGAAAATGAGTTAAACGTAATCTGACCTGGTACAGGCTCAAGTGGGACATTTCTATTTATAACAATAATGATAGTTTACCCTTTTATTGATGTTTAACTCTTCAAGCACCACGGGCAAATACATTCGCCCAAGAGATCACTCTACACTACCACCAAATGCAAAGACATTCACTGCCAAGCACCCTGCCATGTGCTTGTCAGCTTTTAGAGCTTATATCACTGTTTCCTCCGTTGAAGCAACGCGTGCACACTCGAAAAAAATAGCTATTCCCCCCTTGTCGGGGAATCTATATATATATAACTGAGCTGTGTGTATGTGTGTGGGTTTTTTTCAGAATAAAACCATATTTAGCGTGGTTTTATTGCTGCCAAACTTTCACAGTATCCAGATGGATCATCCCGGGTTAACATCTAGGGTACATTACATTTTGCAACACGCTCCGTAATTAGCGTAATTAGTCAAAGTCAAGAAAGCGATCGACCAGGTCAGTGGTTCAACAGACAGCAGCAAGATACAATAGGCTAATGGTTAAGTCGTCGCATACTGACACAAACGTTCCGGGTTCGAACTGGCGTTCCAGGTTCGAACCTGGCTCCGTCAACAAATTTTTTATATTTTATTTTAACAATCAACCCAACACGCAAATAATAATACAGTGGATTCTTAATACAGTTGACTACGCTTATATCTGCGAAGCGGGTAGTAACTGGCTAGTATAATATAAGATGTTAATGTTACGTTAATCTTTAATCTATCCTGGACATATTTCCAGATATTTTTGGGATTAGATTTAGCCTCATTAGCAGCTTGTTTCTCATACTCTTTTCGTGGTTTTTTTATAAACTTGTTACATTTATCTCTTTCTTTTAAAGTTCTCTCTCTCTATATATATATATTTTAATTTAAATAAGCATGTTTACAACCAGATTTAGTACAAAGACATGTGACAAATAATTGGGGTTTCTTTTTAACGCTTTTTAAAGTTTTCTTGTTCATCCACACTGGTGTTTGATTATCATCAGTCTTCTTCTTCGCCTCAGGCAGCCAGCTTCATCAGGCTGAAGATTCTGCTGCACTTTGGGGGGTAGTAAGAAGACAATAAATTAGAAAGCTGAGGAGATAGAAGTTACTAAAGCCTAATGGAAAGGAAAGGAAACAAAAACCTAGTGTGGATCTGTTTTTTAAATAAATTTAAAAAATAGTGGACCATAGTAGCCTTTATATTGATTTCATAGTATCTGGGCAAGACCAATCCGGCAACCGTAGCGGTCCCCAGGGGCAAACCCTGACCGGCACAGCTCCTGCCCTTCATTTACCACTACTTTGATCTATGGCCCCTAGTTCCCTGGTTTTAGTTACAGTGGAGGTGTTTGTGGAGGCCTCTTTTGAATGCCTCCAATGACTGAGAGTGAGAGGAGGCAACTGCTTCTGGGAGGCAGTTCCACTGTGGGATGGTGCGGGGGAAGAATGTGGATTGTCTGTACTGTGTTCTGTGGCTTGGAATGTTGTAGGCAGCAGAGTGGGATTGACGGAGGCTTCTCTTCTGTTGTGTATTTGTTGGTGAGTATTTGGTATGTATGGACAGAAGACCTGTGTATAATTTATAGTGTGATCAGTTCTGTGGTTCTCAAGAAGGGGCCATTTCAGGGTATTCTTGAGGTCTGTTGATCTTGTTGTCGCATGGAAGTCACGGGCCACCCATCTTGCTGCTCGGCTCTGGATTTTTTCTAAGGCATCGATGCTGCCCTTGTTGTGGGGGTCTCAGACTGGGCTGGCGTATTCCAGGAGGGGGCGTACCATAGCCTTGTAGGCCTGCTGCTTGAGCTTTTCATTATTTATCTTCAGGGCCCTCCTCAGGAAGCCAAGGGTTTTGTTTGCCTTGTTCACCACTTCATTGATGTGGGTGTCCCACTTAAGGTCAGTGGAGATAGTCACACCAAGGTATTTTGCATGGGGCACGCTCTGGAGTTGGTGTCCGTGTAGGAAGTAGGCCTTCTCCATGGTGTTTCTGCTTCTCGTCATGTGGAGAACAGAGCATTTTTTAGGGTGGAAATCCATTCTCCATCTGTCTTCCCTGACTCTGAGGCCTCATCCACAAATCCAATGAGTTGACATTTCTTTTAACTTTAGGAATACACTCCTCCATACCTTTGTGCAGCACATCTTTCAGTTTCATACAATTTCATGACTCTTCCACACTCAGCTCTGATAATCCCTCCCAGTCATACCCCCTCAGTCACAATGTCCCTTAATTTAGTGTAGTTACCATTACTCAATTTATATGTACTGAACTTGTTCAGCTTTATCTTTAGAAATATTAAACTGAAAAGACGACAATGTGGTCACTTTTACCGACTGGATCCAAGTAAACAATCTCATTCTCAGACACTAATTTACTGTCACTAACAAGCACCCAGTCATCTAGGGTTGGATTTTGATTAGTAGTAGTAGTAGTAGGGGTAGGGACTAAATAAGCCGTCAAGCTTTTTGGCAGTCCCATCGAATCATCAATTTTTATTTTGTATCTTTGATCAAGGTGTAATCGGTTGAATTTTCCTATCATACAATTTTAATCAATGCTTCTAAATATATTTATAAATTTTGGATGATTATCTAGACGATTTTTGAATGTATTAGTATTGGGTGCACATTTTAGGTCCACTGGTATATCATTCCATAGGTTAGCAATTCTGTTAGTAAAACAATATTTTTTAATGTTAGTGTTATATCGCTTAATGAAAACCTTACCATATGAATTCCTTGTTATATCATATTGTACAGATTAATTCTAGTTGGATGTTTTACTTTTTGAATCAAGAAAGCATCTTGAATATTATGTTGTAAACAAATGTTGTTTTTCTCACCAGTCCACCCCCCATCACAACGTACATGTGGAAAGTTAAAAACACCCAGTACACACACTTGATTTTTAAAGCATATATTTCATTATTTGGAAGAGATTATCATTTTGTTTTGTCCGACCTGGAACCTCCACCGGTAATAGTGCCAACGAATCAGAGTGTTGATTGTGGGCACTCAACTGGAAGAAAGAAAACTGTCATTTATGCCAATAAGAGGCCGCGAGGCCTGGCTGCCCTAAAGCCTGACCTAACCAATCGGCAATGAAAGCTACAAAAAGTAGATTTAGCTATCATTTGTCAGTGTCAGATCGCTTACATTGATAACCAGTGCAGTGGATTACAAACAAAATACTGTTCAAGCAATTCCCACAAACAATGTAAACCGTCTTTTGTTTCCGTATCTAATATTTCAAAGCCCCAAAGGGTGGATTGATAAACAAAAGTTACCTCAACTTCCGTCTTCCTTTGTAAGGATTTACGTCACTTTCATAACTTCACCAAATTTTACCCACAGAGTGATCTTCCCTTGTAAACAAACATGGCGACTCCCGAGAACCTCGAGGATTCACCAAATCAGATCAAGGACCTGGAAAAGGCATTTAAGGTACTTTCCTTTGCATTATGTTATCTGAAAATAAATACACAGGGGTTATTCGCATTCATGCCCTTTGTGGGTTGGATCAATTTGCTCGACAATGTTGTTGCTGAACGATGCTGTTCAACGGAGGGCAGGAATTTTAACGAGCTAGGATTAGGAATGTTTGACTTTGACTGGGGCACGGTGTCGAATGCCTTCGAGAAGTCCAAGATCGCGATGTCCGTCTGCACGTTCTTCTCAAAGCTTGAGCACAGGTCATGGAGGGTAGTGACCAGCTTTTCTTCTTCTTCTGCCAACAATCGGACCCAACCGCTATCGAAATACATCCAGCGTGGAGACTATGTATAGCATGAGACTTAGCAGCAGTCATGCTAAGTCTCATGCTATCTCAACGTGAATACCGTCCCTGGTCCCCACTCTCCCAGCGTAGAAGGAAGGCCCGCCTCACCAACTTCTTCAAGATCCATCGTGGAGAGTTGGTAATCAACTCCACCAGGAAGCCAACCCCCAACCCCCCAACTAGAACAACACGCTCCCTGCATGCTGAGTCTTACCAGCTGCCGGTGTCTGAGAAATAAGTACCTCCCATGAAATAAGTACCTTTCGCATGCACAATAGTAGTAGTAGTACTAGTAGTAGAGATAGGGCCTATGAATCGTCCCATCATTGGTACAATCTTTATGTATGGTGTCTGATTTGCATACACAGGGGTCGCGCTAACACATGTTTCTTGCGTATTTGACGCGTTTAAAAAATCGCTGACGCATTTTTGCGGCGTTTACGCGTAATCCGTATGCAAAATGACGTCCGCTCAAAATCGCATCTGAGTCTAGATGGTGAATCAGACTTTAGAAGTCCTACACGTATAGTGGTAATACTGGTATGGTTCTGCTACACCAAATATTGGAACAGACTATAGAAAATTGCCAATGCTTTCAGAGGAGGTAAGTATCCCATCCTTTCTGAGTTCTCTTTCATTAGTTATCCATATTCCGTCCAGTACTGCTGTGACGTAGGCGTAGTGCAGTGTGGCGGGAAAATCACTGTAAGTGCATTGTCTGACTCCACCCCCCACCCCATCTCCCCACCCCCACCCCCTTTCAGCCTTTGCTTCCTTTCATGGTGCTTGGCCACTGGATATCCAGATTCCAGTCAATTAACTGTGACGTAAATGAAGCGTTTGGCGCAAAATGAACGCGTTGTTGCACAATTGCCAGACTTCTGTCTTTGACTCCTTCAGTCTATGCCGTGATCGCTGAAAATGACTGGTTAGTGAATAAAAATGCATGTTTTTGTTGCTGGTCTTGTTTTCATTGTTTTTAGCTTAGATTTATCATTTTGTTCTTTGACGCGATTTTTTGCTTCCCTTACGCATTTTTTGGCCGACGTCGCGTAAGCAAAACGCGTTTTCAAAAACACTAGCGCGACCCCTGTTACATCACTAATGTATAAGCAATTTCATAGCATCAATCAAAGTCATAAAAAAGATCTCTATATTTTGGAATTTCATCCAAAAGGTTCTTGAAATTGTTAATATTATATGTAAATTTAATGTTAGTAGGTAGGCTATTCCAGTGATTAGCAACTCGGTGCGAAAATGAAAACTTCCTTCTATTACTTTATTTAGTCTTGCTGTATTGAATATAAATTTTACCTTCTGAATTTCTTTTGAAGACAATAGAACCATTATTATTTCATGTGAGAAATAAGTCAACTATTATTTAAAATATTGAGATTTAAGTGCTCAATCTACACGGAAAGAACCCAAAAATAGAGTGGGAGGGTGTAAATCTACATCTTTACTGATAAATCGATGTATAAAGCCATGCCACTTAGTTTCGTATTTTTTCAAAATGGCGGACGATATGAACAACCACCCATGCAACCAAAATAAATAATAATAAATATTAGAAAAATATCCCTAACTTCTCAATTATTTAATGATGAATTCTCTGTTCTTCCTGCATGCCACAAGATGCCTCTGAATATATTTATGGGTGAATCTTTCCTAAACAGCTAACAATTCGATTGAGGAAAGAGTATTTATTTCATGGGTTAGGTATTTTATGCAACACCGGCATGCAGGACTCTGTACCGCCAGCAGTCTTTCTTCCCTCGCACCATTGCTGAGTGGAACGCACTTCCACCGGTGGCAGTTTCATCAGCCATGGTGGAAGCCTTCAAGAACCAAATCTAAATTCCCCCTCCCCCCTCCATCCTCCTCCCCTTCAACCCTCAGTCCCTCCCTGGCCCCCCACTCCATCTCTCCAGTGCCCCCCTCCCCCCACTCCCTTCCCTACCAAACTGAGACTCATCATACCCTCGAATTGACACTGATTAAACCTGATTGACTATATCTTAACATGCGCAGAGCCCTTCTCAGTTCTATATCATCAGAATCTCCAAATGGATGAAGGCGGATGATTAGTTTAATCGAAGAAGAAGATGCTGAATTACTCCAAGATGAAGGTCAAGCTTTCAAAGATGTCTTAAATAGAGTTTAGTCTAGACTCTGTTTCTTCTTCTAAGTTCTTCTTCTTCAGTTGGGGATGTTGAGGATGTTTCAGACCATTAACCTCCACTGCCCCGTCACAGTAGCTTTTCTCAGCTCCTTTCAGTTCATGTCTTTTGTTCACTCGTCACCAGCATAAACCAATTAAAGTGTTTTATCCATTAGGCTTACATTGTTTTCGCTGGCCCACTTGTAACTTTTCCTATCCCTACCTGTTTTTAGTCAATGATAAGAATAGCTGTTAAAGGAAATAACTTGAAACAAGTAGCTCTCTGTGGAAAACTGAAAGGAGCTAGAATGAGGGGAATTATACTGTATGTGCATCCTCTATAGCGCGTCAGTACTTGCCACCGAGTAGCGATATTGCCGCGTTCAAAAATTGTGCGGCAAACCGGCGGCGCATGCACAAGCAAGTAGTAGGCAGCAGCGAAGGGGTTAATAGCGCACAGGATGCGTGCTATGTGAATTCGTGTCATCCATCCCACCGGCACACACGGCCTACTCGTACCGAACAGTGTGATGGGCTTTAACGTGTGCAAAACTTATAATTTAAATAAATGTTGGGTAAAGATGCAGATCAACACCCCCTGTCACAGTCTTGGTTCATTGTGTTCTTTCCGTCTTGCTTTTATCTTCTGAGTTGTACTATTATTGAATACATATTTTTAATTGTGTAAATGGATTAAAATTAACGTTAAATACAGAAAACGATAGAGGTTTAAGTGCTCAATCTGCAGTAAGAAAGGCAAGACGGAAAAATAATGAGAAATGGAGGAGGGGGTGTTGATTTGCATGTTTGTTTATTTTTTGGACTATACAGGCACCTTACTATGAGGTGTACCCCCCAAATTTTACACATAATTTAGATTTTGTTTACCTTTTACACTTTTTACTATTTTGTCCATATTATAAGGCACACGGATCTCAATCTGGGGAGCTTCTTATGCTCCGTAAAATACTGTATTTGTTTGTTGTTTTTTGTTTGTTTTCTGTGTGGTTTTGTGTGTTGTTGCTGTTTTTGTTTTGTACTTGTTTGTTTTGTTTTGGTTTGTTTGTTTTTCTTGACTGGTCTTGGAATATTTGTGCTATTGGGTAAGGCTTTTGTCTTCTTTTTTTTCTTTTCTTTTAAGAAGTGGGGTATTGAATTCTGCATGGGAATTGTCCACGAATTCACGGATTTCCGTGAAAAAAAAATTGAAATTGTTACTAAATACTTCGTTTTTGTTACTAAATACTTCAATTGGGGGGGTTTTCAGAGTCTTTTGCCTCTGACAATTCCCATGCCTGTGAATTACTGATTGTGCGGCCCTTGTACGTCTAGTGATATTGCTTCGTTTCAGGATTGTCTGGCCAACCTCACAAGTCAAGAATACTTCTCTCCAAATGAATCGGAAGAAACGCGACAGAGTAAGTATTCATATCTTATAGTTTACGCTAAGCTAAAATGATGTTCAAATTCTAATCACTGCAATAACAAGCAAAAACATTATGTACCAATACTACCATGATAAAATGTTTGGACTAGACCAAACAGATAATGCTGGAGTGTATAAATGACCAATTTTCTCCCTAGTGAGATAATAAAGTATCGACTTGACTTGACTTGAGTAAGTTTATAAATCTCTGTTACTAAGCCAAAAGCATTTAAGCAATGTTCAACTTTTAGTCACTGCAATAGCCTACGGATGGAAGTTCAGTTTAACGTCGCGTATCGGCTTTCGCCATGTACGACGGGCTGAACAAACCAACCACGGTATAAACAAAGCGATCAGTATGAATAGCCTACAAATAATAAATTGATTAAAAAGTAAGTGCCATAGGAAAGTGCTTAGAGTTAGACCAAAGAAATATTTTCAAGTAATTATTTTTGTACAATAAAATAAAATAAAAAGGGAGGGGGACTGTTCAAAATATTAATTTCAGAATATCAATTATTAGAAACCACTGAACTTGACACAGTGGAGTCTATAGGCCTCTGCAACTAGGGTTATTAACGCCCTTGACAGTGAGAGTGATGTTCTTGCTGGTCAGTACTGACAAGGGCATTCACTCTTGCGAAAGGCAGCCATTTAGTGGTATCAAATAGGGTTATTGGCCAGGGTTATTCTCCTGTCTGGTCAGTACTGAACCATCTTCCACCACCCACCAAGGGCATTCACTCTTGCAAAAGGTGTTCGTTGCAGACCCAAATAGGGCATTTGCCAGTGTAAATCAGTTTTGATTTGTGATTCAGGCAAGGTCGTGTCACTCAGTGTCCCAAGCTACATCCCCTTGCTGAAGGATAAAAAAAAAAAGAAACAGTGGGTGAGACCAGGCCTGTATATCATGAGGATAAACTTGATTTTAAAGCTCAAAGCATTTAGTTTGGTTCAACACTTCCAGCACTGTTCCCTAACTATCCATAACACCTCATCGAAGCCTTGCAGTGTTGATTCTATCTTTAACCCTTTCGCCGCCAGCCATTTTTCAACCCAAAAAGTTTATTAAACTTACCTCGGTAAAGAAAAGTTGGAATCTGCAATACTGTGAATCCCCCTATGACATGCATCAAATAAATCATCTCCTTATCTCCCAAAATTTACAACATAAGGTCACTGGCTAACTGATCCAACTTTCATGCCTTTTAGTAGCATGGGTGTTAAATCAATGTGGTGCATAAATGCGACATTGGCGGTGAAAGGGTTAAAACCAGGGGGGCAGATTCAGCGCATTAAATTTACCTCTAGATTATAACCAACGTTTCCAAGCATAGCTCCTTCGTCTGGGTACATACACACACACACATACCCAAACTAAATGTAAACAAATCTAGAAATTGATGTCATAAAGACGCAATTTTTGTCGGTTTTGTTTTTATTTTTGTTGTTGTTTAGTGTTTTGGATTTCCTCAACACACCTCTTTATTTTTAAATTTTCCTGAGACTGAAATCCTGCAGTTATTTATTTTTTATTTTTTATTACACTTATGTTACCTCTAGATTTGTAGAGGGTCACCTGGACATTTTACTTTAACCCGTTCGACGTCAGCCATTTTTCAGCCAAGAAATACCAATAAACTTAACTGGGTAGAGAAAAAAACAACTGCAATATTGGGAACTCCTCTGTGACATGTATAACATTAGGCCTATCCTTACCTCCCAAAGTTAAGAAAATGGGGTCTTCAAATAACAGGCCCTGATCCTATGCCTTTTAGTGACATGGGTGTTAAACCATTGTGGTGCATAAATGCGACATTAGCGGTGAAAGGGTTAAGGGGTCTCTCTTTATAATTTCTTAGCACTTTTTTGCGTTTTAAATGTGCGTCGTTTGAAAACTTGCTACGTTTTGTAAGGCACTGGCCTGAAATCCAGTACCTGAGACGGGGAGATTTGTGTGTCATGGACGCACATTTGTGCGTAAGAAGTAGCGCTGCCTTGTCATGTAAGCTTTTTTTGCGGTGCAGGCGTGGAGCACACCATTCAGCAGTTCCTGGACGTGGCGCGCCAGACGGAGGCTTTCTTCCTCACCAAGCGCCTCGACCTGTCCATTCAGAAGCCAGAGCAGGTGCTGAAAGAGGTGGGTGAGAACATAACAAGAAGAATTATGAATTAACACGGATGCTCCTTCGTGCAGGATGTCCTGAGTTGCAGGATGTCCTGAGTTGCAGGAATTTTAAATTGCCTAGAGCCGGTGACGCCGGATTATGAGAATTTTGAAAAACATTTTTCAAGCCGTGCAAAATGTGGCCATGTGTGCCACTTTGAGGGCGCCCATTCTGATTTTTCTTTTCAATCTAAATCAAATTTAATAATGAAACACGATATAGCACAAATGAAAACTTGGGTATGAAACATATTATTTTAGAAGAACGGCTGTCCTATATATATTGCATCAAATCCATCTATGTGCTGAGCGCTCATGCGTGTACACACATGCCCGGGTTTGGTTTTTTGTTGTTGCAGGAAATCGTCGAGCTCCGACAAGAACTAGAGCGCAAGGAGAAGCTGGTCGAGAAGCACCACGAGCGTCTTCAGTCCTGGCAGAGCCTGCTCCAGAGACCCACCCTGCCCTCCTCAGCAGCTCAGCCCCCTCAGCCCTCCTCCTCATCCTCCTCCTCCTTCCCCCCTCCATCCTCCCAGAGCCAGGGGGGATACCCGGGCCCGCCCCAACAACAGATGGGCCCAGGGGCCATGATGTCCCAGGTCCAGCCGGGGCAGTACCCGGGACCCCCCCTGCCAGGGTCCCAGGGGGGGTACGGCATGCCCCCTCCCCACCAGCTGCCCCCCTCCTACACCCAGAACCCCCTCACCTACCTGGAGCAGAACCTCTCCAACATTGGCATGCCTGAGAGGCGGTAGGGAGGTTTGTCCCTTCCCCTCTCTCCTCCCACCTCCCTCTCCTCCCCCTCCTCCCCCCTCCTCACCAGCTGCCCCCCTCCTACACCCAGAACCCCCTCACCTACCTGGAGCAGAACCTCTCCAACATTGGCATGCCAGAGAGGCGGTAGGGAGGTTTCTCCCTCCCCCGTCCCCTCCCCCCTCTCTCTCCTCCCCCCTCCCTACCAGCTGCCCCCCTCCTACACCCAGAACCCCCTCACCTACCTGGAGCAGAACCTCTCCAACATTGGCATGCCAGAGAGGCGGTAGGGAGGTTTCTCCCTCCCCCGTCCCCTCCCCCCTCTCTCCTCCCCCCCCTCCCCACCAGCTGCCCCCCTCCTACACCCAGAACCCCCTCACCTACCTGGAGCAGAACCTCTCCAACATTGGCATGCCAGAGAGGTGGTAGGGAGGTTTGTCCCTCCGCCGTCCCCCTCCCCCCTCCCTCTCCTCCTCCATCCCTCTCCTCCCCCCTCTGGGTGGCTAAAGGGGGATATTGCAGACCGGGGCCTGTATTCACGTTGAGATAGCATGAGACTTAGCATGATGCTAACTTAGAAGCTCTTCCAATGTCCTATAGGATTTAATAGGACTTTTGGAAGAGCTTCTAAGTTAGCATGATGCTAAGTCTCATGCTATCTCAACGTGAATACAGGCCCTGGTTACTTTACACAATAATTTGAATAGCATTCTCATATGAGCTTCTTTTCAGGCTATGTGCCTGAATTCAGGGCGGATTTCCCCCCCTCCCCCTTCCCCCCTTCCCCCTCAGGCATGGTGCCCCTGTGACCCACCGGGAACTACGTGAATAGGGCAACCCCTGGACCCTTGCTCAGGTTTTCCAGGATTTTGTTGAAGCACCCATGCATTCTACACAGTTGGCACTTCGGCTACACTTTGTTCAAAATCGATCACTTGTTCTCTTCAGTTCTTGACTGCTGCACACTTTCAGTGAATTGTGCTTGATGATTTTCATGAATTGAACCGGACTCCATGTTTCGCACCAACACTATGCGTTTAACTATCCAGACTACCGTGCTCGTGGCTTTGAGGGGCAACCAGGTACCATTTTTTGTTGCTGTCCCATCTTCTTTGACTCTGCCTTTTCCCTTTGCTTTCTATCATCTACTATCTTTCTGACTTATTGGCGTTGCTCCCACACCACTCGTTCAGAGTCCCAACGCGCAGCCACACCCCGGCTTGTTCAGGTCGCAGAATCTGAGACCAGTAGTTCAAGGGGAACCAGGTACAATGTTGATTGTGGGGCTGAACGAAGAGTTTCTCCAGACTTTCTTTTTTTGTTGTTGAGAGATTTTGGAATCGAATGTGTGAATTGTGTTTTACTGATTGTGTGAACAGGTGTGTTTTATTAAGTGTGTGAGTTGGCATGTTTTAAGTGAGTGTGCGTGCGTGGGTTTGGGTGCGTTGGTGCTATGTGAAATCTGAGCATGAGAGTTTTTAGAATGTGTGACCAAGTTAGGGGCTTGTCTTTTACACAGAACAACTGTGTATTTTACTATTTTTACTATTTTTAGAATGTTTTAGATTTTTAATCATTGCCAAAAAGATTGTGTGTCTTCAATTAGTTTTTATGTAGGAGTCATTCACATAATGATTTTATTTTGGGTTGATTCTGCCCTTTTGTGTATGAAAAGGGGGCAGTGGGTGGATGCCTCGTGCCTCCATACGGGGAGCTGGGTGACCCCGCCTCCTCCACAAGTCTCACTCTTTGGGGATACCGGGGGGTCTTTCATAAAAATAGTTCCCCTGCCTTCTGGAAGTTCTGTGCTTGTAACTCTCTTTGACTCTGCCTTTTCCCTTAGCTTTCTATCATCTACCATCTTTCTGACTTATGCAGTTATTGGCCCATTCTCCTGCCTTTAAACAAAAAATCTTCCAAATTTTCTCATTTGAGCTCCTCCGAAATCGGAATGTGTCGGCTGTACGCAGCGGGGAGACCAGTGAAAACTGAAAACCGGACACATAAGTACCTTACCCATTACGGCCATATGGTCTGGGAACGCAGAAGAAGAAGAAGAAGTGTATAAAACATGAGTCTTATGACCTTCCTTTTTCAAGAATCTGCATGCTTTCATAGCCATCTCTAAGCCTGAGCCTTCGCCCACGGCAGAGGTTTACACTTTTTCAGTACTTTCCCAATTTTTGTCTGGGTTTGCCCTAAAATTCTATTAATAAAGTTATTGGTTTCCATTTCAGATTTCTTCCATTTACTGCACTTGCAATTGAAATAAATTTTCGCCTTTACGTTTTGTTACACAAGTTGAAACTAACATGAACATAGTCACCTTCACCTTGGAGGTTATGACAGTGGAACATCCTTTTTAAAACCTCAAAAAAATAATCCAAAATAAGGTCTTAAGTGGGAGGGAGTTGTATAAGGGAGGTAATTTTAATACTTACAAAGAAGGGCAATGTCTCAGAGAAGTAGGTCTTAAGTGGGAGGGGGGTTATAAGGGGGGGGGGGGGGTGTCTTATAAGGGAGGTTCCACTGTGCGTTTTAACCTTTGTCTTTTTGAATGTTTTTCTGTCTGTGAAGTGCATCACTCAACAACAACAAAATAATGAACAGATCTTGATGATGTTTGTGGAGCTTTAAGGTATGACGCAAAGATCATTCCATTTAATGAGGTAATCTGGATTGCTATCTGAATGCTAAAACTTTTTTTTTTTAAATTTCCCTATTTTACGTGAGACACTTTTCTTGCTACCTGGATGGAGTGCAAGATTTCTCAGACCATCAGCTTTTAAAAAAACTGATATGTTTGAGAAAATCGCTCATTAAAATATAGCTCTAATTAGAGTTTTAATACAGGACTTATTCATAGATTTTTTTTCCAAGGTATTACAGCTTTTTTTTTCACAAAGAGAGACAGCTCTTGCTTGACTTAAATGCGGTAGACCGAATGATCTCCCTTCAATGTAGGCATTGTGGCAGTGTTTTTTTTTTATTGCATGCTTGTGGAGGATGCTTTAGTTTTTTGTCATATATATTCTGTTTGCCCGCAAAATTACTACAGCGGAACCTCCCTTATAAGACCTTCAAAACTCATCCAAAATGAGGTCTTATAAGGGAGGTAATTTTAATACTTACAAAGAAGGGCAATGTCTCAGAGAAGTAGGTCTTATGTGGGAGGGAGTCTTATATTGGAGGGGGTCTCATAAGGGAGGTTCCATTGTATTTTTTAAAAATAATAGAAGATTTCAATTATGCTTATTGGAAGGTGTGGGTATTACCCAAAAATAAATCTGGATGGTCATACAGGTGCACGTGGGTGAGAGTAGTTCAGGCATGCTCCTGAAATCTGGATTGAAAAACCATAGAAAGAGTCGTCAGGATTGGCCATCTTGTCATCCGGAACCACGGTCTTATTTTATAAAATCGAACATTTCTGCCAAAATTGATGGCAGATTGAAACAAGATGATAGATGTACGCAATTCTAACACTATTCCCACCCATCCTGTATACACAGACACACACGTTGGAAATTATTTTTAATGTGGTCACCGCTTCAGAGTTGGGAAGATTCAGACAACATTTAAACGTGTCATTTCAGGATTGTTGTGGTTGTCTTACCCTGGCTTAACAGCCGAAGCACTTGAACACTATGGCACAAATGCACCAGCTAGGGATGAGAAAATTATGTGTGTGACCGTTTTTGATTACCCCGCCATGTGGGCAGCCACACTCCGAGTTCAGAGGAATTTAGACTGATCATATTATGCTAGGAGCTTGTCATGGCTTAAAACAATCCCCGCACAACCATGCAGAACATAACAACATTTTGATGTAGCCTTGGTGTTCTAGCTTATGTCAACTGGTCTGACACAGCCTCACGCCAAGGCATATTTCAGGATTGAGAGAATGTTTTACTTTGACCCGTGGGTGCAGAAATGTTTTAGTTCATACTCATCTAGAGCCTGTACAGTCACCGGGGCTTTAAGCAAGTTGATATTGAGTTGTATGTATCTCTTAAAAGAGGTTTGCACTGTGGCAGTGCTTTCAAGTTTTATGCCTGTCGTCTAAATATACTGCTCAGGATAAACTGTGTATTACAATTGCGCTGACACCTTAAAGAGAATTACTCAAAATCCATATGTTTGTCTCAAACATAAGCTCCAAAACATTTGTATTTTTGTTCTTGTTCTTGTGTGTGGTTGCAGCTGCAATTCATCAGTTTGTTCAGACGGGTGCATTTTGAGTCCTCAGCAGATCTGTGCTAAAATCTCAGAAATTGCACACATTTTTTTTTTTTTTTTTGAAAGAACAATAAAGGATTGTACTGTATATTTTTAAAAAAAGTTTTATTTATTTCTTTATGGGTGCATTTTGTTTCCATTGAATGATGTGTGGTTTGTGTTGTCCCTAGCAATGTAATGAGCTATTATGGCTTTTATCACTGGTTGACATTAGCCTGTAGAAAGGGCCAATAGTAAATGAGAGCTGTACTATATATGATTTTCTTGTTTTTTGGGTCTTTCATGGAAGACTTTGACTCTCTATCTAGGGGGCATTTGCACTGGCTCTAGGGCTGCAGCCAATGAGATTGCTTGGCCTTTGGGGGCCTTCCCCAACACCAAGTCTCTTCCTCAAATCCCTTTGGCCGAGAAAGTGGGGATGTACCCTGGGCAAGGCTTTTCCACTGTAAACAAATTGCAGCCCAGCCCGCCGGAATAGCATCTGCCCTCTCTGCAATCTGGCAATCATTTTTTGAAATGACAGACTGGCAACAGCAACAGCACTTAGGGTTTTCTGGGTCTGTATGATTTGCCAAATATGGCTTTCAGTTTTCTGTTGGAATGGACGCTATTTCAGTTTCTTGCAACCTTCATCCACTTCTCATTTTCCCCGTTGCCATCGTTGTTGTTGTTGTTGTCTTTCTTTGCACTCTTCATGCATATTAAAATCAGTTGAGCAAACAGTTCATAATTCTTCTGATGATTATGTTTAGCTACGGCATTTCTTTATCGATTAAAAACTCGGGACTTAACTGGTATTGCAGTACCTCCAGGATCTTCCCACTGCTTTCCTGGTATTGCAGTACCTCCAGGATCATCCCACGACTTTCCTGGTATTGCAGTACCTCCTGGATCGTCCCATGACTTTCCTGGTATTGCAGTACCTCCTGGATCGTCCCATGACTTTCCTGGTATTGCAGTACCTCCTGGATCGTCCCATGACTTTCCTGGTATTGCAGTACCTCCAGGATCGTCCCACGACTTTCCTGGTATTGCAGTACCTCCAGGATCGTCCCACGACTTTCCTGGTTTTGCAGTACCTCCAGGATCGTCCCACTATCTTTATAGTTATTAATGACCCATATGTGCCTGTTCTAGGCCGGAGGACGTTAAGTGAACTTTCATCATCAGTTCATAATTCTATTGGTTTCTTGTTGATACAGAGAGGGTTGAGTAAACAGTACGGTAACTTTTCTTGACAGAGGTGTGGAACAACATTGACTGATTGAGCGTTGCGTGCTGAAATTCTTATTCAGTGATGAGCACTCTAGAAAATGAAACACTTTCTACTGAAATAATATAGACCTACATCATTTTCCAAGATTTTCACAAGAAAAGATTTTTCTGTCCCTAATATTATTTTTCAAACAAACAAGCACTGAGCAAGCTTGGTGAATGTTCACCTTCCTGTCTAGCCTTCCTTTCTTGTCTAATTATCAGCAAGGAACTATAAAATCCTTAACCGTTACCAGACTTCCGGGGTCACCCATGACCCCTTGACACACAAACAGTATTATATCTCTAAAACTATTTAAGCAATCTTCATGAAATTTCATGACTTTGTCAAAAACGTAAATGGCTTTAAGTGTGTTAAATTTCATTAATGTGTATATGACGTATTATGACGCGTCATTTTAACATGCTTGTCCAGATGGCGCAGTCTCCCACGACCCCTACTTTAATCTTTGACGAGTAGGGGTCCTGGAGGACCCGCATCATCTGGACAGGGATAAACACTGTTAAAATGCTTGTCCCTTTCTTTTTACTGACTAGGGGTCGTGGAAGACCCGCGCGATCGTGTCTGTGTAGTCAAAAGCGTGATCCGGTAAAGGTTAAAGGGAAAACAACCGATCCCAGGGATCAGGTCTTTTTCGCCAGACAAGCTCTGCCTCGCGGTGGCTCGCACAACAGGGAACAAAGAAGGGCGAACCGTCTCTCACCAGCTGTGATTCAAATGCGGCGCGCGCTCAGCGCCTCCCCTCTTTTATACTCCGACTGTGCCTTTACAAGTAAATACAAGCACATTCTCCCCCTCTCTGTCTCTCTCTCTCTCTCTCTCTCTCTCTCTCTCTCTCTCTCTCTCTCTCTCTCTCTCTCTCTCTCTCTCTCTCTCACAGACACACACATTTGCGCACGCACACACACACACACAACAGAGAACTCTTTCAGTAATGGAGTTTTACCCTATCATTTTATTGCAAAATTCATAGGAGTCATCCAAACAACAGTCACCATGCATCACACCTAAAGTTATTAACCAATTTCCCAAACAGTCAAAGGAAGACATGCTCATTGCTGTTGCAGTAGTCAACAAATATATATTTTAATGCCACAAAAATGCAACGTATAAATTTGTCAAGAATTATCACACTGTGGAATAAGCAATCCATACTTCAAAGGAAAGTTTTCTCTGTCAAAAGGACATACAGTAAATAATAATTTAACTATCTTAAGACCAGACAGTCGGAAATATACACTTGTTCTGAAACCAAGTACTTAAACTTTACGTAATAAGGCAAAAGCTTTCATTAAATCCCATGTACACAATATTCACAAACAAAAGTAGGCCTGTGCACGCTTCTTGGTTTCTCGTGGGTATTATGCAAGCTTAGAAGAAGAAAATGAGACTCAGTCATATAACTGTGAAATGAATGTCAGTGTGCTGACTTGATAATATGGCACGTGCATTTAAGAAAGCATAAACACTACTATGATAGAAGTATATTTAAAAAATCAAAATTGAATTTTTTTCAAAAGATCTCGTGCTAACTATCTCATATACTAGTCCCCTGGGCAAGACATCTCCGCCGAAACAAAAATCGAACCCAGCTTTCCAGAATATTGACTGTCCTCTCTGCAATCTGGATATCATTGTCAGCTAAGACTGAGTAGTTATACAGTGACACATGTATACTTGTACCATCTTAGATAGGAAGAAAACGGAATGAACCATACACACACACACACACACACAAACATTTCCATGGGTGCAACTCCTTCAGTTTGACCCTGATTTTAGTTGTGTGTGGGTGTGTGGTGGTTGGGTTTTTTACCAGAAACTGAACTTCGGGGGGGGGGGGGGGGTAAATTCATCCCCCCCCCCCCCCCCCCCCCCCCCAAATAATTGACCACAAGCGATTTGTGGCGTTTTGAACTTTGTTGCTCTATCCGGAAGTCTCTCTCGGGGAATCTTGAAAACAGCATGGTGATGACATATTGTTTTCAAAGGCTTATCGGACTCACACTGTCTCCGTCCATCATTTTACCTGTTTGTCTCGTTATCTCTGACTCTCGCGTTGCCCTCCTGAATCCTCCAACAGGGCTCCACCCCTGTACCCCGCCATGGCCCTGGGTGACGACCCCTGCTTTTCAGTTTTTTTGTTTTTCATTTTGGGGAGTTGCATCCATGCATTTCTAAGCAGTTTGGGGGTGGGAGGGCAACGTATTTAATCACATCAATCCGGAATGAACTATGCACACAAATGGACACATACTTGTGCCATCTTAGAGAGGACAAAAACGGAATGAACCACGCACACCAACAAATGGACATTTCTAAGCAGGTGAGAGGGGGGGGGGGGGACATATTTAATCATATCAATCCGGAATTAACTATCGATACATACTTGTGCCATCTTAGATAGGACAAAAACGGAATGAACCACGCACACAAATGGGACATTTCTAAGCAGGTGAGGGGGGGGTAGGGGGGGGGCGGGTGGGGGGGGGGGGGGGGGGGGGGGGGGTGGGTGGGGGGGGGGTGGGGGGGGGGGGGGGGGGGGGGGGGGGGGGGGGGGGGGGGGGGAGGGCAACATATTTATTAATCATATCAATCCGGAATGAACCACGCACACAAATGGACATTTCTAAGCAGGTTGGGGGGGGGGGGGAGGGACAACATAAATAATCATATCAACCTGGGAAGGGTGATGGATGGAAGAACAGATTTTGTTCTAATATCACAAATGATGCGATAAGACGTTCAATTAAAGAGTCATTTCATTCAAATTATTTTGTTGCAGGATAATGTAGTCTGAAGCACGATTGAATGCACCTGGAAGGCAAGTTATATTACTCCCTAAATCAGATCCTGCAAACACAAAAATAGGCAGCATTGTGTTAGCTCAGAACAGACTCCACTGAACTCCACCGAAGTGACTCAGCAGCAGTGCAGTGTCGCCTCTGGTGGTTTCTTCCTGACAACCTAACATTTTGCTCATTTTGAACTGCTGGTTTCGGATTCTGCGACCAGACAAACTGGTGTGTGGTTGTGAGTTGGGACTCGGATTGAGCGGCGTGAGAGCAGGCAAAAAATACCCATCTTCTTCAAACTTCTTTCTTTTTCTTTTTTTAGTAAGAAGGGAGACTTGTATTCTTTCACATCAGCAGCTTCAGTGGTAAATCCCCATCATTATTATCATGAACTATCTGGGAGGTCGAAATACAGCGAAAGACCCAGATAGTGAGTGGAACCTGACTGAAACGCCTCTTTTCCCTTCTGCCAGACCAACATTTATGTCAGCCTGTGCGTCCCACTGTAACCTCCAGATAGCAGAGGAGGTGGCGGCTGCTATTCCCGAGGGCTGGGCTGGAATGTGTTTATAGCGGATCGAGAAGCCTTGCCCAGGGTCCATCCCCACTCTCTCTCGGCCAAAGGGACTTTAGGACAGCTTGCTGTTGAGGAAGGTCCCTAAAGGAAACTGGGCGGTCGACGACGAAGAAGAAAGGCAACAATGCACGCGACCAAGTTTTCAATCATTCTTAATGAGAACTTTTCTTTCAACTGTCTTTTTGGTTGTAATTTCTTCTTCTTCTTCTTCTTCTGTGGTGGTGGCCAGCTTCTTTTTATAGAAGTAAATGCACACACTTTAAGGCCTATGTTTCTTATTCTTTCGTTTTAAATTTTTGCTGTCTAGCTCAACCAAACCCTGTTAATCTACTTGTTTATGTTTCTTTATTTATGTCGTTCGTTTGTTCGTTCTTTCTTTAAAGACAGGCAAGAGCCCTACCAAAATGTAAAGTTTGAATTTCATTTCACACACGCACAACCAGACCATGCACTTCCATTGGGACTGAGGCTATATCTTACATTTAAAATAAAGAGAGAGGGCGAGACAAACAGACAGATAGAGATAGACTAGTACTGATGCCATTACCAAAATTCTGTGCAATGATTCCGCTTTTGAAAGCCACAATTGCTAGTCAGAATGTATTTCCTTTTTCCTTCAGTATTGGAAGACTGTCAGAACTTATCCTCAACACAATACAAATCTGTATTAAAACCAACCATTGCCCCTATAAAAGAAAAGTTCCTAGCTTAAGTTAAGAGTAAGCATGAATGGTTCTTCCATCAGCGATCACTCAATGTTTTCCAAGTCTCCATGGCTGTTATGGGGTTTCCTTTGGAACCTCTCAACCACAGATCAGTTTGCTGGCCCTATGATTACGAACAAGCAACGCGCACGCACAGGTTATCCATATTGTCAAGATTACAATAAAGTAGACTGTAGGCTTATTAGGCTGCCACTGTTGCTGAAAGGGCGCCTCCAGTTTGCATTAAACCTATGTCTGTCATAACAGCCTATGTCACAACAGCCTGTCATTATCTGTCCGCAAAGGAGTGTATTTTTTGCATGATAGAAGTCATGCTAAGCCCCTCTCTCTCTCTCTCTCTCTCTCTCTCTCTCTCTCTCTCTCTCTCTCTCCCTCCCTCTCCCTCCCTCCCTCCCTCCCCCCCTCTCCTCTCTCTCTCTCTCTCCTCTCTCTCTCTCTCTCTCTCTCTCTCTCTCTCTCTCTCCCTCTCTCTCTCTCTCTCTCTCTCTCTCTCTCTCTCTCTCTCTCTCTCGTTTGGCAGATTCATGTTCATTCAACACAGCTTCCCAGAGTCGTGTCTACTCAACCATAATCCCTTCCTCTGGTGGCAAAAAATGCTGGACTGATACCCGTCAGCACAACTGACTCACTAGTCCGGTCGACTTCAATTTAGCATTTAGGTTGCTGATCGAAATAATTGGCAACGAAAAATAAAACATAATTGCCTGAACTGGGGCACCAAAGAACTATGGAATACGTCTTTTTTATTATTATATGTTTGTTTATTTCGAACTATATATCACTGCAGTGATTTTTTTTACTCGTCCTCTCATGATACAAAGCCCAGTTATTGTTGAAGTAAAGTTTTGAGGTTCGACGCGGACCATTTGTCTCTGACGTCGACCCCACAGAAGCATTATTAATGCTTTCATAAACATTTATTTAAGTGGATTTGATCCTCTGTTTCCTGCAGTTTACGTTATTTACACGAAAGAGTGAATCTTCAGTTGGATGCAAGATAATATGCAAGATACGTGGCGTGCCTTTGTATTGCTCATAATACTAACAGGAGCTAGGCCAACACGGATTGCACGAACGCCTCCCTATTTCAATGAAAGAGAGGTGGAAGACTTTTGTCCTTGTGTCCCCCAGACTGTTTTGGTTCGTGGGTTCATCATCATGTTCTCGTGGTGCATCGAGGCAATGTGAATACATCCACACATACGCACTAAATGCAGGTCTATGGGATATGACGCCATGCCCGCACACGCCTATAATTACATCCCTTTGCGTCTCCCTACTGCCTGGTTGATCCATTGAAGCCCGTGCTACTTCAAAGAACAATTACACCCGAGAAACGCGAACAGCAGTGAAGTTTGGAGGTGGCGTACCACCGGTCCATCCACATCACCTGCTAAGCAATGAAGCCGAAAGCCGAGAAGGAAACGCTACCCCCCCCCCACCCCCCCCCCCCCCCCCCCCCCCCCCCGGCTCAGACGTCTCTGCAGGAGGAGGACACAAAGACGGGGCACCGGCCTTCCCGAGCCTGTCTGTCGCCCACCTCCTCCAGCCAGTGCAGGATCTGCACCGTTTTGTCCTCGTCCAGGAAGCTCGCCCGCCTCGCTTCCTCGCCCTCAAACACCGGCAGAACGTCCCGGGCCGTGGCCGCTCTCCCCTCATCCAACCCGTCGTTGTGGACGGCACCCCCGCTGGACCTGGTGGTGATGACGGGCGTGGTGGTGAAGGTCAAGGACACGTCGTCGTTGGAGGAGGAGGAGGGCACCGTGCGCTTGACGGGGCGGGGCAGGGTGATGGCCGGGGAGGTGAAGGAACGGGACAGCTGCATCAGAGTGCGGGTGCTGGTGGAGGTGAGCTGGCCCGAGCTGGAGAAAAAGCGAGCCTTTCTCTGCAGAACAGGGGACCCCCCCGCCGCTCCACCTTCACCGCCTCTACCCGGCGCCAGCAGAGGCTGGCGGTATACCCTGAAGTCCAACACCGGGGGACTGAGCCGGGAGCTGGTGCTGCCGGGTCCACCACCACTGAGTGAGCCCCCCGGCTGACCGTTACTTTTCCCCACTGTCCTGGGGCCGAGGGCCAGCTCTGACATGCTGGACATGCTGACCAGAGATCCCCCGCTGGACCTGGGGATGTGGGGGTACTGGTGCGGGCTGGGGGGGTGGGCCGGGGATGAGGACGAACTTTGCTGCGAAGAAGGAGTAAGCGGAGAGGGAGCGGTTTTCTCTTCCGGCTGGCGCTCTGTGGGAAGACGAAGACTAGGCATGCGCACGATGGACTTTGCAGAGAAGGAGGCGGACAGAGACCTCTGGGGGGAGGATTGGGGGGTGCTGTCCGGTCTGGGGGGTGTCCGGCCACAACTGGCCGACTGGCTGTGGCGGGGAGACTGGCCTTTGTCCACACTGTCATCAAACTTGACCCGCTTCTGAATCTACACATAAATAAACCATACATGATTTATCTTTGTTTTAAACAAAGTTTATTGACATAATATTATTGCAGTGTACACAAATTACTTCATGAGCACAAGCTATAAGCTTAGGGGAAGACGGGGTAAAAAAAAGCGCATGGGCGGGTAAGAAGCCCACAATTATCTCATGAAATAAAGAAAATGTCAGTCAAATTGCCCATGAGACGAATGCTAAATGGGCAAAATGAGACTGAAATTTGCTTCATTTCATGAGATAATTGGGGTGGGCTTCTTACCCGCCCATGCGCTTTTTACCCCGTCTTCCCCTATAAGCGCACTCAAAAACTATTTCTCTTTACATCATCATGCAAAATGTCAGGAAACGAGGATACGAGGTTGCTTTAACAGTAGTGTGATGTTGTGCTCGTAACGCACAGCATGATGTAAGGAATACCATGCTAATCCAAGTTATGGTCCACATACATGTTCTTATTTTTCACTCTTCCCCCGTTCAGCACAGTCCGCTTGTACGCCAGTCACATTAGTAGCAATGATATTAGGTTAATAGTGTGTAACTGCGTTGCTTTGAAGAAAGAATGAAAAATAACAACGTGTATTTGGACTATTAGTTAAATGCTATGAGATTCAAAGACACGGACCAAAGCTTACTTTGATAATGCTAGCATAGGATTTATGGATAGTCTAGTCGCTTATACAATAATAATAATAATAATTAGTACTTATGAATGTGTGGTAGGCAAGCCTAGTACTAAACTTGGCAAATGTTAATTCGATTTATTATAAATTGTTGATCCTCTCGTCTCACATTATTAATTATTATTATTATATTATTATTATTATTAATTCATGTGATAATGTTGTTCATGCCATTTTTTCTCTTCTTTTTGAAACTCCTAACTTGCTCAAATCATATATTGGTGTATCTAAATGCTGATTGGAAATGTTTGGAAAATGTTTATGTGCTGTTTATGTTCGGTCTCATCAATTTTAAATTGTGTAATGTGTACGGGCACGATATAAGCCGAAGGCTTGTTGCTGCCCTTTATTCTCATATTTATTATTTTGTTACGTTATAAGGAAGAAATAAAGAAGTTTAAACCAATAATAATAATAATAATTAGCATTTATAGCGCCTAATCTTAAAAAAGCCCTAAGCGCTTACAATAATAAATGAATAAACTAGAAAGCAATATAAATAAATAAATGTCAACACACACACACACACACGCACACGCGCACACACACACACACACACACACACACACACACACAACACACACACGCACGCACACGCACGCGCACACGCACGCACACACACACACACACACACACACACACACACACACACACACACACGCGCGCGCGAAGGGGAGTGTTTAACTGTAAGGGGGCGGAGTCGACGCGTGAAGCGCTAGTCTACTATTTCTGCCTTTACCGTCCATTCACCTGCCTTTTTTTCACGAAACACTTTCAAAAAGATTTCCTCCAGCCGAAGTCGGACCTGCTGGGCCAAACTATATCTTAGGCGCCTAACGGCAGCATGACGCATCTGCGCATATAATTGACAGGAAACTGTCTGAGCGATCGAAGAAGAAGAAGAATTCGAATGAGAAAAGACTAATTAATTACCAAGGGAAAAAAGCCACAATCAGAATGAGCTTCCAGGAAATAACATTAACGAAGAGGTGAGTTGGGGTGCTTATGAAAAGAAACATCTAGTTTTCTTAATTGATACGCATGCACGCACGCACGCACGCACGCACGCGCGCGCACACACACATACATGCGCGCGCGCACACACGCACACACACACACACCCATCACCCATCCACCCTGTACCCCCTTCACACACGTACACTCAAACACACTACACACACACACACACACACACACACACACACACACACCACACACACACACACACACACACACACACACACACGCGCACACGCGCACGCGCACACACACACACACACACACACACACACACACACACACACACACACACACACACACACAACACACAACACAACAACAACAACAACAACAACAACAACATACAGTATTTATACGGCGCTGAATCTTACTAGAAATCAAATCAAAGCGCGCACACACGTTAGCATTCATAGCGCATTCTTCAAACAAAAAAGCAATGCAAAGCTAATACACACGTATGACATAAATGGTATACAGCAGAAACAGACCTAAAGAGAAGAGAAAGAGAGTGGAGCCTCAATGACGGGGGGAACAGGTGGGTTTTGAGGTTAGATTTGAAAGCAGAGAGGGTCGGTCGCTGACGGAGGGAAAGAGGACACACACACACACACACCACAACCACAACCACCCACCCACTCACTCCACCCCATCACAACACCACCCACCCACACACTACACACCACACACCACCGTCACACACGTACATTACTATTTACCTTGACAGCACCTCCAGACTGCCGACTGCTGGAAGACAGCGAGGACTTGCACAGGATACTCCGCAACTGCAGAGCAGCGTTCACGTTGTCAGAGGCCGACAGACCCGCCAGCCCCGCAGCGGGATCCTTGCCGCTTTCTGCGGAGGACCTGCCGTTCTTCGGAGTCTCTCCTGTAGTGGTGTCTGATTGCCACGCTGTTTTCAGCTTCCCGCCTTCACCTGTAGCAGTAACAATGGAAGCTCCCCGTTAGGACATTGAAAAATCATTCCAAAAATAAAGTCTTATTCGTGGGAGGGAGTTGTACTAGTAACAGGGAGGTAATTTTAGTACTTACAAAGAAGGGCAATGTCTCAGAGAGGTAGGTCTTATTCGTGGGAGGGAGTTGTAACAGGGAGGTAATTTTAGTACTTACAAAGAAGGGCAATGTCTCAGAGAGGTAGGTCTTATTCGTGGGAGGGAGTTATAGTAACAGGGAGGTAATTTTAGTACTTACAAAGAAGGGCAATGTCTCAGAGAGGTAGGTCTTATTCGTGGGAGGGAGTTGTAACAGGGAGGTAATTTTAGTACTTACAAAGAAGGGCAATGTCTCAGAGAGGTAGGTCTTATTCGTGGGAGGGAGTTGTAACAGGGAGGTAATTTTAGTACTTACAAAGAAGGGCAATGTCTCAGAGAGGTAGGTCTTATTCGTGGGAGGGAGTTGTAATAACAGGGAGGTAATTTTAGTACTTACAAAGAAGGGCAATGTCTCAGAGAGGTAGGTCTTATTCGTGGGAGGGAGTTATAACAGGGAGGTAATATTAGTACTTACAAAGAAGGGCAATGTCTCAGAGAGGTAGGTCTTATTCGTGGGAGGGAGTTAGTATAACAGGGAGGTAATTTTAGTACTTACAAAGAAGGGAAATGTCTCAGAGAGGTAGGTCTTATGCGTGGGAGGGAGTTATAACAGGGAGGTAATATTAGTACTTACAAAGAAGGGCAATGTCTCAGAGAGGTAGGTCTTATTCGTGGGAGGGAGTTGTAAAGGGGTAATTTTAGTACTTACAAAGAAGGGCAAATGTCTCAGAGAGGTAGGTCTTATTCGTGGGAGGGAGTTGTAGTAATAGGGAGGTAATTTTAGTACTTACAAAGAAGGGCAATGTCTCAGAGAGGAGGTCTTATTCGTGGGAGGTCTTATTCGTATTAGTACTTACAAAGAAGGGCAAGTCTCAGAGAGTAGTTATGTAGGTTGTAACAGGGAGGTAATTTTAGTACTTACAAAGAAGGGCAATGTCTCAGAGAGGTAAGCCTAGGTCTTATGCGTGGGAGGGAGTTGTAACTAGGTCTTATTACTTACAAAGAAGGGCAATGGGAGGGAGTCGTGGGAGGGAGTTGTAACAGGGAAGTAATTTTAGTACTTACAAAGAAGGGCAATGTCTCAGAGAGTAGGTCTAATGTAGGTCTAATTATTACGTACAAAGAAGGGGAGAGAGGTAGGTCTTATGCGTTGGGAGGAGAAGTAATATTAGTACTTACAAAGAAGGGCAATGTCTCAGAGAGGTAGGTCTTAAGCGGGAGGGAGTTGTAACAGGGAAGGTAATTTAGTACTTACAAAGAAGGGAGGTCTCACTGTAATAGGTCTTATAGGGAGGGAATTGGGAGGTCTTAAGGCTGTAATAGTGGTTGACGCCAAGCATTACGTGAAGTGAGGTTGTGAAGCTGTATGAATCTGATCACCCCTCCCTCCCCCCTCCCGCCCTCAAATCAGGGGGTATTGCAGTGTTCTCAGGGCTGCGATCCTAGTTGCCAAGGATTAAGTGGACTTAGTCCTAAAATTCTAACGACCAAGAGTGGACGTACTCTTGATTGTACAAGGCATCGTCCAAATTCCAAGCCCATCTTTCCTAAATAGCAATTGCTTCCTGGGTGAACATAGTCGGACACGATACAGGGCCGGATCTGAGGGCTGTTTCCTGGTTTACGGACCCCCCCCCCCCCCCCCCCCCCCCACACACACACACACACACACACCTCCTCCTCCTCCCCCACATACCTTATACAAGGATGAGAAGTAAGAAAATGACTCGATTTTTGACTTAATAATAACTAAATAGGGCATTTGCCACGAGTGTTCGCTCTCTATACTAGACTACTAATTTGCCCGCACTCGTTCTGCCCGAGTTACGCTGACCTTTCTAATTTAACTCTCTAAATTCAACTCGGTGAAATTCAAGGTCGCCCTCACGTGGCAAATGCCCTATTGGAAACTTTTTCGGGGGATTTGCGCTGCCCATACACTAAGGACCTATGCATCTCCGTGGACCTCGGGGGAAACCCCCCCCCCCCCCCCCCCACCCCCCCCACACCACCCCCCCCCCCCCCCCCCCCCCCCCCCCCCCCCCCCCCCCCCCCATTGATCCACGGGCCCTGCGATAGAATGACAGTCACGCACCTGCAGCTCCCTTGTCTTCTGCCTCTTGGCTGCTGGACACGGCGTATTTGGAACCAGGGTGTTGGGGATGATGATGATGGTGGTGGTGATGGTGATGGTGAGTTCCATCTGTTCCTTTGCTGGTGTGTGGTCCAGTAGAAGTCCTGGACGGGCGGTGGGCTTCGCTGTAGGGAGA
>CM065704.1:23189265-23369265 GCA_017654935.2 Phymorhynchus buccinoides
TTTGCATTCGATTTTTGTGCGACTGACGAGGAAGAAAAGGGAAGGGGTGGGTGGGTACATTTTGACCAAATGACAACTTCTTCGTTGCCACTGGGATTAACGTGTGCTGAGTGCATGGGCACACGGGACCTCGGTTTATCGTCTCATCCGATAGACTCCACGTTCAGACCGTAAGGCCTAGTGCAAAGTGAGAGGAAAAATCCCCTGTACCCAGGTTCGAGCTCGGGTTTACTTGACACAAGGCGAACGCGTTACCTCTCTACACCTAGGCTATCTTCTTGACCAGTTTCTTCTTCTTCTTCTGCGTTCCTGGGATGAGGGGCCTATCCCATTTGTTGGCGGCGTTTGCACTCGTTTTATGCCCCACACTGATATACAGTCAGTGCACTCCCTCTTCGTTGGGTTGCCTGGCAGCCGATACACACGCTGTGGGATGTGACTCGCCCCCAAGCACGAACACGGTGGCCGTTGAGTTCATCTTGGAACATTTCCGCCCAACAGGAGCCGTGCTATCCCCGGTATGGTGCATGGTCTTAGTCGCCTTCTGCGACACGCATGATTCTACGTCAATACTATTCTAATGCCCGTAACTGCAGGGCCATCTTGATCATCATTACCCAAAGCCTCTTGTGAAAAGCCTCTCGGCAGTGTCTCCATCTTCACGGACTCAATGTCCACTCTTCAGACCCTTGACTCTGTTGATCCAGACCCTCTAGTACAATCTCTTAGGGCCTCCCTTGCCACCCTGACCAAGAAAGCCCCAACTACTCTCCAGTGGGTGCCTGCTCATGTCGGCCCCTCAGGAAATGAACGTGCAGATCGCCTTGCAAAGGAAGGTAGCCAGCTCACCCAGTCTGATGTCCCTACTACATATGAGGAAACCAAGACTCTTATCCGTTTTTAATCATACATACATCTGTATCATTAAAAACAAATCGGGACTTTCCTAGAGTTGCACTGCCTCCAGGATCGTTTCCACCATCTTTATATCTACTAATGTCCCATATGTGTCTGTTTCACTCTTATCCGTGGCAGGTTCAAATCGGACTGGCTCCGCCAAAACAATGGATACGAGGCACACATGGACCCAATCCGGACATTGCAGAGAAGAGATCAAACCTCCATCTTTCGCCTGCGCACAGGGCACTGTGGCCTCTGCGCACACCTACGAAGGATTGGCGTCGCAGACTCATCCCTGTGCCAGTGTGGACAAGCTGACCAGACCCCTTCCCATGTTCTCCAGGACTGCCCTCAGTATGATGGGATGCGGCAACAGAACTGGCCCGGAGGGAGAGACCTCAGAACCAAACTCTGGGGAACAGCCGACGACCTTCACCGGACACCCAGGTTTGCGGCAGCACTCGGTCTGAGGTTTTGATGCGGAGCCAGTTGAACGCAGAAGAAGAAGAAGAAGCATTACCCAAAGTATGCAGTGAGCAACATTTTGAACATCCTGTGAAACCTCCGCCAAGAAAGTAGCCATTAGTGTGAAAACTGTTGGCCGTGGTCTGATAACTGCAGCCTGTGTACCCCAATAGCAATTTATGTTTTTGATCACTGTCACACAAGACATGCAATGAGTTACATTTTTCACCTCCACCAAGGAAATACACATGGGCCCGAAAACCGTAGGCCATATTTTAAAGCGTTGGCCGAAGACCCCTGTAACCCAGCATCAGCCAAGGAATGCAGTGAGGCACATTTTGAACCTCCAGTGCAAATATCTGCCAAGGAAGTACTCACATCATTGGTCGTTTTGTCCAAAAAGCGTTGGATTTAGATCCCTATCACCATATATATATTCTTGATCATCATCACATTCATGCAAAGAATACAGTAACTACCTTGATTATTAAAAAAAAACCTTCAGGACTTTCCTGGTATTACAGTACCTCCAGGATCGTCCAACCATCTTTATAGTTATTAATGTCCCATATGTGCCTGTTCCAGGCCGGAGGACGTTAAACCAACTTTCATCACGCAAAGAATATTCAAGGAATGCACTAAGGGAGCATTTTGAAAGGGCTGATAGTAAAGTGAGAGCGAAGCAGAGAGTGTGGGGCGTACCCGCTAGTACAATTATGCAACAGCTCTGTACGTTTTGCCTGTGTGAATAGAACGATGACAAGGAGGCGACAAAAACGAGCTTGGGCCAATAGCAGACACACATTATAGACAGACGAACGCCATATAAAGTGCTCCTGTCTGGGTCAACGCAACCCTTATAATGCTTTTAACATTAAAAAATATACCTCCAAAAATCAATCAAAACATCTTTATTATCTCTATAAAGAGAAATTGCGTCCAGGTGCCACGATTATAACATAGACATTGACATTAAAGATACAATAAAATATATTGAACGGTTATAACATCGCAAAGAAGATTAAAGGTATAGAGCACACATGCATTAAAATATTTACAAGGTTAAAAACGCATAGACAATATTTTTTTTTAGCAAACGAGTGCAATTTAAAATGCAACAAAATGTATATCTAATTGAACAAAAACCAAAATCACAGTATTGCACACATTCAGGATGCACACTCTATTTCATCCCCCCCCCCCCCCCTCCCCTCCCCTCCCCTCCCGGCAACAGTCGAAAAGCGCACAATATTGCCTTTTCCCAAACGCGCACAGCCGTCAAAAGGCGCACATATTTATGGTAGAAAAGCGCACGATATTTACAATCCGAAAGCGCACAGTTGTTTTTGAGACGGGTGGACTAGGACTAAACCTATCCCTAACCCTAACCCTATCCCTAATCTTAACCCTAACTCTAACCCTATCCCTAAACATATCCCTAACCGGTAAAGGTCAAGATGTGCCACCCCCCTACCTATCTCGGTTAACTCTATTTTTCCGTTATTGCCTTTCTTACCATACATAAAGCTGTATTTTAGGAACATTTTTAGCTAATAATCTTTTTGGAATACTAACCCTATCCCTAACCCTAGCCCTAAACTTTTGAACGGTTGAAGTGTGCGCCTTTGGACAGTAAAATTGTGCGCATTTTGCCTTGCGCCTTTGGATAATGTGCGTTTTTTGTGTGCCCCCCCCCCCCCCCCTCCCATACACTCACACTTTACTTAAACACACATGCTGGCGATCAGTAAGAGAACAATTTTAAAAGATTCCTGATGGGTTTAAGAAGTGGATAGAGGAAGGGATAAAAGATTTCTGGGCCCTGGATTTCAGTTTAAAAGTTCTGTAGCGGCGTCCTGATGGTAAAAGATCATAGTCTTTGTTTAAAAGTATCACTTGCAATCTGCCTGGAACCGCAAAACACACGGTCCATGGAGTGTTAAGAAACTCATGGGAGAGCTGGACAACAGAGGGTCTTCAGAAAAGAAGCTCCACCCCATCCTCCACGCCCACCCCCTCGACCAAGGAGGATCTGACTGACCCAGAGCGTTGTGCATTATGTAACTGTCTCCGCCAGAGAGGTTGTGGTTTTGCCTTCACCTGTCTGTCTGTCCTTTTTTTGTCTGTCTGTAAGCCTGAAATCAGTAAAATCCCCACTTCCCCTCCCCTGCTTTCCAGTTTTGACGCAAAATAATCAACGTATTGATTGTGGCCACGTACAACAATGAAAAAGAAGAGGACGAAACTCGACTGGTTGTACTGTCAAGGGCATCTCCCATTTCCTTCTCAGGTAACAAGCAGTCCAGACGGCAATTATCAAACTCTTGCCTTAAGTATTTTTGTACTCGCCCTAATGCTTATAAATTCAAAGCTTTGTTCTCTACAAAAAATAAGAAAATATTACTCAAACTAAAGCACTTCATTACAGTTGTTAACGGTTCTTTCAGATAAATGCTATTAATCATGTCTTTTTCCCATTTTGTTTTTAATTTAGTAATACATTACATTATTTGTAATATTATGGTATGGGTTTTCTTTGAAATGATTTTGGACATCACTCTTGGGTTGATTCTTGGAAATTTATTTATGTGTGTATGTTTTTATATTCCTGTGCCCAAATGGGGTATGAAATAAATTTCTTGCCTTGCCTTGCCTTGGCTCCTTCCACGCCAAGATTCAAACTGCGCGATTTAAAAGGCATTCACTATCATGGCTGCACAATTTATGGAAGAGACACTGCACGTTTCACTCGGGATCAATAATCTTTTGTTGTTTTTGTTAACTCGTGCCAGGGTTCGTTAAGCTACTTCACTGCTGCTTGGAATGTCGTTAGGAATGCTTCTCCAAAGTCTACACGAATTGCTCAGTTCTGTCATTAGCAGTTCAACTCACTAATTGTTTTTTTTAGCACCATTTCATTTCGGTTATGTCTCAATTGCGCCTATTTTTTTTATTTTACTCAATTACACGTATCGGGGACAGACATTGTGACACATCAATTGCACCGAGGTATTCTTTTGAGAATAAGTCAACATCCCTTACAGAACCATATAGGGATTGCCTTACGTGGCGCTCAAGACGCAACAAGACTGGCAACGTAAAACACCCAGACTCGTCATTCTTTGACTGCGTCGTCCCAATCTGCGTGGTGTTTTAACTCCTTGACTGCCAGAGAAAATTAAAGAAAAAATCATTGTACAAATCATGCCATGAAAAAGACAACTGATAGAGCCAATCTGACAAAATGGTCTGGGGATATATCTCTTGACTGTGTTAGAGCAAAAAACAGCATATCAGAGTTATTCCTCTTCATCTGATGACGTCATCAGTGATGTCATCAAGTCAGTACGTGATACATTGGTTGTCAATGGGTTTTAATACTTAATATATCGCGAGAGGCGTTGTCAGGAGAACAAAGCCAATAGTTGCAGCAATCCAGGTGAATGAATGAATGAAGGCAAAATTAATGCTTTACGTCCTCTCGGTCTGAAACAGACACATATGGGACATTATTTTGTAAATACAAAGATGGTGGGAACGATACTGGAGGCAATGCCCGGAGGCAGTGCAACTCCAGTAAAGTCCCGATTTTTTAACAATACAGATAGGTGTAGCGGTAACCACGCCTCGGTTAAACCTCATCGGCTAGGGCACCGCCACAAGTATTATAAGTGCAATCCAGGTGAAGGTCAATGGACGCGCTTTATATGTTGCCTGGAATCCTCGCTGGTTTGCTGTGCGGGAAGCCGTCTGTGTGTCCTGGCAGATCTGACCACTGTCCACAAAAGAACGCTGCTGATGATGACCAAAAGCGTGGCAATGTATGGGAGTCGGGTTTCTTCGAACCCCCAGCCGTGGTGTTTGTACCCAGTAATCATCTCTCTCTCAATTTAATTTGTTGCTGCCTTTGACATGTCGATTTCTGCAACTAAGTGTGTAGCCTTTACATAACCTCACGAGCTGGCGTGATACTTTCTGTGCAGTAGGGCCTATAATGTTCGTGCATGCGTTTACTGAATTGAAGGCTGGTTAGAAAAAGAAGTAGAAACTGAGTTTAACGTCCTCCGACCTGGTACAGGCACATCATTTATTATGGGAAAAACAAAAAAGTAAGACTTTATTGCCATTGTATCCATGTCAGTAATTTACAATCTCTATTTTCTTCTTTTTTCCCCCTTTGTGAATCGTTGTTACGGTCACATTTTCTTTGTATTGCTATCATATATCGCATTAATGGTTTTTGTCCACTCCTTGTCCCATATGGGCCAAAAATGGCCTGAAAGGATTGAAAATAAAAATATTTGGTATTTTGGTATTTTGTATATTCTAGTCACAGACTTATCTCTGTGAAATTCGGGCTGCTCTCCTCCGGAGAGCGCGTCGCCGCAAGTGCAGCGCCTACTCATTACTGGTACTGGTTACTGCAAAGGAAGGACGCGGGGCAACAGATTGTAAAATAAAATAAAAACACTTTTCTGAGTCACTCTCTGTCTCTCTGCCTCTGCAAGTGATTCATACAATGGAGTATGGAAAACTGCTAGTTCCGAACGCTCTGCGTCAAACATTATTAGACCGTGAGCCATAAAACGAAATCATGCACCCCTTGCGGATTTTCGCAGACCATATTCTTTGTTTTAGTAGTCTGGACCCTAACAAACTCAAATCGGGATGTTTGCCCTCTCTGCAAAGACACTTAGATCTTACGCAAAGACAGGGCACTTGTCTCCCATCTTGAAGCCACATTTCACAAGCCGTTCCTAACACTCACCCTTTAGCATGCCAAGGTCCATGGGGGAGAGGCAGGTTCAGCAGAGCTACCACTCACTCTTTAGCATTCCTAGGTCCAGGAATTGGGTACAGGTAACATCTGGCTTCACTAACAAGTATTGTGAGTAGTATAATGGGCGGTCAGGATGTGATCAGTCTTTGCGTAACCTCTAAGTGTCTTTGGTATGTCTCTGTCTCTGTCTCTGTCTCTCTCTCTCTCTCTCTCTCTCTCTCTCTCTCTCTCTCTCTCTCTCTCTCTCTCTCTCTCTCTCTCTCTCTCACAGAATATATGAATAGATTCAGTCTAAATTATCATCCTTGTAAAATAAAGTTTTTTAGCCTTCAGTCTTTTCAGTCCTCAGTCAGTCAGTCAGTCTCTCTCTCTGTCTCTCTCTCTCTCTCTCTCTCTCTCTCTCTCTCTCTCTCTCTCTCTCTCTCTCTCTCTCTCTCTCTCTCTCACAGAATATATGAATAGATTCAGTCTAAATTATCATCCTTGTAAAATAAAGTTTTTTAGCCTTCAGTCTTTTCAGTCCTCAGTCAGTCAGTCAGTCTCTCTCTCTGTCTCTCTCTCTCTCTCTCTCTCTCTCTCTCTCTCTCTCTCTCTGTGTTTTGTAGTCATTATGTTTATCCGTGCGCACCTCCTTGACAGAAGAGTTATGTAAAGTTATTGCCAATAAAATATTTGAGTTGAGTTTTGAGTTGACTCTCTCCCTCTCTCTCTCTCTGTCTCTCTCTCTCTCTCTCTCTCTCTCTCTCTCTCTCTCTCTCTCTCTCTCTCTCTCTCTCTCTCTCTCTCTCTCTCTCTCTCTCTCTCTCTCTCTCTCTCTCTCTCTCTCTCTCTCTCTCTGTGCGGTCAATTAATCAGTCATACATGTAGTGTGTAGGTAGGCCTAGGTACAGGTGGGTAGATAGGTACTACTAATGCCTTTATTAAGCGTGTCACAGGAACAGAAGAGGGATTACGGTGGTGAAAGGGGCGAATGTTTCAATAATACAATCGACAAGTCATGCACGGGACACAAAAACCAGTGAAGCAATGACCGCCATAATGGACACTCCACCCAACCACACGCCTGCAGGGACTAACAAAGAGAGAGAGAGAGAGAGAGAGAGAGAGAGAGAGAGAGAGAGAGAGAGAGAGAGAGAGAGAGAGAGAGAGAGAGAGAGAGAGAGAGAGAGAGAGAGAGAGAGGGGGGGGGGAGGTAGGGAGAGAGAGTGAGAGAGAGAGACTCAGACTCAGAAACTTTATTTTACAAGGAAAGAGAGAAAAGAGAGAGAAAGAGAGAGAGAGAGAGAGAGAAAGAGAGAGAGAGAGAGAGAGAGAGAGAGAGACAGAGAGAGAGAGAGAGAGAGAGAGAGAGAGAGAGAGAGAGAGAGAGAGAGAGAGAGAGAGAGAGAGAGAGAGAGAGAGAGAGAGAGAGAGAGAGGAGGTAGGGAGAGAGAGTGAGAGAGAGAGAGACTCAGACTCAGACTCAGAAACTTTATTTTACAAGGAAAGAGAGAAAGGGAGAAAGAGAAAGAGAGAGAGAGAGAGAGAGAGAGAGAGAGAGAGAGAGAGAGAGAGAGAGAGAGAGAGAGAGAGAGAGAGAGAGAGAGACAGAGACACAGAGAGAGAGACAGAGAGACAGAGAGACAAAGAGAGAGATGCACACGCACGCACGCACATACGCACGCACACACGCACACACACACACACACACACACCAACAACAACAACAACAACAACATACAGTATTTATACGGCGCTGAATCTTGATATAAATCAAATCAAAGCGCACACACACGTTAGCATTCAAAGCGCATTCAAACAAAAACACAATACAAAGCGAACACACACGGATAACATAAATGGAATATAGCAGAAACAGACCTAATGGCAAGAGAGAGAAGATAAAGAGAGAGGAGCTTTAATGA
Organism: Phymorhynchus buccinoides; assembly: GCA_017654935.2. Lineage (NCBI taxonomy): Eukaryota > Metazoa > Mollusca > Gastropoda > Neogastropoda > Raphitomidae > Phymorhynchus > Phymorhynchus buccinoides. Next base: position 23,197,315 of record CM065704.1, read on the forward strand.
CGGGGGAACAGGTGGGTTTTGAGGTTAGCTTTGAAAGCAGAGAGAGTCGGTCGCTGACGGAGGGAGAGAGGAAGTTTGTTCCAGGAGGTCGGTCCTGAGACAGCAAAAGAGCGCCGACCAACAGTTGATACACACACACACACACACACACACACACACACACACACACACACACACACACACACACACACACACACACACACACACACACCGCACGCACTGTATATCCTCAAAAGACATGACCCACACACACCCGTGGGGATACCGGGGGGTCTTTTATATAAATAGACACCCCCACCCCCCACCCACCCCTGGAAGTTCTGTGCTTGTAACATCTTCTAATCTGTCACTCTCTTGGACTCTGCCTTTTTCCTTTGCTTGCTGTCATTTACTATCTTTCTGTCTTTCCGGTCCATTCTCCTGCCTTTTTTTCTTCTTCAAGAAACACTTTCAAAAAGATTTCCTCCAGCCGAAGTCGGATATGCTGGGCCTAATTATTTCTTACTTAGGCACCATAACGAACGGCAGCCTGTCGTATCTGCATAATTGACAGGACATTGTCTGAGTGATCGAAGAAGAAGAAAAGACACGATCCTAGTCACCCATAGATATGTCAATACTCAAATGTCTGTGTATGTGTGCCAGTTTTCGACAAAAGAAAAACGGGGAAAGAAAAGAAATTGCACTAGGAGTATATACAACAACACAAAATACACAGTGACGCATAGCTATGCATTCACGCCTTCAGTAATAATGCATGCATTCAAATGTGAAACATCTTGTATTGATACGACTGGAGACAAAAAGAAAGCCATGCACACACACAGACGCACGTACAAATACACACACACACACACACACACACACACACACACACACACACACACACACACACACACACACAACCACTCGCGCGTGAGTTCTACACACACTTGTACATGCGGCACGCATGTACACGAGTGCACATGTACTATATACTCTGTCCCTTTCTGCTTGTCTGTCTGTCTGACTCTCTCTCTCTCTCTCTCTCTCTCTCTCTTCCTCACTCACTCACTCACTCACTCACACACATACACATTTGCATATATACACATATGCCTGCATGCATACACACATGCTAACATATACGCATATTCTTGCATACTTGTATACTGGGAAAACTGAAAAAAAGAGACAGAGATAGAAAGAGACGAGGCAGACAGACACAAAGATTAAAAATAAAGAGCACACACACGCGCGCGCGCGCACACACACGAACACACACACACACACACACACACACACACACACACACACACACACACACACACACACACCTCAAAACACTACCAGCCGAACACGATCTCACCTGTTAAATCCCACACAGTAGCAAACTCGAAGCCCTAGGATCGCAGAGAAATGAAATGATACTCCAAACAAACTAAATACAACCACACACTTCCACGCCACTGCCCCCTGATCCTCTGCACGAAGTCTTGCAGACACGCGGGTAGCATACCCGTCAACTTTTAATCGGGGTGGGCCGCTGGCTCAACGGGTGGGTAACTGGGTAGGCCCTACTGTGCCTAATGCCTGGTATCAGACCTACCCGTAGATTGCAGTTCAGTGCCCGATATACAGGGGGACTAAAAAATGTAACCCTCATAACCGCTTATATTAGGTATTTATTAGATATTAGGTACATTATAGTCACAGAAGCGTCACTGTGAAATTCGGGTTGCTCCCACCTGGAGAGCGCGTCGCAGGCGACAGAGGCGCGCCACCTAATTTTTTTTTTGTGCATGCGCTGTCTGAAGAGGAAGGAAAGGGGGGGGGGGGGGGGGGGGGGGAAAATTTAACCAAACGACAACTTTTTCGTTGCCAGTGGGTTTAGCGTATGCTAAGTGCATGGGCACACGGGACCTCGGTTTATCGTCTCATCCGAAAGACCGTAAAGCCTAGTGCAAAGTGAGAGGAAAAATCCCCTGTACCCAGGTTCGAACTCGGGTTTACTTGACTCGAGTCGAACGCGCTACTACTGTGCCACTCTATAGCGTTTTTACTACTGAATCAATCTATTGTTTTTAAATTAAGTTTCAGGTTTATTATGAAGAAGATTTGGTTCGTGAAAGGTCACAACAGGTATTTTTCCCACCAAGACACCTTAGATTTTGTTTTCCAGTGAAAATGGGTTTTTTTCCATGTAGGCTATTTTCAATCCTAGATGATCTCAAAAATTCGGGATATATGATAGAATCTTGAATTGAACTGTTATAGTGTGTAGACAATCGAATTTTCTTCCGCGACTGTGTTTTCGCAACTCATAAAATGGATTTTTCTGAAGATGGGTTATCACGGGAAATGTGATTTTCTGGATCTCTCCGAAGCATTTTGAGCAAAATAAACTGTGGTACAACTTCATGCATTGAACCTTCTTCGCAACGACGAAAAATCCAAACTAGGGGAAGACGGGGTAAAAAGCGCATGGGCGGGTAAGAAGCCCACCCCAATTATCTCATGAAATAAAGAAAATTTCAGTCAAATTTGCCCATGAGACGAATGCTAGACATTAACGCTCGTCTCATGGGCAAAATGAGACTGAAATTTGCTTCATTTCATGAGCTAATTGGGGTGGGCTTCTTACCCGCCCATGCGCTTTTTACCCCGTCTTCCCCTATAGCTTGATTATCTAAAATGTTATTAGCGATTTTGTGAGTGGCATTTAAACAACTTTTTTTTAGTCACTATTCCTACGCTGTGGATTTAGCTTGAGAGCATTCAGAAGCTTTTACTTCCGTCTCTATGCTAAGAGGTCGTTTCTTAGGAGCGTTTTGTTTCCGAGTTGCGCTATCAGCGTTCGCTCTTGCGAAACGGACCCTGTGTGATTTAATCAGAGGCGCTCTCTGTTACAATGTAAGCACATTAATACAGAGGCTCGGGTTTTATTTGGTTTCCTGCTTCTTTTTTGTTTTTAGTTACAATTGATTAGGGTACGTTTCTTATTACCAGGTTAAACCGACACTTGTCGACAGGGATTTTCCTTGCAAAGATAGATGTTTTTCGTGACATTTATTGTTAAGGAATATCCTAGTTTCTTACTACTGTATCGTCTTTCTCCACCATCTCATCTCATTGTGTGTGTGTGTGTGTGTGTGTGTGTGTGGGGGGGGGGGGGGGGGGGGGTGTTTATTTCTTGTGGGGGTTTTTTCTCCTTACATGAGAATAAGATCTTTCAACTTCTTGTTGCAAATTGTTGTTGTTCTTCTTATATTCTTTGTGTATCATGAAGGTTCATTATTTTATCCGTTGATTTATAATCTATTTTCCTTTACGTAAGTTTTTTGTTCCTAATTTGTGTAAATCATGGTTATATTTTTGTCTTGTAGGCCTATTTGTCAGCCGCCATTTTTAAAATTTAAATGTGTAAGAACGCACGCTATATATAAGTTGTAAGCTGGTTGTTCCTTTATAGTTGCTTGGCTTAATGTCCAATATGTGTTGTTGGTTAATAATTTTTTTTAAAGGGTATTTAAATCATTAGTCCTACGTTCGAGTAGCAAACTGAAGTAATAACAGGATCGAACTGAACACACTTTTGGTCGGCTTAAGCCCGCGCCACACTGCATACGATTTGACCCAATACGATACGATTGTGACGATGTCTGTGAGTCATGATTCACGTGAAATACTTCCGTCTAAAAAAAAACCTCTACTATTTTCGTCCACTATACTCATGTAGACCGCAATACACGAATCAAATAACATGTCCGATACAAAAACAAGATATTTTATCAGATTCGTGTACGGGAGCCTACAGATATAGTGAACATAACTAGTAGGATTTCATCAGATTTATTTAGACAGTAGAATTTCACCTCAACCATGTCTCACAAACCGTCAAAATCGGATCGTAGTGAATCGAATCGTATGAATGAATTTGGGTTTTACGTCCTTTCGACCTGGGAAGGCACATATGGGACATAAAAATCGAATCGTATGCGGTGCAGCCGACCTTTTAGACCTACTGAACGCCGTCGTTATTCTAGGTATGTGTAATTTCCTTACACAATTAAAAAAAACCCACCAATCCTATCTTATGTGTCCGTGCTATTTATGTGGCACGTCTGCATGAACATGAGTTCAACCTTATCATGGCTGATGCCATCCAAGACACCTGCCGCTGTGCCGGATCAATAATTCAATTTTCTTTTGAAAGTGACCGTGGTTATTATCATAGGCTATAGTCAACGCAAACGTAGTAAGGATTTTATTTTTTTGGGGGGTGGGGGGTGGGGAAGTTATATTATTATTATTATTTCTGATAAGACGTAACCTTGAAATAGGTTTGACAAGGAAAATGTCAAATGAAATAAGGTCTGTGTGGTATCAGAGCCCAAGAGTTGTTTGCTTGGGGTTTTTTTGGTGGTTTTTTTTAAACAAACCATTATGCAGGCTAGTAGGCCTAAATTCTATTAATGTATTATCTCTATCTCTTGCACATCTTACATACCGTCAGTTGTGTGTGTGTGTGCGCGCGCGCGCGCGTGTGTGTGTGTGTGTGTGCGTGCGCGCGTGTCTTTGTGTGCGCGCACGTGTGTGGGTGTGTCCCTGTGTGTGTGCATGCGTACGCGCGCGCGCATTTGTGTGCGACAGTGTGTGTGTGCAATGTGTGTGTGTGTGTGTGTGTGTGTGTGTGTGTGTGTGTGTGTGTGTGTGTGTGTGTGTGCGTGTGCGTGCGTGTGTGCGTGCGTGTGCGTGCGTGCGTGTGCGTGTGTGTGTATGTGTCTGCCTGTCCTTGTGCGGGTGCATGAGAACCTAAAGGCTCAGTCAGTTAAACATTCCAGGCTAAAGAAACTTCCAAGGAAGAATAACATTTCAACACCAGAGCTTTATTCTATTCTATGCATGGGTTGCATTGATTTTCAGCTATCTGTCTGGCCCGTTCAGTTTACCTCCAAAACTGTGACTGAACGTACGTGTCAACAATCTGGCACTCTGTTTGTATGCTCTCTCGAACCCCCCTCGAACTCCCCTCTAAGCAAACACACACACACACACGCGCGCGCGCGCGCGCGCGCGCACGCACGCACGCACGCACGCACGCACACGCACACGCACACGCACACACACACACACACAGCCGGAAATTTATAAAATCCCACACACGGGATATTTTCCCGTCTAATATCACGAGAAGTGGATAGACGTTAAGTGAAACACACACACACACGCACACGCACGCATGCACACACGCACGCACACGCCACCTTTGCCATAATATATAATACACCCGAAGCTTCCTACTACCACTCACCCCCCTCCCTACCCCCTGTCCTTATCATATCTCTCTTTCAACCTTCACTATCCACCCCCACAATTTTTTGTTTTCTTATCCTGTGTCGCATTCCTTCGGTTCTAGACGACTGATGCATTATTATAGTATAAGTCGTGAACACGTCAATTGAGATAATCCTCTTTCGGACGGCGATCCCTCGCCATAGGTAGACCCTACTAGACAAGTGTCAAAGCTATAAGGTTAATGCACATTTTTAGTCCCCGAGCCGAAGGTTCGGGGAACTATTGTTTTTGGTCTGGTCCGTCCGTCCGTCCGGCTATTCGTCCGTTTTTCTCAAAAAAACTATTCAGTCTATCATCATCAAATTTGGTATACTAGTTTGCCAAGATGCAAGCTATCCACTGATGTATTTATTTTTACATTAAGGTCAAGGTCGCGCCAGTTACGGGGTTCAAACCCCGAAACACATAATCGCTAATATCTCGCGAAGTTTTGCATGTATTTCAATGCAGTTTTTTTCACATTTCTTGATGAATGGTCTATAACACAGTTGTTATGAATTTTTCTGTGCGCTCGTGTGCGCATGATCGCGCGCGCTCAAATCACGGGTCCGAACCCCAAAAAACTATTCAGTTACGTGCTGTTTTGATGCGTTTTTATGTAGTTACGTGCTGTTTTGATGCGTTTTTATGTATGTGTACAGCCGACACATTCCGATTTCGGAGTAGATCGGCGATGCTGCGAGGGGACTTTGCAGCCGCTCGGCGTTGCACTTTTTTTTTTTTTTTAATGAAAGCATTATCTGGGTTGAGGGGGGGGGGGGGGGGGGGGTTCTTTTTGTTTTTTTTTGTTTGGGGGGAGCGCCGTGACCATTTTGAGGTAAAAACTTAATTCGATAATTTTGCGCATTGAGAAGTTGTTCTTTTCTATTTGCGATTAAAAAAAAACACCCAAAAACCACGTTAGATCACTGTGGGCCAAACATCGGAGCAAATCCTATGTTATATAGGTTATTTTTTTAATTCATTAAGATGTTTTTTGCTTTTTAATGCAGCCTAACTACTTTGCCGAATGATTCCTCGGGGCTAAAAGCATAAATTGTCACTTATTGAGGGGGGAAACGGGGGGAGGGGTGTGGGGTGTAAGGGGTATAAGCACAGATATTCTAAAAGGGTAAGATGGATTACTTAAAAGCTCGGCGAACCGGGCTGATAGAGTTATCGTTAGTGGGGACGTGTACACTATTCACAGTGGAGGCTATCCAAAAACTCGGACTGGAACTTGAACGGAGAATTCAACTGGCCTATCGACGTGTAAAATGTGTCACGTTTCAAAGGGACATAACCAGTGTTTCTGTCCTCACTACTCATAAAAAAAAATATAGGGAAAAGAGACCGGATGTTTATCTTCCCCTGTACAGTCTTTGGTTTAAGAGAAGAAAATAACCAGGGCCTGTATTCACGTTGATATAGCATGAGACTTAGCATCATGCTAACTTAGAAGCTCTTCCAAAAGTCCTATTAAATCCTATAGGACATTGGAAGAGCTTCTAAGTTAGCATCATGCTAAGTCTCATGCTATCTCAACGTGAATACAGGCCCTGGGTGAGAACAAGAAAAATGGAGAACAACAAAAGATTGACAACGAGGGCAAAAGGAAACAAATAGCATGGGAAAAATCAACAATAATCACAGTCGGAATTAGCATTTCGAAAAAACTAAAAATGGTGGCCTGCTTGTGGTGCAGCCGAGAGGCCTCCCGTTTATAAACAAGATGAGAAAACGAGCAAAACTCTTAGATAGGTAAGTTTTATGTATCAAAACAAAAGAAAAACGAACCGACATTTTTGGCAAGGACGTGTCTTATTCATTGTTACATATTCAGGACTTTCCTGGTGTTGCACTGTCTCCGGGCATTGCTTCCAGGATCGTTCCCACCATCTTTATATCTATTAATGTCCCATAAAACCGGAGGACTTTGAGCATAATTTCTTCTTTAAAAGATGAAAACAAAACAAACCAAATTCCTGGCCAAAATAAACATTTAACCTCAGAAGAGTTGTTCTATTGTTTGCTAATTCCTGGCCAAAATAAACATTTATCCTCAGAAGAGTTCTATTGTTTGCCAATAAATGAGCTAATTCCTAAACATTTAACCTACAGACACACCAAAACTAAAAGGTTGGAATGCAGTCTGTTTGAAGCGGAAAAGAAAATAAACAAAACCTTCATCTAGGATTATGTTCTCCCTCCTGATCAAACAGCCTCACCAAATGGACACCATTCGAAACATGAAGTAGGCCTAAAAACAACAGTACAGGAAATATGGTCAAAGTCTGTATGAAAATCTAATTTTGACCTTACATGCTTTGACATGTACTTGGACCTTCTTCGTTTTCTTCTCTGTTCCATGGCCATATGGCCATAATGGGTAAGGTACTGGTCTCCCCGCTGCGTACATCCGACACACACATTCCGATTTCGGAGGAGCTCAAAGGAGAAAAATTATTTGGAATTTTTTTTTAAGGCAGGAGAATGGGCCAATAAGTCTTAAAGATAGTAGATAGAAAGCAAAGGGAAAAGGGAGAGTCAAAGAGAGTGGCAGATTAGAGGAAGTTACAAGCACAGAGCTTCCAGAAGGTGGGGGAACTATTTTTACGAAAGACCCCCCTCCCCCCCCCCCGGTATCATCACGGGGAGAGACTCATGGAAGGGGGCGGGGTCGTCCAGCTCCCCGTATGGAGGCACGAGGCACCACCCACTGCCCCGACTTGGACCTTCAACACCAATGGCAACGTTATCCGGGCATGGGGGACAGTAGTCATTCTCACGGGGCTGGGATTGGATATGTTTATAGCATAACAACCTTGTCCAGGGGACAGCCCCACTCTTGGGGAAGGTCCCCAAAGGTCAACTAATCCCCAAGGTTGCTGTAGTTGTAAGAGCCAGTGCAAATGCCTCCTGGTTTGAACGCCATAGTCATACACAAAAGACTAACGCTGTACAAACTACCACGTTTGTTCATGGGTTTTTTAACCGTCCTTAAAAGGATACGCCTAATAGGACGCTAAACTCACCATCAACCCATGACTGCAGTGTGCAGCTCTCATTTTAGGCTTGGCGCCAACGTACAGGCTAAAAATTGTCAACCAATGATAAGAAGAACTACAGTAAAAATTGTTTAAGTCAAAACTGAAGGAACTGAAATTTTATTTTGCGATAGCCAATATTTTTAGCTAAAAATTACTTTTCAACATAGAGATGGGACCCAAATATTGTTGTGAGTTATCCAATGTTTTTTAGTTATCCGTTTTTGAGTTATCAGTTCTCCACCAGTTATCAGTTCTCCACCAGTTATCAGAAGTTCCCCACTGTATTTCAGTAAAGGGCCTTTAATGACTGGTTTAGTACATTCCAGCTTTATACCAGTAATTACGCTCTGTCCTTAAAAGACTATGTTAAAAGGTAGCTAGCTAGGCCTAGAGCCACATGTGGAAGACACACGACAGTCATCCATGCCAGTTAAAGGTGCACCCTGACGGATGAGTTTTTGCAAGAAACACGTCGAGGTCACCAGAAAGACAGACTTTTCAAGGATCGGAACACTCACTTTGCTCTGATTTCCTATAAATCAAACCGTCAAAAACGGCGATTCCTCCTTGGCGGAGTTGCCGGAGAGATAAGCCATTTTGGACGGGGTGGGTGGAGGTCACTCATTGTGGTTGAAGCTTTTTCTTTTTTGTAGTGCAGTAAAAAAAAATGGAGCTATTTTCTTTGTTGTGAGCGAAACTCCTTTAGGTAAATTGTATAAAATTACAAAAATAAATGAATAAAAAAGCTTGTATTGTGAAAAGTTCGTGCAAACGATTCGGTCTAAACTCAGGCGGCCATTAGAAAAGAGAAGGCACGTGGAAATAATTTGACTTCCAGCACCTCCGCCAAGGAGGAATCGCCGATTTGACGGTTTGATTTCTAGGAAACCGTGTTGCGATCTCTGTAAAAGGTGTTTTCCTAGTGATCTCGACGTGTTTCTTGCAAAAACACATCCGTCAGGGTGACCCTTTAACAATCTTCCTTCAAGAAACTAATCATTGACCGAAACAGGTAGCCTCCAGGTCGACCTTACTTGCAAAAAGGATTTCGATCCACAAAACGAACCATACGTCTTAGCAGCTAGGTGTAAGTAAACCCCGCGTCTTATCTACAGTATGACAGTTGGGCTGCAAACAATGGTTCTTATGAGGGGATCTGCTCAAAAGGCCTACCTGACCATTCATTATCTCCGGAACTGCGTGGTGGCTAATGCTAACCTCTGGAGATCAGGGCGTTGGTAACGGGTAACTCGATCGTCCAGAACTAGGTCTGAAGCAAAACACCCCGGTGATTATTATACCCGCGGTGGATGGATAGATAACCTGACCCGGACCTTTCAAGAGTTCAACGCACAAAGACAAACCCGTTGTACCTTCTTCGGGGGGACGTGGTTTGAATTTCGAGGTTTAGTTTTCAAGGGGTAGGGCGCACAAAGAGGTTGGGATTTCAATCCATTGTTTTAATTGAAGTGCTGCTTAGTATATCCTTTGACAGTTGGGCCTAAAAACAACGGCAACAACACTAAAACTGGGGCTGGGGGTCCTTTTCTCTGTCAGGAGTCTTACCACAAAGCCTAAATGTTACAAAGAATGAAACCGGCTTCAGTCAGCTGCGGAGTGCAGTTCTTTGTATAATTAGGCTTTTGGTGTTACTTAAAATGAGTGGTATGAGTTTCCAAGCTGTCGTCTGATCAAGTACATTTGCATTTCAAACACGCAGTTCCAAGCTGTCGTCTGATCAACTATATTTGCATTTCAAAGACGCAGTTCACACGCACGCGCAAGTACGCACATGCGCACACGCGCACACGCGCACGCACACACACACACACACACACACACAACGCACGCACGCCGCACACGTACACGCACGCACGCACGCACACGCGCGCACGCGCACACGCGCGCACACACACACACACACACCTTAATCAGGCTTATTTTGTGTATGCTGTGGCCGAATTTCTGTGATCGGTACGAATGTGACCCATGCCACATTAAACACGTTACTTTAACCCTTTTGAATGTAAACTTTACCATTCACCATAATATTGCTCTATTGGAATTCTTCGGTCGAGTGTGACTTTTATTTAGTTGTGAAATGTTTTGCCAAACTGACTTTTGACAGTTTTCAAAGAAGCTCGTTGCAACCCAAATATCTTATTCTGAAAAGGTTCATAATCAAAACGTATAGGGGAAGACGGGGTAAAAAGCGCATGGGCGGGTAAGAAGCCCACCCCAATTATCTCATGAAATAAAGAAAATTTCAGTCAAATTTGCCCATGAGACGAATGCTAGACATTAACGCTCGTCTCATGGGCAAAATGAGACTGAAATTTGCTTCATTTCATGAGATAATTGGGGTGGGCTTCTTACCCGCCCATGCGCTTTTTACCCCGTCTTCCCCTACTAGGCCCTGTCGTTTGCACGCGACAGGCCCTACTTAGTAAAATCCACTTTCCGTCTGCCTCAACGCACGATTGTCTTTTTCTCACGTAGCCCAGTTCGTTTCTTCCATGGATGCTTAAAAAAATGTTTTATCAATATCTCCTTTCTGCTACCACCAGTTTTACACACCCGGTCTGCCAGAGAGAACCGGTAGAAGCATCGAGTGGAGCGTGTCCACCGCAATAGGCAGTAAGGTCCGAGAAGATCCAACAGACCACGCCTAAAAGCAACAACCTCAAAACCCAACAACACAGGAGTGGAATGAAAATCCGTTCGCTCGGAGAGAAACACGGATTGACGGTCTTCAACACCGTCAGAATCTGACGGAGTGTCTGATCTTGTAAGGACATCAGACTGAACCGGAAGATTTGAAAGTCTTCGAGAAACGTCTTGCTGAACTCGATCCTCGAATACATCCAGTTGCACCGGTTGTTAGTCGTCTGATCAAAGAGAGACACGGATTGGCGGTCTCTAATGCCGTAAGCATCTACGGAAGAGTCTGATTTATGACTGAACATCAGACTGAACCGGAAGATTTGAAAGTCTTCGAGAGACTTCTTGTTGAACTTGATCCTCGGATTCATCCGGCTGAACCGGGTGTTCGTCATCCCAGGGAAGGAAGCGTCGCGCACCGTGTCACCGAGACGTCGGTGATTGCCGGTTGAGAAACCGGGAGGAGCATTCTCTACCGTCGTTCCAAGGAGAGTTTCGAATCACGACGAAAAGAACCCACAGTCCGCATTCGAAAAGGAACTTCGAGACTCACGTTCCACAACATCCGGACAGTATGGTCGGAGCATGTCCCACAGATCATGTTTCGATAAATCCACTGGAGTGGGTTGAGGATCCGTTCGCTCCGAGAGAGATACGGATTGACGGTCTTTCACACCGTCAGAATTTGCCGGGGAGTCTGATCATAGAAGGACATCAGACTGGGCCGGGAAATTTGAAAGTCTTCGAGAGACTTCTAGCTGAATTCGATACTCGAATTCATCCGGGGAGTTTGATCCTTAGTTTGTTTTCTTCTTTAACCTGATCCGCTGCATGGGGCCTCTGTAAACACACACACACACACACACACACACACACACACACACACACACACACACACACACAAACTACAGAATACAGGCACATAGCCTGCAGAGAAGCATCCATGCATGCTGATATAACGCATCATCATGCAGGAGAGAGAGGGACGGGGGGGGGGGGGGAGGCATTCATAAAATTTTCAAAAGCCACCAACTAGGGTCTGCTATACGAGTCGAAGTCTGGAAAATGTGAAAATTACAAAAACCATGCAATGTCTGTGCAAGCTGGTGCCATAAATAATAAATACAAACAGTTTGGCAAAGAAAAAAGTCCACAGGTTCGTCTGTAAGAGAAGATAGAGCACATGTTTAATTATAATAACTCATTCACTTTAGCAATCAAAGAACGCTGTAAACTTGCCAAAAGTGCCATGTTTGCCCTTCTAAAAAAGATAAGAACAAATCATTTTCCTTTGGATGTTCCAGATAGAACTGTTTGAAAAGTGTGTACACCCTGTGTTGTTGTATGGATGTGAGTTATGGGGCTTTGAAAATATCATAACATGTAGCCGGTTACAGTTGCGTTTTTTGACAATAGTGCTTGGTGTGAAAACCACAACCCCAACTTGCATGATCTTGGGTGAACTAGGTTGTCTTCCCATAGAGATTGAAATAAAAACAAGAATGCTATGCTATTGGTATAGCCTCATTTTGAAAACCATGAAAGATCTAGATAATACCTCAGTTCTACTTTTTAAGCTGTGTAACTTTATGTTCGATTCTGGCCAGTTTAGACTCCCATGGTTACAGCAGGTTTTGACTGTTGAACGAACTTGGATTGTCTTATTTGTGGAGAAATCCCATGTTTTCTCTAAATCAGTTTAAATGTGTCGTCAAACAAAGATTCCTACAGACATGGAGAAGTGATGTTTATGGTAGTAGCGCGTGTTATAAGTATCGTTTAGTTAAAGAAAGCCCTAGTCTTGAGCATTAGTTGCTAGTTTTGCCATATTCCTTGCGTCAGTCAATGATTAAGTTTAGAATTTGCAATAATAAGTTTCCCGTACAGCAGGGTATATTTTTGGATATCCCTTGGCAAGAAAGAAAATGTACCCTGTGTGAACTGAATGAAATTGGTGATGAATTTCACTACTTGTTTGCTTGTTCTTTTCCTTTGATAAAACACCATAGGTCAGAGCTATTACCCACATATTTTCAGCGTCACCCCAATGTTATTAAATTTAGTACTTTAATGAATACCCGCAGAAAATCTAAACTTGTCAAACTCGCAAAGTTTATCCATATACTTGTAACGTTTTTCTAAAACTTTAAGAAACACATAAATGCGGAGAGAAAAAAAACCATGTGAACCCTACTTGCTTGTTTTTTATAGTTTAAGCCACTGCCAATGTCTTTGTTATTCTTTTTCTTTTTCTTTTTAAATATTAGGTAGTTTGTATGGGATACTTTTAGTTTGAATTTTATTTCTTAGATTAAGTCTTTTTGTTGTGAATTTTATTTCCTAGATTATTAAGTCTTTTTGTTGTTATTCATATTTGAATGTATGTTTACTTATTTTCTTTTTTTACTCACCAGTGTCTGCCATTGTGTTTGTTGTTATCTATGTATTAGCTTAAAAGACCCCTGGGGCCAAATCTCAAATAAAACTGTCCCAACTGTTCCAAACTATTGACGGAAAGAGTGACATGTCCGGCTATTTTCTGTCATTAAAATACATCCTTCACGAGCTAACATTAATGCGGAGAGAGCTAACACCTTACCTTACCAGTTCCAACACGTCCCACAAACAGAATCTTCCTGTGTCATATCTTCAATCCACGTTGGTCTACAGTCTAGTATCTCCCTTTTTTTGTATACCACTGAATCACTGATTGTCTGCCTCAATGTTCCATGACCACTGTGAATAGCCTCCCCTGCCGTCGTCATCACAATTCACAAACTGATAGTCCACGCACCGTTCGATCCGGCTTCCACTCTACAATGATCAGGGGTCGATGGTTTGATTGGATTGGGATCGTTCCCCACGCCTGATTGACGCCTCAAACACACGGACCGTGCTCGTTAGAGCGCGAACCATGGTCCACTGACCCTAGAGAAAGGGGGTAGGGAGGAGGGGGCGGTGGTGTATGGACTCGCTCCGCGCCATTGCGCACGTGCTCGGGATCATTATGATCTTGGTGATCGAGGCGATACTTGAGGGTGAGGTTTTTATCTTACAGCCACCGGCTTAGTAGTACCCAAGTAAGTCAATTGCCACGGCCCTTAAGAGAAGCTTAAATTAAAGGTGCACCCGAGCCAATCACGAAACTTGGTCAAAACATTTCTTTAATGGTGAATACATCTTTTCTTACTTACTGTTTTGGAAACGTTATCCGCCCATTTTTTTAAAATTCGTTAAAAGGCGTGATAATACACCTGAATGACAGAAGACCCGCCCTTTTTGAAGGGGTGGGGAAGGGTGGGGAGGGAGCTTTTTCCTTTGTTGTGAGCGAAACTCCTTTTGGCAAACTGAAACCATAAAATAAAGGCTTCTATTGTGGACATTTCGTGCAAACGATTTGGCCTAATTAAATCGACTCAAGCGGCCATTAGAAATAGAAGGCACATGCCTTGTCCTTCACTGAAACATTCTGACTTCCAGCACCTCCGCCAAGGAGGAATCGCTGATTTAACGGTTTGATTTATAGGAAACCAGAGCAAAGCGAGTGTTGCGATCTATGTAAAGGGTTTTTTCCCCCAGTGATCTCGACGTGTTTCTTTCAAAAACGTATCCATCCGGGTGCCCCTTTAAGAAAGAGAATAATGGGGTGTTACCTATATTGTCCGCGGGGGGGCGTTGTGGGACTATAGGGACGAAGCCTGCGATTATTGTTTCCGTATGGCAGGCTGCATGTCGACTGTCTTAATGTTATTAAAAAGTGTGCGAATGTTGACTTGTCATGTGTGGGCATGTGAGCCTACTTGGTTGACCCCTTATGGGGAAATCACTGAGCCCGCACAAAATGATCTCTGGAATACACGCCCTTACTTGTGACTGTCTTGACATGAGTAGGGGAAGACGGGGTAAAAAGCGCATGGGCGGGTAAGAAGCCCACCCCAATTATCTCATGAAATAAAGAAAATTTCAGTCAAATTTGCCCATGAGACGAATGCTAGACATTAACGCTCGTCTCATGGGCAAAATGAGACTGAAATTTGCTTCATTTCATGAGATAATTGGGGTGGGCTTCTTACCCGCCCATGCGCTTTTTACCCCGTCTTCCCCTACAAAGAAGAAGAAAAATGTTGTTTGTGACTCTGTGTTGATCCCCCGAAGACGGAGTGTGGTTGCCCACGTGGCGCAGTAATCAAAAACGGTCACACACGTAATGTTCTCATCCCTAGCTGATGCATTTCTACCTCAGTGTTCAAGTGGTTGGGATGATTGTTATGTCTAGTACTAAATATTTATCCTTAAATAAGTATAAAGTTAAAGCGCCTCAGAAACCACCCGGAAGTCTATCGGCCTTATAAGGTATAGGGGAAGACGGGGTAAAAAGCGCATGGGCGGGTAAGAAGCCCACCCCCATTATCTCATGAAATGAAGCAAATTTCAGTCTCATTTTGCCCATGAGACGAGCGTTAATGTCTAGCATTCGTCTCATGGGCAAATTTGACTGAAATGTTCTTTATTTCATGAGATAATTGGGGTGGGCTTCTTACCCGCCCATGCGCTTTTTACCCCGTCTTCCCCTACCCCTAGAGGGATTCCAGAATAACTGGACACACCCTGGGCACTTTTGCCGAGACCACTACTATGAGAGGATGCCAGACCTAGGCCTAACAATTCCTTCTCTCTCTACCATTACTGTAGTCATGAAAGTCCACAAATTATAAGCACTGCAATATTTACAATAAACGAATGAAACATTAAGAAGGGTTTCTGTGATTATGTGAAAGCTTGTTATAACTACAAAACATAACAGGGATGATCCCTGGAGTCTTTTAGCCAGGGTGCGTAAATAAACAAACAACCTCTGTTAAAAAAAAAGACCCCCCCAAAAAAAAATGATGGCAAGCCAATAAAGGGCCAGCCACACGTCCACTAAAATCGTACGACTGTATGATACGATTCGACCACGTGGTCTCCAAGAACAAATGTGATTGGCGCATCGAGATCACGTGATCGAATCGTATCGTATCGTACAGTCATGCGATTTTGCTGGCCCTTAAAAGCTGTACTTCCAGCTCAGTTCAAAGAACAAAATTGCAGAAGCAAGAATCAAAACAAGGGGCCGGGGGCAAATCTTCTCATACGAACGAACGAAAAATGGTGTTTTACGTCCTCTCGGTCTGGAACAGACACATATTGGACATTTGTAGATACAAAGATGGTAGGAGCGATACTGGAGGCAATGCCCGGAGGCAGTGCAACACTAGTAAAGTCCCGATTTTTTAACAATACAGATCAGTGTAGCAGTAACCACGCCTCGGTTAAACCTCATCGGCTATGGTACCGCCACGTTCATGCAAATCTTCTCGTATTAGGTATTACTTTATAGTCACAAAGGCGTCTCTGTGAAATTCGGGTTGCTCCCACCTGGAGGGGCGCGCCACTCGGTTTTTTTGCATGCGATTTGTGTGTGACTGATAAGGAAGGAAAGGGTGGGTGGGTACATTTGGACCAACTTTATCGATCACTTTATTTGCCACTGGGATTAATGTGTGCTGAGTGCATGGGCACACGGGACCTCGGTTTATTGTCTCGTCCGATAGACTCCACGTTCAGACCGTAAGGCCTAGTGCAAAGTGAGAGGGAAAATCCCCTGTACCCAGGTTCGAACTCGGGTTTACTTGACACAAGGCGAACGCGTTACCTCTGCGCCACCCTACACCTTTAGATGGACACGCCAGCGGCCAAAGTGAAGGTAGTACGCCGCAAGTCCCCAAGGTTGCCATAGAGCTTCTGGGTGAATGGGACGGGGTCTGGCCAGGCCCCCTTTCTTAGCTGATCGAAGAGTGCTTCTGGGTGAATGGGACGGGGTCTGGCCAGGCGCCCTTTCTTTAGCTGATCGAAGAGTGCTTCTGGGTGAATGGGACGGGGTCTGGCCAGGCCGGTGCCCTTTCTTAGCTGATCGAAGAGTGCTTCTGGGTGAATGGGATGGGGTCTGGCCAGGCCCCCTTTCTTAGCTGATCGAAGAGTGCTTCTGGGTGAATGGGACGGGGTCTGGACAGGCCCCCTTTCTTAGCTGATCGAAGAGTGCTTCTGGGTGAATGGGACGGGGTCTGGCCAGGCCCCCTTTCTTAGCTGATCTAAGAGTGCTTCTGGGTGAATGGGACGGGGTCTGGCCAGGCGCCCTTTCTTAGCTGATCGGAAGAGTGCTTCTGGGTGAATGGGACGGGGTCTGGCCAGGCCCCCTTTCTTAGCTGATCGAAGAGTGGACACGACTGAACAGAAGCGGGTGTTCGCTTGTTTGCTGAAACCAAATCGAAATACGTACGAATGTCCCACACGAGTCCAAATGGACCGGGAGGACGCTAAACAAATATTCGTCGCTAGTTTGCTTGACAGTGCCACAGGGGCCCTCTTCGGATGATCAAAATCCGTTTAACGTCCTCCGGTCTGAAACAGATACATATGGGACATTAGTAGATATAGGGTAAGACGGGGTAAAAAAAAGCCCATGGGCGGGTAAGAAGCCCATGCCAATTATCTCATGAAATGAAGCAAATTTCAGTCATATTTTGCCCATGAGACGAGTGTTAATGTTTAGCTTTTTACCCCGTCTTCACCTAAACATGGTGGGAATGATCCTGGGGGCAATGCCTGGAGGCAGTGCAACTCCAGGAAAGTCCCGAATTTTTAACGATACAGATGTATGTATTTAATACGTTTGTAAAGAGTAACCTTTTCGGATTGGCCAACGTGGCTGTTTTATGTGCAAGTGGTAGTTCAGACGGTTGTGGCCAGTCCTCAGTCTGAATAGTATGCAGACATGCTGCTAGCGGGTTAAAAGATAGCATGGCTCAGTATTGTTGAGCTTTAGATGTTGTTGTACCCACGTCTGCTTCAGGGAAGCTGCTGGGTCTGTCCAAGTTGCTCTTGAGTCTTTTGTAGTGCCCTCTTTTGTCAAAGAGTCAGCCGTTTCGTTTCCTTGCACATTGCGATGCGATGGAATCTATTGCAGAACGACGGTGTGATTTCAGCTGAGATAAAAAGCAAGAGCTGATGACATAAAAAACCCAAATATGTGACATCTGTGTTGTCACAAATTCGGGACTTTTCTGTGGTTGCACTGCCTCCGGGCATTGCCTCCAGGATCGTTCCCACCATCTTTATATCTACTAATGTCCCATGTGTCTGTTCCAGACCGGAGGACGTCAAGCAGATTTTCATGAGGTCGTTCAGGCCAGTACTTCTGCCATGCTGTACGGCCTGCAGGGCAGACAAGGCATCAGCGAGGAAGACGACGTTGTCGGGGAGGTCTGCGGGTTGAACTTGATGTGGGCTGTTGCTGTTTTCAAGGCCTCCAACTCAGTTTTTAATTCGTTGAGTAGAGGCCAGTGGCAAGGCAAACCCTGTCTTCTCTGCCATCTGGGATTGCATATGTAATACAGCGGCCCCCATCATTTTGTACTGCATCTTCGGCAGAACCATCGTATACATGTATACGTGTGTCCAGGTTTCCCGTGGGAAGATGGTCTGAAGGTGTTCCATAGTGTGGGCTTTCTTTGCAGGGTCGGTCTCTGTTTTTTTTTAGAAGATTCACGGAATCTTACATTGAATGGAGGGGAAAGGTCTTTCACTCCACGGTGGAGCAACATGACATGTTTGGGGAATCTCTTTGGCGTCATGGTCAAGGATGTCCGTTCCTTAGTTTGGCTGGGACAGTCGTTGTTTCATGGAAGGGAAAAAATAACACCACAATGGATATCATAATTATTAGAATCAGTTGTTGCAACGTGAGCACCTGGCATGTTAACATTTGAATGGAGGGACCTAGAACACTCAAAGTTTGCATGCGCATAGGTACTTAGGATATCTATGCCAGGTTAAAAAATGAAGGTCATTGGTCAAAGGTCAAGGTCACTGGAGCCGAAAATGCTGCCGAGCACCTGGGTAATATAACTCTCTATTTTACCTTATGAAATAACGGTTCGTTACCAACTGCAAGGCGAAGCACTGCAGCCGAAAATGCTGCCGAGCACCTGGGTAATATAACTCTCTATTTTACCTTTATGAAATAACAGTTCGTTACCAACTGCAAGGCGAAGCACTGCAGCCGAAAATGCTTCTGCGCGGCTGGTGATCTAGCGTCTTAACGCTCTAGTTTAGTTAGAATTTAAAGACAGATTAATCTGATACATATTTATCAAAATTGGCACACTCCTTTGGAAAGTAAAAAATTCTAGTTATCATTTTCTTCTTCTTTTTTTCTTCATTAAAGAACATAACGGAACCTGAAAGAAAGTATTTTAATCTTACGCAATAAATGGTACCGGGATACATTTATTAGATTTAGAAATGTGTGCAACGTTTTAGGTTTACATGCAAAATAATGGGTGGTTTGAGAACAAATGAGTGCAAAGCTTGTTTTGCTGGGGTAAATAATCATAGCATGAAGCTCTTTTTGTCTCAGTGTACAATGTATACAGTAAAACCTCCCTAAGAAGACCTTCCCTAAAATGACTCCCTCCGAATTGTGACCCTAAAATTTTTCTGGTGAAAATGATGTTTTACGTCCTCTCAGTCATAGACACATATGGGACATTTGTAAATACAAAGATGTTGGGAACAATACTGGGTGCAATGCCCGGAGACAGTGCAACACCAGTAAAGTCCCGAGTTTTTAACATTATAGATAGGTGTAGCGGTAACCATGCCTCAGTGAAACCTCATCGGGCATGGTACCGCCACAGTTGATTCTTCAAAGTTAATAAAAAAATTCTGATGCCCCCCACCCCTTATATCTGGACTACTGAGTGTCCACCTCCCTATTAAAGGTGGACTCTGATGGATGAGTTTTTGCAAGAAACACGTCGAGATCACCAGAAAGACAGCCTTTTCACGGATCGGAACACTCACTTTGCTCTGGTTTCCTAGAAATCAAACAGTCAAAAGGGCAATTCCTCCTTGGCGGAGATGCCGGAGAGTGTAGCCATTTTGGATGGGGTGGGTGAAGGTCACTCATTGTGGTTGAAGCGTTTTCTTTTTTTGTAGTGCAGTAAAAAAAAAATTGGAGCTGTTTCCTTTGTTGTGAGCAAAACTCCTTTAGATAATCTGTATAAAATTTTAAAAAAGAAAAGAAAAAAGGCTTGTATTGCAAAAAATTTGTACAAACGATTTGGTCTAAACTCAGGCGGCCATTAAAAAAAGTGACGGCACACGCCTTCTCTTTGGGTTAAAGAATTTGACTTCCAGCACCTCCGCCAAGGAGGAATCGCCGATTTGACAGTCTGATTTCTTGGAAACCAGAGCAAAGTGAGTGTTGCGATCTCTGTAAAGGATGTTTTCCTGGTGATCTCGATGTGTTTCTTGCAAAAACTCATCCGCCAGGGCGCCTCTTTAAGACCTTTTGGGGGCAGATTTTTTAAGGTCTTAATAGGGAGGTTCCACAGCCAACATTTAGAAACATTTACAAATGACTGTTTTAACCCTTTCACCGCCAGCCATTTTTCAGCAAAAAATGTCCATTCATTTTACCTGGGTAGAGAAAAAAAATCATCTGCAATATTGGAAATTGCTCTGTGACATGCATAAAGTAAGGTCTATCCCTACCTCCCAAAATGAAGAAAATAGGGTCTTTGGATAACAGGCCCTGATTTGATGCCCTTTAGTAACATGGGTGTTAAACCATTGTGGTGCATAAATGCGACATTGGCGGTGAAAGGGTTAAATGCGATAATGTCCCATAGCAGCAAGACAAGACAAGGCTATTGGGAATGTGTGTATGTGTGTGTGTGTGTGAGAGAGAGAGAGTGCAAGTGCTTGTGTGTGTTTGTCTGGGTGTGTATTTTTTTAAATATCACACATCACATTACACAAAACGAATATGAAAGATACCAGTTTTATTGTCACAAAAAGAAAAGCTCCTAAAGATCTGGTGTCGCTAAGGGATTTTGTTTCTATTTAAAATCGAAATGCACAAATCAGGTCCATCAGAAATAGTGTTCATCTTTATTTACACACAGAAAAACTAGTACACACTATAAATAGTTCCCTGTTATGTAACCAAACAGGTACATGCACAAAACTCACACCAAATTCAAGCGAGTCGGAAGAAGGGGAAAAAAAAAGACACCTACTTTTTTTAGTTCAATAGTTCATAAAATGCAAGCTCAATTCCTATAAAATTCAAGTTCTTGATGCACACCTGACGAAAAAGGGTGTGGCTGTGAGTTGGGACGTGGAATGAGCGGCATGGGAGCAGCACCACTTTCTGGCCGAAAAGACGGGACAGCAAAACAACAACAAAAGTTCTCGATGCAGTTCTTGAAGTGGAAACGAGGCATCAACTACATAATTATCTTTCATTTCATTGCATAGGGAAGAACTTATAAAACCGCCAACAGCATTTTAAAAACAAATGATACTGTGTTTCTTTATTTTCTAAGTACTTCTGTGAACAAAAGCAACGGACACATTCTCTTGTCCACTCGAATTAAAATTCCGTTCTCCTGCTTTACTTGATTCCTGTTTGTTTGTTAATACTGCACGCATCCTCTCCTCACACACATACACACACAAAGAACAACAGAAGGAAACAACACGGCATCAATATTCTACATCATTCCATGAAACATGTATTGGTCTGAAATCTATAACAACGAAAACCCACCCACCTCCAAAAAAAAAGAATGTGAAAAAAGTATAAAAAATTGAAAAAAAGAAAGAAAAGGATACTCACTTCAAGTCAAGGTGACATCAATTTCAACAGAACATCATTAAATATTTTGTATAAAACCCTCTTACTTCCATTTACAGCATAATCACTTTAATTCGAAAAAATAAATAACCTACATAACATTGCCTAATACAGCAAACTCTATATTAAAACGTGGTTCATTTTCTTTAACTGGTAACACAGCGTGCAGCAAGAACAACAAATTCCTTTAAGTTTTTCATTAAAAAAGACTAGCCCGAAACAAGAACAGTCTGTTTTCAGACTGCTTCTACCTTTTCTGTGTGTTAGACAATAATCACATACTTCATACTT
This sequence comes from Phymorhynchus buccinoides, assembly GCA_017654935.2. Taxonomy (NCBI): domain Eukaryota; kingdom Metazoa; phylum Mollusca; class Gastropoda; order Neogastropoda; family Raphitomidae; genus Phymorhynchus; species Phymorhynchus buccinoides. The sequence goes on from CM065704.1 coordinate 23,219,377, forward strand.
GAACTGGAAACTTGAATGTCAAGCAAATGAGGCATGTGTATTAGTGTGTATTAAGCAACCATGAGCAAAGTGAGCAATTCACTTGAAAATTGTCCACAAATGATATGATGGGCGTCTGTGTTTTTTGTTTAGTCTTAATTACTTCATACTTGACTGATCTTTAGCTGATCTAAAGTTCATATATACTGAACGGCAGAAAATGTCCTCACACTTCACAACAATGCAGCTTTCATTATTCTGACAGTATCACAGTCTGCATCTTTCACAGTACAACACAGCCAACAAGCAACATCATTATGCACTAACCAACAATTAAAAACAACTGCAAGCAGGATATTTGAGATCTTAAAAAAAAGGTACTGTCCAACTGCAATTCACTAAATTTGGCACAATAAACAATGTTGTAATAAAAAAAGTAATAATGCATTCTGGGATGGTAGAATCGTAGAAACGCATACCCAAAAGAAATTAATGATAAACTTGTATAACCCTAATGTCGACACAGACATTGACTTAAAAGTATCAGCAAACCACATGCGGAAAAGAAAGGAAAAAGTTTTAAAATGCAGCTTTGGGGTGCTGGCTTACTGCTTAGTATGACGGATAAAAAGAAACAAATTTACTTAAACCTTAAAAAAACTATAAAAAAATAACTTAACAATAAGTCAATTAGAGAACATTGGTCAAACGTACATACTTGCAAAAAACATACCGCACGCACCATAAAAAATACATATGCAGCACATTCAAACGCAACAGTAACATTTTCATCAAAAAAATGATTGGATTGCTCATTTTAAGGGGAAAAAGCAACACACACACATATTTTTTTCCCTCTAGGAATGACTAGGGAAAGACCTAAGAAGTAAGATCACATTATGGGACTCTCTTCTGAGGCATATAAGGCCGTAAGGCGAGAGCCTGTGGCTTTACTTGGCGATGCGCTTGTTGATAGGGACAGGCGTGGCCGGTGCATCTCTGGGTCCCATCAACACCGGGTGTTTCTATTTCATTCCTTTTTCCCTCTTGGGATGACTAGGGACCTAAGAAGTAAGATCACATTATGGGACTCTCTTCTGAGGCATATAAGGCCGTAAGGCGAGAGCCTGTGGCTTTACTTGGCGATGCGCGTGTTGATAGGGACAGGCGTGGCCGGTGCATCTCTGGGTCCATCATCAACACCGGGTGTTTCTATTTCATTCCTTTTTCCCTCTTGGGATGACTAGGGACCTAAGAAATAAGATCACATTCATGGACTCTCTTCTGAGGCATATAAGGCCGTAAGGCGAGAGCCTGTGGCTTTATTTGGCGATGCGCGTGTTGATAGGGACAGGCGTGGCCGGTGCATCTCTGGGTCCCATCAACACCTTCGGGTGTTTCTATTTCATTCCTTTTTCCCTCTTGGGATGACTAGGGACCTAAGAAGTAAGATCACATTATGGGACTCTCTTCTGAGGCATATAAGGCCGTAAGGCGAGAGCCTGTGGCTTTACTTGGCGATGCGCGTGTTGATAGGGACAGGCGTGGCCGGTGCATCTCTGGGTCCCATCAACACCGGGTGTTTCTATTTCATTCCTTTTTCCCTCTTGGGATGACTAGGGACCTAAGAAATAAGATCACATTCATGGACTCTCTTCTGAGGCATATAAGGCCGTAAGGCGAGAGCCTGTGGCTTTATTTGGCGATGCGCGTGTTGATAGGGACAGGCGTGGCCGGTGCATCTCTGGGTCCCATCAACACCTTCGGGTGTTTCTATTTCATTTTTTTTTCCCTCTTGGGATGACTAGGGACCTAAGAAATAAGATCACATTCATGGACTCTCTTCTGAGGCATATAAGGCCGTAAGGCGAGAGCCTGTGGCTTTATTTGGCGATGCGCGTGTTGATAGGGACAGGCGTGGCCGGTGCATCTCTGGGTCCCATCAACACCGGGTGTTTCTATTTCATTCCTTTTTCCCTCTTGGGATGACTAGGGACCTAAGAAATAAGATCACATTATGGGACTCTCTTCTGAGGCATATAAGGCCGTAAGTCGAGAGCCTGTGGCTTTATTTGGCGATGTGCGTGTTGATAGGGACAGGCGTGGCCGGTGCATCTCTGGGTCCCATCAACACCGGGTGTTTCTATTTCATTCCTTTTTCCCTCTTGGGATGACTAGGGACCTAAGAAATAAGATCACATTCATGGACTCTCTTCTGAGGCATATAAGGCCGTAAGTCGAGAGCCTGTGGCTTTATTTAGCGATGCGCGTGTTGATAGGGACAGGCGTGGCCGGTGCATCTCTGGGTCCCATCAACACCGGGTGTTTCTATTTCATTCCTTTTTCCCTCTTGGGATGACTAGGGACCTAAGAAATAAGAGGCTTCTGAGGCATATAAGACCGTAAAGCGAGAGCCTGTGGCTTTGTTTAGGGATGGGCTGGCCTCGCCTGTCCTTGGTGGGGGCTGTTGGATGCGTGCTGGTTTCTGAGTGGGAGTAGCTATGTGCCTTGTATACTTAATGGAATATCCCATGTGTGCCTGCTCCCCAGTAACACAACACAGACTTCCAAGGCTGGAGTAGGACTGCTCTCGTGTTGATAGGGCAGGCATGGCTGGTGCATCTCTGGGTCCCATGAGCATCTTCGGGTGTTTCTATTTCATTTAAAGAAACTTTTTTTAATTTATTAAATGCACCATAAAACACACATATGCAGCACATTCAAAGGCAACAGTAACATTTTCATCAAATGATTGGATTGCTCATTTTAAGGGGAAAAGCAACACACAAATATGTGCAAGGTCACACAATATAAAATGCAATGTAATTTGTCTCTCCAAACAATATGATCCCGTTTATTTTATGACAATAATTAAAAATTCCTTCTTGAAATCAATTCACATTAAAAACGCACCAATTTGCCCACAAATGTGCTTCCGATTACAGAAATCCTTACATGATGAAACCCACAAAAGCATAACATTTTCATTGAATAAGGTGCCTGTGCAAAGGTTTTGTACCGTACCTTAAACTCACCCTGACGGATGAGTTTTTGCAAGAAACACGTCAAGATCACCAGAAAGACAGCCTTTTCAAGGATCGGAACACTCACTTTGCTCTGCTTTCCTAGAAATAAAAAACGTCAAAACGGCGATTCCTCCTTGGCGGAGATGCCGGAGAGAGAAGCCATTTTGGATGGGGTGGGTGGAGGCAACTTGTTGTGGTTGAAGCTTTTTTCTTCTTTGTTGTGCAGTAGAGAAAAAAAATTGGAGCTATTTCCTTTGTTGTGAGCGAAACTCTTTTAGGTAAACTGTATAAAATTTAAATAATAAATAAATAAAAAGGCTTGTATTGTGAACATTTTGTGCAAACAATTTGGTCTAAACTCAGGCGGCCCATTAGAAAAGAGAAGAAGAGTATGCCTTCTCTTTCACAGAAGAATTTTACTTCCAGCACCTCCGCCAAGGAGGAATCGCCGATTTGATTTATAGGAAACCAGAGCAAAGTGAGTGTTGCGATCTCTGTAAAGGGTGTTTTCCTGGTGATCTCGACGTGTTTCTTGCAAAAACTCATCCGTCAGGGTCCACCTTTAAGGGCAACTCAACAACTGTAAACTATCCCGTATTCAGTTTCAATCAACATTTTCTAACCTTTTTTACCCAAACATGTGTAATCATGTAAAGTACTGTAATCATTCGGGTCGACAAAAGAACTACATTTACAATGAAATGCCAAGTACAGTAGCGCATTTCAGTGTAACACAAATCAAATGCAATACAAAGTGGATTGCATCCTATTTCAATCTCTCCAAAACAATGCTTGGATAAGTACAATGTAATTTAAAAAAACTTTACCCTAATTCAACATACATTTGTGTTTTATTAAAAAAAATCTAACTTCCAGATATATATAACCACCACCACCACTCATTATTAAGCAAGGTTTGATTGGAAGAAAACCATAATTCAAAGACAAATAACCCCTAGTTGCTTACAGATTTCAACCTCTACAGAAAGACAAGTTTGGCTGATAGACCAGAGCTAATTCAGATGCAGACATGTGCGCCTCTGGTGCTCAAAACTCACCCATGAAACACTGGGTTTGAGAACAGTGCCTCACTAAATGTACAATAGTTCGCCTATCCATTTTTTTTTCCTTCTACAAACTGTTTAAAAAATTATAAGTAGAGACCCCCTGAAATACCCCGGAGACCCGCTAAAAAATCTACAAGATATATTATAGCAGTAGTAGTAGTAGTAGTAGTGAGTAAGGACAAAACAAGCCGTATGCGCGCCGATTCTGGCCCCTTGATTTTGAAGCTAGAATCAACACTGTGGACCTTCAAAATACACATTGCACATACGAAAGAAGAAGAAGAAGAAGAGGAGGAGGAAGACAGCTTTCTCTGCAAAATAGGGTCCCTAAGTGTTCACTAAGGAAGGAAAGCCACGGATAGATCCAGTCAGCAGACGTTTAGTAGGAAACGAACATTGAATCAGAGCTTCTGCTGCATCTGCCCTCTGGTGGTCAGCACGTCAATTATGGCGTCCACGACGTAGTCGATGTTCTTGGTGGTCAGTCCGGCCATGCTGATCCGTCCGCTCTTCAGCATGTACACATGATGCTTGTCCACCATGGCCTTAGACTGTTCCTCTGTACAATACACACAATAATAATAACAGTATAATGTCCATAACAAAGTACTGATCCATCCACTCTTCAGCATGTACACATGATGCTTGTCCACCATGGCCTTAGACTGTTCCTCTGTACAATACACACAATAATAATAACAGTATAATGTCCATAACAAAGTACTGATCCGTCCACTCTTCAGCATGTACACATGATGCTTGTTCGACTGCTCCTCTTTTAAACACTTATACGCACATTCAATAATAATTCAAACTCTTCACAGTCAACCTAATGCCTTCTGAAGCCATGTAATAACACACAACGTGTTCCCAATTTCCAGGGGCGTTGCACTCAATGAAAATACAGTACAAAACAATACAACACCATACGATGCATGAACATCTGGTTTACCGTTAAGTCCGGTGAAGCTGAACAGACCGATCTGTTCCACGATGTGATCCCAAGTCCCAGAGGTGTTGCACTCAATTAAAATACAATACAATACAATACAACACAATATGATGCATGAACATCTGGTTTACCGTTAAGTCCGGTGAAGCTGAACAGACCGATCTGTTGCATGGATGTGTTCCCAATTCCCAGGGGTGTTGCACTCAATGAAATACAATACAATACAGTACAACACAATAATACGATGCATGAACATCTGGTTTACCGTTAAGTCCGGAGAAGCTGAACATGCCGATCTGTTCCACGATGTGTTCCCAATTCCCAGGGGTGTTGCACTCAATGAAATACAATATTATAATACAGTACAACACAATAATACGATGAATGAACATCTGGTTTACCGTTAAGTCCGGTGAAGCTGAACATGCCGATCTGTTCCACGATGTGATCCCAAGTCCCAGAGGTGTTGCACTCAATAAAATACAACACAAGAATATGATGCATGAACATCTGGTTTACCGTTAAGTCCGGTGAAGCTGAACAGACCGATCTGTTCCACAATGTGATCCCAAGTCCCAGAGGTGTTGCACTCAATAAAATACAATACAATACAATACAACACAATAATACGATGCATGAACATCTGGTTTACCGTTAAGTCCGGTGAAGCTGAACATACCGATCTGTTCCACGATGTGGTCCCATTCCCCAGGTGTTGCACTTAAAATACTCAATACAAGCAATTGATGCATGAACATCTGGTTTACCGTTAAGTTCGGTGAAGCTGAACAGCCGATCTGTCGCTCCGATGTGATCCCAATTCCCATGCTTTTGCCTCAATAAAATACAATAATACGTACAAACAATAATGTGCATGAACAACTACTTACCGTTAAGTCCGGTGAAGCTGAACATGCCGATCTGTTCCACGATGTGGTCCCAATTCCCAGGGGCCTTCTCTCGCAGCTTGTTGTACATTGCTGTTCGCATCGAGCCGATTCGCTCCGCCATGCCCGCCACATGCTTTTGCCTGGACAATGCGTCAAACATTGTGTGTTAACTACTGTGTGTGTGTGCATGTGTGTGTGTGTGTGTGTGTGTGTGTGTGTGTGTGTGTGTGTGAGAGAGAGAGAGAGAGAGAGAGAGAATGCAGAGAGAGAGAGAGAGAGAGAGAGAGAGAGAGAGAGAGAGAAAGAGAGATCGGGCACGTGCTGTGTGTGTATGTGTGTGTGTGTGTCACTGTGTGTGTATCATTTTGTGAGAGTTTGATAGAGAGTAAGTAAATTGTTGAGTGAGCGAACCAATGAGAGTGAATATGTGTCTGTGAGCATGCATATGTGCATATTTGGGTAATCAGAAACAGTGACATTGTGAAATATGCAATGCTTGAAACACAGACACACACGGAAGGAAATAATAGAATTTATTGAAGAGCCATAAAGCAGGCATCAGAAAATGAAACAATAACAAAACACTGCAGAAAAACAACCAAGACTGGAATTATGTGCCTCAATTATTATTATTATTCTGCGTTCCCAGGCCATATGGCCATAATGGGTAAGGTACGTATCCGTTTTTCAGTTTTCACTGGTCTCCCCGCTGCATACAGCCGACACATTCCGATTTCGGAGGAGCTCAAAGGAGAACATTATTTGGAAGATTTTGTTGTTGAAAAAGGCAGGTGAATGGACCAATAAGTCAGAAAGATAGAAGATGATAGAAAGCAAAAGGAAAAGGCAGAGTCAAAAGGAGTGACAGATTAGAGGAAGTTACAAGCGCAGAACTTCCTGAAGGTCGGGGAACTATCTGTACGAAAAAGACCCCCCCCCCCCCCCCCCCCCCCCCCCCCCCCCCCCCCCCCCCCCCCACGGGAAGAAACTCGCAGAGGGGGCGGGGGGGGTCCATGTCCCCGTATGGAGGCACGAGGCATCCACCCACTGCCCCAGAATGTGCCTCAATAAATACAGAGATTTGTTCATATTTTTGCCGTTCCTTCGTTCACAGACATCCAGTCTCACCACTCTGTTCACAACGAAAAATTCCATCATGCAGTTTGGTTCAGCTTTTATTCGTAGTTTCTAAAAAAATTACAATATTAAAGTTTTTCACACCCTCCCCCCCCCCCCCCCCCCCCCCACACACACACACATTCCTCCAACCAACCACCCCCTCACCAGCAGACACGCACCAGAACATAAGTACATGGGTGTAACTACACAAAACGAAAAAAACCCGAAAGGCTGGGGTCTAGGGGTAATGCCCCACTGCAGCTGAAGCAAAAATTGATTTATGAAGAATGAAATAGTGAGGCCAAGACAAGAGAGGAGATAACGAAATTGAACAAAGGGTGAATACTCTCTTTCTAATTAACTCCCCTCCACTTTATTGAGGATGCTTTGTTTCACATTCTTTATCGAGAATGATGCTTTGTTTGTCTTACTTTGGTTCTGACCCACGCACTGCTAGATGATTGGTATCGTAATCAACTTTGGTGGAGGGGAATTAATTAGAAAGAGAGTATTCACCCTTTGTTCAATTTTGATTTATAAAGGTATTTTAGTTTGCTTTTTCCACAATTTATACAAATTCTTATCTTAAAGTGCTTGAAAAATACAGCAGACGCACAAAGATCTTGTCTGACATTAAAAACAAAGGAAATTCCTTTTCTGGTAAAAATTCAAAAACAGGAAATCCTTGTGTACCAGGAAAAGTTGCACCCCTGTAAGTACAGAGACTCCCTTCTCCTGAGTCAAGAGATGCCCCACATGGCCGAAAGGCCAAAGAGGGCATAAAGCATTATTATACCATCCTGAGTCCAAAAAAAAAAGAGAAAATCTGGGACCTACCACTCTTGGTTCAAGGCGGGGTTGGACAGTATGGTGGCGACGATGCGGGCGCCGTGGTTGCTGGGATTGGACCAGGTCGTCCTGACGATGATCTCCATCTGAGACTTGAGGTTGGGCAGCACCTCTGGCGTCCTCACCACGACGCACAGGTTGCCTATCCTCTCGTCTGCAATATCGTCGTCATTGTTATCGACTTATCTTCATTAGTATGTGAATGATTGGGGACCCTCTATCCCTCCTTTAGAACCCTCTATATTCTAAGGGATCCCTGGGAACCTTGTCTTGCAGGACGATTTGGAGCCCAGACTCTCTCTCACAGTCACACACACACAAGCTCACAATCACATTAACTTTCCTGTCATATGAGCACAGATGCGTCATGCTGCTATTATGTGCCTAACTAGGAAATAGCTAGGCTCTTTGGCTGGAGAAAATCTTTGTAAGAGTTTCTGGAACAAAGGCAGGAGAATGGACCAGTGAGGCAGAAAGATAGTAGATGACAGTTAACAAATGGAAAAGGCAAGAGTCAAAGAGAGTGACAGATTAGAGGAAGTTACAAGCACAGAACTTCCAGAAAGGTGGGGGGACTATTTGTACAGAAAGACTCCCCGGTGTCCCCACGGACGACAATCAGACTATTTTTTAAACTTGTTTTATTTTCATAATAAATTGTCACAATACAAACAAAACACATGACCAATACATCACACACACACACACACACACACACACACTCCATCCCTTTACATCCCGGATACAGCTATTCAAAAATAAAAATTACAATAAAAAACATTTTTACCACAATGCTAGTCAGCACACTTATAGTGCTAATCTACATGATTGCAAATTATGAAACAAATAGTATTAATAATAATAAAGAAAAAAACACAAATATGCAAATATAAAAGAGCAGTCACACTTGCTCGATGAAATGAAATGAAAATGAAAGCGATTATTAGGTAGGGAAGGGGGTGGAGGCACAGAGATGAATGAAAGCAAAAGTTATACTTATAGTCAGCCGATTGAAAAAAAAGAAAAAAGAGAGAGAAGCAGTAAGGTGGGTTGCCGACAGAACTCTTCTTGTGGTCAACAACTGCTGATTCTTCTTCGATCGCTCAGACAGTTTCCTGTCAATTATGAGTGCAGATGCGTCATGCTGCCGTTATGCGCATAACTAAGAAATAGTTAGGCCCAGCAAGTCCGACTTTAGCTGAAGGAAATCTTTTTGAAAGCGTTTCTCGAAAAAAGGCAGGAGAATGGACCGATAAGGCAGAAAGATAATAGATGACAGTAAGCAAAGGGAAAAGGCAGAGTCAAACTCAAAGAGAGTGACAGAATACAGAATACTATTATTATAATGTATTTTACATGAAATAATAGGATTTCAACAGAAAGCAAGAAAGAAGTGAATTGGATTCCAGACAACACTCAACAGACTATAAACATCTGTCTTCACAAACAGCCTTCTCCATACCATGGTCTTGCAAGTTGCATTGTTTCAGTCCCCATTACGCATGATGAAATAGGCGCATACATTTTTATTGAAGAAAAAGACATGCAACTCATGTTACAAAATAAACATTATTTTGTTCAAAAACATGACATGTACAACAGTGAATCGTTTTGCTGGCCATTTAACCCATTTCTGTTCTCAGCTCCCCGCATATAATTATAAATAATACAAAAATAGCAAAATTTAAATAATTAAAATTTGTCATTAACTGATAAAGTAGTATTTCCTTTGTTGAAAATGTTTAAAAATATGAGTAGAAGTAATAGTAGTTAAATGTGACATATAATTTCAGAATTTTATTGCATTATGTCTCATGCCGCATGCTATCAATATGATATTTTGCCATTTTTATCCTTATATAATCACCTTTACAACACCAAAGCATTTGATATGTCTTAATAATTTAGTTTGTTATGTAGCATGGCTGTAGCTTTATTACATATCCAAATTGTGAGAAAATCCATCCATTAGGTCAAAAGTTATGGGCATTTAACCTTCCCTACCCTCAGTTCTGCTCCGTCGCAGGCCATTTTGGCACTTTTCGTAACTTTGACAGTCTGTAACTTCTTTGTTTATCTTAGAAAGAGCCTAGAAAAAAATAGAGCTACAAAACACAAACACTAGACTTAGAATAATTGCATTTCATGGTATATAAATTGTTAGATTCTGCATACCAATGACTCAAAGTTGCTACTTCGTCAAATTTCGTCAAATTTTAGTCATTGTGAAATTGGCAGATTGGCCAACTTTGAGCGATCACAATTTTAAAATGAAATGAACAAATGCTCCCAAATTACTGATTCTACTTCTCTGCATACTATAGATTGCTCACAAAAAGTACAAGGTTTACTCAATACATACTTTGGGTATGGTTGGGGCATAAAAATGACAGTTTTTTTCCATTTATGCATAAACGGCAGTCATCCAAACTTTAAAATGTAATATCTCAGCAACCAATTAAGATATTTACAAAATTCTTTTTGCTATTTGCTTGTTTTAAAAATATCTAAATGAAAATGTAATTCACTAATCAATATTTTTATATTTAATTTTTCGGTGCCATTAGCTAAGATTAGTGGAAGTTACAAGCACAGAACTTCCAGAAGGTGGGGGAACTATTTATACAAAAGGTATCCCCACGGGGGGGGGGAAACAACTGCTGATACGGCAATGTGTAAAACTGGGTCGCAATATCAAGGTCAGGTATTTTTGTCATTAAACTTGGGTTACATCCCTTTGTCTGTTTTTGAGAAATATGGTTGAAATGAGAAGCAGAGGGAGAGCAGTGCCTGGGCAGAGGGATAGACAATGGACTATGGGTGCAAGAAAGAAAAGAAAGAAGAAAAAATAAATAAAGAGAGTGTGCGTGTGAAGGGGGGGATTCAAGCACTTATTGATAGTACGATTGAAAATTATCAGAGAAATGTCAATACTAATCTAGCTGAATGTCGTACAGACAAGCACTGTTTGAATGCATTTCAACACTCTCCACCCCCCCCCACCCCCAACAAATCTCCAGCACACCTTAGTTACAGTAATCTTACATTTTCCAGATTATGATACATACAGCTCATCTGATTAAATTGCAAAGACATGTTAATAAGGGGGAAAAAAGGGTTCGACTTGTACACAATAACATCCACATACTTGCAATGAGGGCCGGACCTTTTTTTCTTTCATATAGACAGAGAGAGAAAGGTAGAGATAAAGAAAGAGAAGAAGATATAATATGCGGAACGCATAATAGACTAAAGTTAGACTACTTGACTAGTCTACAAGGCTAACACATTTTAAAAGAGTTTTCCTTAACCCTTTCGCCGCCAGCCATTTTTCAGCCCAAAAATACCATTAAACTTAAATGGGTAGAAAAAATAACATTTCTGCAATATTGCGAATTCCTTGGTGACATATGTAACATTAGGCCTATCCTTACCCTCCAAAATTAAGAAAATAGGGTCTTTGGATAACACGTCTAGATTTGATGCCTTTTAGTGACATGGGTGTTAAACCATTGTGGTGCTAAAATGCGACATTGGCGGTGAAAGGGTTAAACCATCCCACCACAATCACATTGTTCAAGAATACACAAATAAAAATAATAAAACACAAAGCAGCAATTGCATAATGTATGCCAGTGACGTAAACGAGGGGAGAGAGAGGTGGGCATATAAAGAGGAAAGACAGACAGAGAGGGGAGAGAGGGGGGGAGGAGCAAGCGAAATTATTTATTTATTTATTTACCGTATTTTTCGGACTATAAGGCGATATTTTTTTCTCCAATTTCGACCTATGCGCCTAATAAACGAGGGCGCCCTATAAGTGAACAAAATCGTGAGAAGAGAGGCAACGATTGCCGTACTCAGTACAGTCTACTGTGAGTCACAACATCGAAAGTGGTAACGAGTTGCCGATACGACGAATACTCACGTTAAAATGCTTCGAAATCCCTATTATCGTCCGAGATACCGTCCAACAGATGCCATAACCCTTCTTTGGATGTAAAAAGCATCGTTGTAGAGCTTAAAATGCCATAATTCTACCCGTTTTCACAAAGAATTGGCCAAACACTCAACCGGAAGTCACAAAAACAGAACTTTCGATTATTTGAGAAGGGAGCCAACTCTTGTTTACGACAACAAAATGGCGGTCGGTAATCGTTTACAGGACGTGTATGGGCTTCAAACTTCGACTTTCTGTTGCGAGGTGTGTATCGCCTTATAAACGAGGGCGCCTTTTACTTGGATTTTGTCAGATTTTTCTTGAAAATTGCCCTATTCGCCTTATACACAGCAGCGCCTAATGAGCCGAAAAGTACGGTATTTTTTCCATTAGGCAAGGAAAATAAATGGTGAGTGAATGACATACAACGAGATAGAGAGAGAGACAGACATAATCAGATTGAGCAAAGATAGATAAATACAAGAAAGGGGATAAGAAGACATGGAAAAGATATACACCAAGTGCATCTCTACCAGTAATATCAGTAATATTTTAGAATCCCTTTTCCCCTCTCCCCAATCCTCAGTCATATGTACCAACAAAAATAACATCAGGTTCAGAATGTATACCAAGCATTACTTCTCAGAAAAATCATCATTGGTACACTGAGTAATTTTCTTGCACGCATGAACATTTCATAAGTAGATTAGGTGTTACATGTTCTGGAATTTTGTAAGGTTAAAGTTCACTTTGGCAATTTATTCTTCTAACAGTAACATATATCTTCTTTTTAGCAAGTTCTTAAATACAGAGAGCTGGGGCAGACAATTTTCAATTTTACAATATATAGATATATTGTTTGGCTATTAGTAATAGTATAATCAAATCAAAGATGTTATCACACCGGAAACCTCTGTTCCAAATAAAACAATGTTTTCAGTTAATAGAAGATTACTCCCAACAGGACATTTTTCTTTGAATAAATTTCTACTGCTTTCATTGTTTCAAAAAAGATTGTGCATAGTTACATTTCCAGAATACATCAATCAATCAAATCATTTATTGTCCTTTTAAAACAGTGCATAAAAGGAAATTTTGCTGCTGTCACCAGACAAACAACAGACAAGTACAGTAAAAGATGATCATGACACAAAACATTATATTATATTACATTAAATTAGTCATTATAAATATTATGTTACTTATATACATTAATCATTATAAACATTATTAAGACTAACTGATCTAACTAAAATTAAAGTATGACTGGGAGACATCACAAGGCCCGCACACACACACAACACATATGCACGCATGCACGCACGCACACACACACACGCGCGCGCGCGCGCGCGCACACACACACACACATACGCACGCACGCACACACACACACATACGCACGCACACACACACACACACATGCACACGCACACATACGCACGCACACACACACACACAATTTTGCATTGAATCTCTTTCTCTGTTACATAAATTACAATTGTGATCTTCAGCAATACCCATTGCTATGTAAATAACATTTGTGGCAATTATTCTGTGAACAATTCTTATTTGAAGGCATTTTAATTTGACATAGATCTTTGATCTTATGTATTTTGAAGAAACATGTTTTCCAGGATATGTTACCAGTTATTCTATCATCCCATTTTGAGCAGCAGTTAGGAAGTTTGTCATCCTCAGTTAACTTTTTACGATATAGCTGAGCCCCCTTAGGGACAGAATATATTGCTAAAAGTGCTGAATTAAACTGAGCTTGTGTTAGTTTGAATATCATAACCTTGTTTCCTGATGTACTCTTTGATTGACAAGACACAACCAGTATAAGATAGAAAATCAAGTCTAATGTTATACTTAGCAATAAATTCTTCATGAGATAATATTTCCCCCATTGGTCTTTACAATATTTTATAATTAATTTGTTTCCTAACTTGACATTATCATTATAGAGGCTGGGCAGACAATCAGACTCACTGTATAATCCAAAGTTCTTGGAGAAGGACTGAGCCACCATGGTCTCTAATCCTTGCTCCACAAAGTAGCGCACCGTCCAGGCATCCCTGTCAAGGTCCCCCGAGGCAAAGCCCTGGTAGGCACAGTCCAGCAACGGAAACAGGTTCTTCCTCTGCAAACAACAACAACATGCAGGCATCAGAATAGTCTGAAGTCCAATTCTCTGAAAACCGCAGTAAAAGGGCCATCAAGGGCATAGACTATTGGCCACTGCAAAGAACACCTTTTACAACAGTGAATGCCCTTGGAGGGTGGGGGGAGATGGTTGAGTACTGACCAAACAAGGGTATAACTCTCGCCAAAAACATTATTTGAGGCCACTTAATGGCTGCCTTTTGCAAGAGTGAATGCCCTTTTGGGTACTGATCAACAAGAGCTCAACTCTTGCCGTCAAGGGCGTTAATAACCCTACTTGCAGTGGCCAATAGAGGGAAAACACTGAAATGAGTTCCCAACATGATCAAAAAGGCTAAATACAGTGAGAAACCACTTTAAAATACTGTTAAACAGAAAAGATAACTCAATTTAAAGTTAAAACCTCTGACAGTAGAAGCCAATCATCTGCAAGAAATTCTTAAAATCCTCTGAAACTTGCGAATCCTCTGACAATTCTGATGCCTGAAGATGGCAAGGCCGTATAACCGTGCTCCAAGTTCAGGCGTTTCCCACTCTCACTTTATTAGGGTTCGTACGGATTGTTCAGACCAAAATTCACAAACTTTCAAAGACCTTTTCAAAGACCCTTTATCCTGTTTTCAAAGACCTCTTATGACATACAATCCCAATAAAGTTTATAAACTGAAAAAACACACCATTCTTTTCTATTTGATGACAATTGCTTCAATCACGATCATTCAAGTTCCACCTGTGTAGCCAAAAGACCCAGATATAGCGAAGGGAAGTAACTCTCAACAAATCGAGGATGTCTGCTAGACAGAACTGTATCGTCGAACCGCGGATATCAGAAAATAAACCAAACTAAATGGCTTCTTTCTTAATTCTGGAAGCAAAAAAACCCAGTTATGGCGTCAATGACTTTTTCACAAACCATTTCACAATTTTCAGACCACAGCCAATTTTCAAAGACTTTCAAAGACTTGAAAATGGCACTCCATTTCTCAAAGACTTTCAAAGACCTTCAAAGACCATGCAAACCCTGTTTATTATTGCTCCCTTCTTAAAAACTCCCTCAAGCTTTTCGTCTTAGCACCACGATGGCAAAGTGAGTAAGGCCCACAAGTTTGCACAAAATCATGTTATTGCTTACCAAACTTGCAACGGTGATGTATTCCTGAAGTCTCTCATCCCAGGAATTTTCTTTTACCGCTGTTAACTCCTAAAAAACACAAGCTACAAGTTTTGGTACTAAAAAAACCAGAAGCCGCAAGTATTTGCAATTTAAAAAATAAATGGAAGCCACAAGTTTTGGCACTCAAAAAACTTGTGGCTTCTGGTTGTGTTTTTGGGGGGGCACTCCAAAAACTGGAAGACACAAGTCTTGGCACTCCAAAAACCGGAAGACACAAGTCTTGGCACTTCAAAAACCGGACGCCACAAGTTTTCGCAATATAAAAAAAAAAGGAAGCCACAAGTTTTTGCAATAAAAACAACAACACAGAAGCCACAAGTTTTGGCACTTAGAAAACTGGAAACCACAAGTTTCGGCACTCCAAAAACTGGAAGTCACAAGTTTCGGCACCACCAAAACCGGATTTCTGGCGTGTGCCGGAAATTTAGCGCCCTTGCAGTCTATAATATATGGTTATTTCATACAGGCTTTCACACTGATGCCTACCTTGATGACCTCAGCTATCTGTATCCACTCCTCCTGCTTGGGGTCCATGCCAGTAGGGTTGTGGGCCACCGCATGCAGAATGATCACCGCTTTCTCCGGCGCATTCTACACAGCAACACAGGCAACTATTTGCATCAAAATACAAGTAATGCAATGAAATCGATACAAATTTTCAAATGTGCATTTTTGTATATAAAAAACAAAACAAAAAAACAACAGAAAACCCTTCAATGTCAAGTTTTAACAATGTGTCTTACTCTTAGACAGTTTATTCTATATTTCATTGCAAGTCTTCTTCCCCAAATTCCCAAATCACTCAGATATAGTCCTTCATAAAACTGTGCCTTTGTGAGAGAGAAAGAGAGAGTGAGTATGGGGGGTGGGGCTGGAGGGGGCGTGGCGTGCCAGCTTGATCGTGTGTGTGTGGGTGTGCATGCATGCACATGCACATGTGCGTAGATATTCATGTTCTTCAGAGGTACATGCACAACAATCAACACAAAGAGAAAAACACAAAAAGAACATGGTCTGTGTTTTACCTCCAGGTCATCCAAGAGTCCCTTGATGTCCACTTTACAGGTGCTTGGGTCCCAGTACCTGTACTCCCTGATCTCAGAGAAACCAGCGTGTTTGAAAATGGTCTTGTGGTTACCTGAGAGGCACACACACACACAAACAATATAATACAAACATGCAGTCGGTCAACAGTTCAAACTAAGTTTAAAATTGTGCTTTAATTTTCAAGGAATTTCTGTGGCGTTTTAACTAATAGTAATACCTCTGATTATTTTGTTTGTTTTAATCTTTGTCCCCTTTTCCATACTTGTGTCATTTCAGGGCTTAACTCTCTCTACACGAGAGTACTCTTTAGCGTACATGCCTTGCACGACCGATCAACGCGAGAGTACGTTATAGCGTACATGGTGTTTAAACATTCACACTTCATATTGCAAACCAAACTGGTAGGAAAGTATTCCTCTACGGTCCCTCAGTAGTTGTCAACCAATGAAATGACTTCTAGTCTATTTTAAAGACCCCCCATGTCATGTGTCAAAATCATGGTTTTCACATGTTTTCCCTCTTATAGCAAGTAAGAAATCTTAAGAAATCTTCCAAGTATAAGAGAGAATGTGACACGTGACGTGGGGGGTCTTTAAGGACAGCAATGAATGAAAGCAAGTCACCACCCCCCACGCCCCCTCTTTGTCTTCTTCGTCATTCTTTTTTGCTGACTGTCAACCGGCTTGTAATAAAAATTTTGCTTTGTAATTTTAACAGCTTTTAATATACGAAATAACGCTACAAAATTTCAAAACTGCACCATTAAGCATTCTTTTTTTTATAAAAAAATGTTTATGTAATGAATGCAAACCTGGCCAGAGTTGAACGGTTGCGAAGGGAAAGAATTGCGCAGAGTTGAATGAATTAAAGAAGAACTGTCAATCCACACCTGCTTTGTTCTAGTTTGCTTTTTAGAGCACAAACGCACATGCACACACACACACATGCATGTGCAAACAAACACACACATGCACACGCACGCACAAACATAATCTCACCCCAAGTAGGTTTGGAGACGTAGACTACATCTGAACAGCAGTTGCGTTTCAAGAACTCGGCAGCCAGTCTGATACCTCCCGTTCCACCTTGCACCTGGATTCCTTCCACCTGGCCACAGATTTCCGATCGAAAAAAACAACAACATATATAATGAATATATTATTGTTCATAGCGCTACGTTAACAGATTGATGTAGAGAGAAGTGAAAAGGTCAAGAGTGAAAAGAGTTATTGCTCAGAATCAAACACAAAAGAAGGAAGGAAGGAGTGGTTGTTACCGCCGAGAGGTTGTCCTTGCAACATCTTTTTCTGACAGTCTGACAGCCGGGAGAACAGCATCACCTCCAACCTTTAATGGGTCATACTCCCAGCATTCCTACTTATCCCTCCGGAAAAATTCATCTGAACCCTTTCGCCGCCCATGTCGCATTTCTGCACCACACTGATTTTGGGCTGAAAAAAATGGCTGGCGGCCAAAAGGTTAACTGAATAAAATGAAAACACAGTAGCAGCAAAAGATGGCAAGGGAAGGGATATTGCAGATTACGGCTATAGGTCTCCACCATAGTACTTGCTCAGCACCCCAGTGCTGCAGCCTAAAGGATTGGTTGGCCTTTGGGAACCTTCCCCAACACACCTGTCCTCAAACCCCTTTGGCCGAGAGAGTGGGGATGTACCCTCCAGGGACAAGGCTTCTCCACCATAAACACATTTTAGCCCAGCCGGACGGAAAAGCAGCTGCCCCACTCTTGCTATCTGGCTGTCATAGTCGGAAACGACAGACAACTGAGACAGGCACACATACAACGCAAAATTTGACGTGAATCCGTTCAGCAGTTCACAAGAGAATGCATGCACGGACAGACGAAGAAAGAACATGACAAAACACACCATTGATCTGCAGAGACGATGGGGGCAAAGACATACATGAGGAGACTGAGGAGAAAAGAGGCAAGAGAATAGACGATTTTCGGGGGAAAAATAGGGGAGAGTACTTCATGAAAATTAGAGTTGCTTACCTCCATTACTCGGTCAAATACCATAGCAACAATGCAACAATGGAGTAGAAGCATGAAGCCGCAGGATGCCAGTCAGCGACTTGCACTTTTTTTTTATAGAAAAATAAGGGGTTGCTACAAAGTGATAGAACTTGCAAACTGTGACATAAAAATATAAATTACATCAATTTTAGAATGACGCACTGCGTTCTGCATGCTGTGTGTCTCCTCAAACACACGAAGCGAGGGCTGGGGATCTACCTGAAAGCAGAGTAACTTCCCCTGTTTGACCGATTGAATTAGGCGAGATCACTACACACACCATGAAATCACTCCCCTGAATTATTTCCGAACAATTCCTATTGATTGACTGATTGATTGACTGAAACTGCAAACTCCAAAGCCCCTTACCCTGTTCTCCGTGATGGCTTTGCTGTCCTTGCCCAGGACGAGTTCGCAGGCCAGTCTGCGGAACTCTGGGTTGCCGGCGATGGGCAGGTACTCGTGGTTCAGGGTCTTGTCCGCGGCCATCTGGGCCTCCACGCTCTTCACCACGGGCAGCACATAGGGCTTGCCTTCGTCTGTCCTGTACGCTGCGGACACAACACAGGAAACGTGACATTATAAAAGAATAAAATTAAAGTCAATGCAAATTTATCCAAACCAATTCCAATACAAATCATCTTTATTATCTCATAACAGAGAAATTGCAGCCAGGTGCACATAAGAAAAACAGCAGCAAAGAATATGAACTTAGTAATAACTAATAATACTGCAATGTTGTAATTAACAAACCGGACAAATATGAACAAGTAGTCCGGTAAAAGCAGAACGCATTTTAAAAATTATACATTTTAAGTCAAGACATAATCAGTTGAAAAATGAGGCCAGAATAACACTTAAAAATGCAGCAATAATAGTACCTACACCATCTCTACACAGACAATTTAGACAAGGACATATAGACAGCAGTAATCTATTGCAGAACAAAAGGACTACAAACAGGCTAGCACAAATACAATCTCAAAGAGATGGACAGGCTGCTCAGCAAAACGAGTACATTAAGAGTTCAAAAGGTGAATTGATCTTGGTAAGAAAGTTTTATGTGCTCTTACTTTTAGTTTAAGATTTCTACATCAACTATTTTCAGTTTAAGAGTTCTATATGATGGCAACAGTTCATAGTTCATAATATTTTGCCAGAACATAACTGTTATCATTAAGAATTTCCTGTCTTTCTTGACTACTTCTCTTGCATACAACTCCGCCTTGCACCCACAACCTTACTGCACACATTCACCATATCACTCAACACATGCTTATTTCTTACACTCAAGCTTCCATACCAACAGATAAATGACACAGTAAGAACAGATTCAAATTGAATTTCAATGCAACATCGGTAGTAAGTTTAAAGAATATCTGTCCTGTACACTGTAGGCTGTGGACACAGCACAGGACATTTAAAACAATTTAAAAGCAATGCCTTCATCTGTCATGTATGCTGTGGACACAGCACAGGACATTTAAAACAATTTAAAAGCAATGCCTTCATCTGTCCTGTAGGCTGTGGACACAGCACATGACATTTAAAGCAATAAAAGCAATGCCTTCATCTGTCCTGTACCCTGTAGGCTGTGGACACAGCATGTGACATTTAAAACAATAAAAGCAATGCCTTCATCTGTCCTGTACTCTGTAGGCTGTGGACACAGCCTGTGGCATTTAAAACAATAAAAGCAATGCCTTCATCTGCCCTGTAGGCTGTGGACACAGCACGTGACATTTAAAACAATAAAAGCAATGCCTTCATCTGCCCTGTAGGCTGTGGACACAACACAGGATATTTAAAACAATAAAAGCAATGCCAATCATCTTTGCCCTGTAGGCTGTGGACACAGATATTTAAAACAATTAACTCATTCAAGTGTGACATTTAAAACAATAGTCTGTGTGCAATGCCTTCACTCTGCCCTGTAGGCGTTAAGTGATGGACACATGATGCATGCAAAGGATATTGTAACAGTAAGGCCACACATGTTGCGTGCAGAGAGAGACCACAGACCTTTTGCAGTATGACTGAGTATCTATAGCGACGTGAATTAAAAAAAAAATGTAAGCAATTCTCAGAGTAATTGCTATGAAATGAGATAAAAATAGTTAACTTACTGTAAAAATGCGTTTTCTGTCAATAACTGGCGTAATTTATCGAAACATTGGTCTATTTCTTCATACAATGCCGATACAAGGCTGAAGAGACATTTTTGTTGCAAATTCCTTCCAAGAATCAAGATGATTGAAAGTTCCACAAAACTCGATTAATTTACAGAAAAATAAGCATTCAAAAGTCGAGTACTGCCTGTAGAAACTATGCATATGTTTTTATAAGAAAAAACACTCTTAAATATTTGGGTTTTCATGATACTGGTATTTGAATCGGACAGAAACTATTTTCGCTTTAGTAATGGCGTCTTTCCATGACGTCATCTCGCGAGACAGGCTCGCAGTAGCAGACATTTTTGTTCCCCAACGATTTTCAAAAAGTTTAAAACCACACAAAAATATTGTGTGCAACATCGTAACTGACGTAAGCTTAAATTTATGGCGTCGAAGCAAACATTAGTGATTTCCTGATAAAGTTAGTAGTGTGGAGCAAAGCATTGTTAGATTCAGCGTTTGACGATCGTTTCCACTTCGCAAGGGAAGCCACTCCTTTTGTAAGAAAACGAGGCAAAATGTCGCCAAATCGGTACCGTCGGTAGGCTTACCGGGGTGGATGTAGAACAAAAATGGCACGGTAGATGTTTTTTAAAACCTTTGAGAACATCACTAGAAGGCTTCATCTTGTGTCCGCCACTGTTCATTAGCGCGGGGTGGACTTAAATAGCGAGCGGACAACTGATTCTGTCAACGCTTTTCAACTCGGTAAACTCTGCACCGCCGATCAGTGATCTGTCTGAAAGATGACATTTTCAGCTTGAAAGCAAGGAAACTGAATCATCTATACACCCGTCACGACTTCTTTTATGGTAGAAATAATGCAGCAACAAGAAGAAATTCTTCTTTTTTCCATATTGGCCCGCTTGCAAACTCGAAAAGTTTATTATTTTTTGATTAGCTTAAATTTAAACAAAGGGACGTAACTCTGTATCAGACTGGCACAAATACCATCGTCGCTAGTATCTAGGCATGACCAATCCGGCAACCGTAGCGGCCCCCGGGGGTCGAACCCCGACCGGCACAGCTCCAGCCCTTCATTTACCACTACTTTGATCTATGGCCCCTAGTTCCCTAATTTGTGGCAATTCATCAATCTAAATCCACAAGCCACATAGCCTGCCTAGCCTACTACGACTACACGGCAAAATCACAACGACCTTCAGAGTTCACTGACACTGCCAGTGACACTGGTAACTGGTTTCCCTAGGCTTATCCACCACACTCACGTGCCATCTTTAGGACCCCAAGCTTTCTAACTGCCGGTGCTGGTGCTGGATTACTAGGAATCACATACCTCCAACTCCAAGGTTGACTTTCTGAGGAAAAGTGTCATCGTTGAAGTTCTTGGTGAGGGCAAACACCTCAATCGCAGGGCCCATACACACATCTTGGAAGAACGACGCCATTTTGTCAGTTGAATGTGCGGACTTTGGGGTCAAGGACGTTGATGTTGTCAAGGACAAGGTGCCTCGATCTCGCACTTTGCCACATGTTGGCCCTAGCCTGAAGTTTATTTCCGTGAGCCTACGCTAGGCCCTTTTTTTTTTTTACCACTGTACTAGTCTTATAGCATAGCATAGCATACATATTTTAGCCTTTTGACCTCTAAATTAGTAAATATGTTTTTGATTTTTGTTAGGCTAGGCTTCATTCACTGATGACTATTGCCTATCATGCCTAGTAGTATTGTTACGACCCGATACGTATCTTGGCCCAATACGTATCGGGCCGTGGCCCAATAGAGAGTTCCGTATTGGGCCAGACCAATACGATACACACTGGTGGGCTTGGCCCAACAGCGTGCAAATGAGGTTGTTTTGTATTGGTCCGACCAATACGTTGCGGGCCGGCCCAATAGCGATCAGGAAGATCGGGAATTCCCAAAACACTTGACGGTTGTTGAAACTTTGTATGAATGTGGTTTGGCTTATGTTTCAGTCTCTTTCTGTGTGTGTGTGTGTGTGTGTTTTTCCATACATATTTTCTGTCTCTTTTCTATCCTTCTGAGCTCTCTCCCTCAGTCTTGGTTTCTGTGTTTGCCGGTTTCATGAGAAAAAGAATTGCTGGTTATCTCCTGTATTTCTCCCGATTCTTTCTCATGGCTGAAGTGTGTTTGTTGAAAATTTATGCTGAGAAACTGCATTTTTCTGTGAAAGGAAGGTTTATGGCTAGTCACTAAGTTAGTGCCAGCTTTTTATCGTTTTTATTCTTAACGAGAGTGTTTGTGTGTGTAAGGAGAGGGAGGGGCATAAGTAACTCGTGTGCACTTTAAACTTTAAACTTTGTGACAACAACTCACAACAACGTTATTCATAGAACCAGATATTCATTGGTTATTCATAGAACCGGATTTTCCCGGAGCAGACTTTCGTATTGGGCCGACGGTCCAGCCCGATAGAAAACACACATTTTTTTCTCTATTGGGCCTGGCCTGATAAGGTGTTTCGTATTGGTCTGGCCCAATGCGGAACTCTACTGTGCCACGGCCCGATATGTATTGGGCCAAGATACGTATCGGGCCGTAACAGTATCATGCGCCTGTGTGTAAATTTCAGTCAACAAAAAATCTTTTGATATTAGGGGGCGTGGTAATATTGCGGAATATTGCCTGTAAGTCTACTCTCTCTCTCTCTCTCTCTCTCTCTCTCTCTCTCTCTCTCTCTCTCTCTCTCTCTCTCTCTCTCTCTCGGAATACTGCCTCTACAATGGAAACTTCAATATAACAAAGCCATTGTCATGTTTAAAATAATGTCTAATCGCGCTCCTCCTGCTTTAATCCTTTCACTGCCAGCCATTTTTCAGCAACAAAATGTCCATTAAAGGCATCAAATCCTGGGTAGAGGTCAAAAATGTGCCACCGGTTATTGGTATTTTTCCTTTTTGACATTTCTTACCAAACATAAGGCCTATCCTTAGGAACCTTTTTAGCTAATAGGGTTTTTGGATAACTAACCCTGACCCTTGGGTAAAGGAAAAAGCAATGTGCCACCCCAGTGACATTTCTCGGTGTAATGCAGTACATTGGGGGGTCCGTTTTTGCCTTAGGGTTAGGGTTATATTCCAAAAAGCTGTATTTTAGGAAAATTTTCCTAAAATATCTTTTATGTATGGTAAGAAAGGCAAAACCGGAAAAATACAATAAACCGAGAAATGCAGGGGGGTGGCAGTATCCGCGATTTGTCACAGGCTGTGGTATCGTTGCGTTTTTCCGTCTTATAGAGGTAGGGATAGGGTTAGTATTCACCAAAAATCCCCATTAGCACAGAAATTTTTGTTCTCTACCCAAATACAGCTTAATATTTTGTTTGGTAAGAATGGCTGGCAAAAAGGGTTAAGAAATTACAATTAAATCTTGTCCACAAGAGTCGATATCTTCAAGACTAGTCCGTTGTATTTGATGCGGTTTTTTGTGGAATGCGGTGCTACTTTTAAATTCAATTCAATGTTTTCAAGAAAAACTACCATGACCTTATGATGGCGGTAAACAACATCGCATATTTAACTGTATTATTTTTTTATTATTTTTTTTAATGTTTATTCATATCTCTTGACATGGTTAATTTGTACATAAATCTTGTTTTTAAACATGAGTTGTTTGTTTTTTGTTTACTTAAAGGGGGGGGGGGGAGAGAGAGAGAGAACATGGAGGAAGAAAGTGTTTTGATGATGCCATACTCATAGATTGACTGATTTTTTTTCTTCCTCCACAATGTATTTCCTGATTCTTCTTAATATTAGTTCATGTGATTACTGTGCTGTGTGCGAGGTTGGTGGTGGCCGGTGGGGGGAGGGCGGATGGGTGTATGAATGTGTAGGATTTTTATTTTTTTATTTTTTTAAAATCTGTTTCTTTTGTTCATTATTACATTAATTGAAGTTTTAATTATGCTTTTCTTTTCTTTTGAGGGCAAGATGTAAACAAGCCGATTGTGTGCTTATTCTTTTCCCTCAATAAACAAATGTTTTAAATCTCTCTCTCTCTCTCTCTCTCTCTCTCTCTCTCTCTCTCTCTCTCTCTCTCTCTCTCTCTCTCTCTCTCTCTCTCTCTGTGCTTATTTTCGTTTTCCATTTTTTACTTTTATATATATTTTGTCCAGAGGGCTGGATGTAAAAAAGCATGTTATTGCTTACTCTATTACCCTCTATAAATAAAATTAATTCATTCGTTCTCTCTCTCTCTCTCTCTCTCTCTCTCTCTCTCTCTCTCTCTCTCTCTCTCTCTTTTTCTTTTTCTTCTTCTTCAAGTCAATCAGCCAACTTCATCAGGTTGAAGATATTTGCTGATATAATGGGGGAAAAACAGGGGGGAAACGGAGGTCACCACGCAGCGCCGAGACACAGCAGAAAGAAAGGAACAAATAATAGATAGATAAATAGAAGTAAATAAAGAAATAATAATTTATAACTTTATATATTTATAATTTTTTTAAAAAGGGGGGGGTTATGTACGGTGGGAAGGGGGGGGGGGAGGGTCAGCGTTCCTAGTCTGATACGCCCAGCATTAGTGGAGCTGCCGGACAGGCACAATGCTTTTCAGCCCCCAGCAAGCTGGGGACCTAGTCCAGCCCCAGCCCAGCCTAACGCTGGGCCAGGCCCACAGTCGCCAGACCAGAAGAGGCAAAAGCAGAACGGAGGGAGCACAGCCTAAAGCCAAGGCGGTATTTATGCATGAATCTGACCATATGCGTTGGCGATCTTTCTATCCATATAATCAGTAAAATCCTGATCACAGTACACAGTTAATGAAAACATTTTGACGTTGGCAGACTCAAAGATGCTGTGGCTGCTTTCAAGCTTAACTCCAATGGCCCTAATCAGTTTTTACCCAACCCTCTCCATTAGCTCCGCATTGCTTGGTACTTTTAGGAAGCCTTGTTTGAACGGAGCACTTTGTTTTCATTTTTTGTTACTGTTGTTGAGCGCGTATTTGTTTTCTTATCATCTTTGAACAATGTTTGACCTTCAGATCATGAATTTTTAAAAACAGGGAGGGTCGCCTATGGATTGTGTGGAGGAGGAAAGGGGGGGGGGGGGAGAAGAGACGGTGGTAGTGGAGGGGTAAGGAGGCTGTAGCATATGTGGGCATGATATAAATCATCCTCTGTTTATAAATGTGTATGTCTCGCCCATGTGAAGTGTTCATGAACTCTTTTTTTTTTTTAATCAATGAATTAGCTTATTTTCCGATCTACAAACCACACCCTTGTCAAAGCTGACACCTCCTGAATTCTATTTAAAATCTGTAGAAATTGATGAAAAAGCTGCATTCGGTCTCTAAGCCACAATAGATTGAGAAGAACGATAAACTAAAACAAAGATCAGACAAACATTCAAAAAACACTTCTTTTAGAGGGGGGGGGGGGAGCAGTCCTGCTAAGCCAATTTTAAAGCATTGTTGCATAATAGTAATACAGTGGAACCTCCCTTATAAGACCTTTAAAAATCATCCAAAATGAGGTCTAGTAAGGGAGGTAATTTTAATACTTACAAAGAAGGGCAATGTCTCAGAGAAGTAGGTCTTATGTGGGAGGGAGTCTTATAATGGGAGGTCTTATAAGGGAGGTTCCACTCTAGTAATTATATGACAGTTATTTCATGAACTACGGTGATTGATGACAGTGTGTAATGATAGCTGGTTTGCTGTTCAGGTTTCTACAGGCGGTGAACAGTAATGGGTCCGGAAGACAGTGTTACACCAAGCCGCACGAACCAGGCTGGAAACGTAGAAGACATATGTACGATGGCAGAGTCACAAAAGCAGTCAAGCTTCAGGGAGAGATGGCGCAATGCAGACTACAGGGGAAAAGTGTGGAGGACAGTGTGGTTGGGAGCAACCTTTTGGGGACTGGTGAGGTTTTGTTGTTGTTGTTGTTACTTTTGGTGCATGTTGTGCAAGCATACCATGATAATGTAACATCTTATGTACGGCATAACTGCCTAAGTGAAGCTAGGCAAGTTTACCATAACACTTGCAAAAAAAGCACACAATAACATTTCACCTACTGTCAAAAGCTTGTGATCCAAAACTGTTGATGACATAATTTCGTATACTTCTGGATTCTTTATGAGAGTCACAACTTTTTTGTTGTCAAATTTTTATCAAAGCTGCTAAAGGAGTAAGAGTTTCTAAAAGAGAAAAAAAAGTCAGGAGGATGGAACAGTTAAGGCAGAAAGATTAGATAACAGTAAGCAAAGGGAAAAGGCAGAGTCAATGAGAGAGACAGATTAGAGGGAGTTACAAGCACAGAACTTCCAGAAGGTGGGGGATTTATTTGTTCGAAAGAGAACACCCCCTCCCCTTCCCCGGTATCATTCAGCAGAAGTTTGAGAGAATTAGTCTTTCCTGTGCAATCAAGATTATGTGTGTGTGACGCAGTGTATAGCTTTTTCCTTTTTTTCTGTTTTCTATTAAAGCAAATTCCTAATTGCAACTGGTCGTGAAAAATGTGTCATTTAAAAACTCTGTTTGTTCAGGGTTTTGCTGTGGGCCAGCGCGGCCCATCCTTCCTGGACATTCAGATCGTCACAGGGACTAACGTGGAGCAGGCTTCCTTCTTCTACACCTCCGCTGCATTGGGCTATCTGGTGGGGGCGCTGGCAGCAGGGGTCATCTACGATTTGCTCAACAAGTCCCTGCTGTTTCTGAGCTGCGTGGTGGGGATGGCTGCCAGCACCGTCGCTATCCCCTGGTGCTCTCCCTACTGGCTCATGATCGCCATTCAGTTTGTTGCGTCTTTCTTTGGCGGCGCCATTGATACAGGTCTGTGAGTTTGTGGGGGGGGTGTTGTGTGGGTAAGTGTGTGTGTGTGTGTGTGAGCTGTTTACCATTACAATTTGACCGTAATTATTCTGTTTTGGGACCTCTGATTACGCTATTACGGTTAGCAACGATAAATTCCGCATTTCAGCTGAATTTTAAAAAATAGAGAGAGAGAAGAAGAAGAAAGCGAAACTAGCAGACGGGCGCAAGCTGGTTGGGTCACTAAAACTTAAATGCCCTTATGTTCTTGCAGCAACCTAAGCCCTTATCAGGTGGAACAGATCCCCTTTTTTCAGTCTTTTTTTTTGCTGAGGGTGTCAGAACAAGAACAAGAACAACAACAACAGTAGTTGTCTACCATCAAAGGGCGTAATGTCCCTTGATTCATATTTCCGCTCATGCCGCGATTCTTATCGCGACTTTTTCATTCAGACATTATGCTAAGGAAACAATGTTCGCAGCCAGAATCTGAATCTGATCCTGAACCGATGCTTAAAAACAAAAAATCTGTTCAGCAGCGATGCAGACAAAACTACCACAAAACCTGGCCTTGTGTGAAGGCGAGTTGTAGAAGTTTTGTAGCCTGTGCAATGTGCACTTTGCTACCATGGAGGGAAGAATGATTGCAAGTGAGACATCGGTTCGGCAAAGCATCGCAAACTTGAAGCTTCCACTCCAAGTCAGTTGTCTTTAACTGTAAGTGCCATGGAGTTTCAATTGTCTTTTCTCACTCTCACTTTTTATTTTTTTAGGATACACATCTTTGATTTACACAAGCAGACACAGGCTAAAAGTAAAAAAACATACAAATATATATTATCAGATAACATTTTTTGTGTCTTTTTAACAAATTAAAGTCGCAAGATAAGAAGTCAATGATTATCCTAAATAGTCGTATTCATCGCATTCCGAGGATTACTGACAGATGCCTCAGATTACTGATTTCAAAGCTTGGGATTACTGACAGTGAAAATTTGGGGTAAACAGCTGTGGTGTGTTTGGGTGTGTGATTTGTCTTTAGTTATGTCTGTCCACCATATGACATAGCAGATGAAAATAGTTAAGGCAGTTGTTACACACAATTACGTAAATTATAAAAATCAGATTGTATCTAATTGTAAAGATTTAAAAACCTATTAATATTGATTTTGTTCCACAATGAGCAATGCTTCAGATTTTGTTTCTGTCATTTGGTTCAGTACATTTAAAAGATGATTTAATTAATCAGAGGTTACAAAATGTGTTAGTGTTTCAACAAAAAGAGTTAGAAATTGTACATTTTTAAAAGTTTCTCTTTAAAGTGAGGTCAGTTGACAGACACCCTCAATTTAGTGCTTCATAAAATGTTCAACCCATCAGTATCAGGGGCAGACACTGACAGTATAACTTGTTTAATATAGCATATCCATACTGCATATTTAGTAACTAATGTTACCTTGTTGAAAAGAAGCCTATTTTCTATGTTGTTGGTTTTTTTCAGCCGGAAACGCGGAGCTGGTTCGCATTTGGGGCAAGGACGGGGAAATGGCCATGCAGTTCATCCATTTTGGCTTCGCCCTGGGCGGCGTGATCAGCCCCCTGGTGACCGAGCCCTTCCTCACCCCCAACCCTGACGATGATGCGGACCACCTCACCACTGCCTCCCCTTTCACAACCACCACCAACTCCTCTAACTTCTCATCCTCGGCCCCACTCCTCGCTCCAGACAATTCAACCCTTCCTGAACCCCTCACCACCGACGTTCATTACGCGTTCTTGATCTCCGGGGGGATCATTCTGGTCATCGCCATTCCACTGACGGCTCAGCTGTTCTCCGACCGGTCCCAGAAGCGAAGGCAGGACGAAAAGGACGAGAAGCAAGAGGTCAAGCAGCCTTTGCCGTTGGCTCTGTTTCTGTTGGTCCAGGGATTATTGTGCATGCTTTATCTCCTGTACTGCGGCGTGGAAGACATGTACGCGTCCTTCCTCATGACATTTGTCGTCAAGCAGCTGCACTGGAGCAAATCCAGCGGGGCGCGGCTGACGTCCCTGTTCTGGGCTTCGTTCGCCGCCGGTCGTTTCCTGTGCATCTTCGTGGTACGAATGTTGAGCTGCGTCAAGCTGCTGGCCTTGAGTTGCCTGTCTCTGTGTGTGGCCATGCTCTGCGTGCTGCTTTTCTCGGCTCATGACATCAACGTAGGCATGTGGGTAGCGACGGTCCTGGCCGGCGTTACCATGGCTCCCATCTTCCCCTCGGGGTTTACGTGGATGGAGATGGAACTGGTACGAGTGACAGGTCGTGTGAGCTCCAGCATTCTGATCGCTTCGTCGGGCGGCATGATGGGCTTTGCGGCTCTCATTGGCTTCCTGATGCAGGAAGCGACCCCCATGTGGTTCGCCTACCTCCTGACCCTGTTGTCGGCCCTGACAGCGGCCGTCTTCTTCTTCCTGCTGGGCCTGTCGCGGCTGTACCTCCGACAGCACTACAGCACTGACCGTCAGAAGACTGTGACTCAGGAGAGGTTTGTGTCCGCTTTGAAAGCAGAGGATAAAAGCAGCACTGTGTGAGAATAGTGTGGGGAAACAGTGCAGCTGGAATGATTGTGTGGTTGCACTGGGGATGCGGACATGTTAAAGGGAAAGCTACCGATCCCAGGGATCGGGTGTAGACTGCTAGCCTAGTCGCTGCAAAGTTCTGACTCGCAGTGGCTCGAGCAACTGGGAAAAAAGAACGGTTGAACCGTCTCTCTCCCCAGCAGCGATAAGAATGACGGCACGCGAATGAAGAATGAATGAAATTTTGGGCTTTACGTCCTCTCGCAGACGGCATGTGCTCGCATGAACGCTTTATATATGCCGACTGTGGGTTTAAGTTTGGTGTAACTGTAAGTGTAACTAGTAAAAGCCGGTGTTTGCATGATCGTGGATAAGTTAAATGATCCATGTGTATCCCCCCGTGGAGATACCGAGGGGTCTTTCGTACAAATAAATTGTTCCTCCAGTTTCTGGAAGTTATGTGCTTGTAACTTCCTCTAATCTGTCACTCTCTGTGACTCTGCCTTTTCCCTTTGCTTACTGTCATTCACTGTCTTCCTGCCTTACTGGTCCATTCTCCTGCCTTTTTCCAAAACACTATTACAAAGAATTTCTCCGGCTGTAGACGGACATGCTGGGCCTATTTCTTAGTTAGGTGCATAACAGTAACATCATGCATCTGTGCTCATAATTGACAGGAAACTGAGCGATCGAAGAAGAAGAAGAATCCATGTGTGTGTGTGTTGTTTATGGTTGAAAGTTCAGAAATAATATGGATTTAAAAAAAAAGAGAATGTGCCGTATGATTCAGCCGTTTTTATCCTTTTCAATTAGCACATATTGTCGCCCATTGGGACATAGAAGGCTAAATCTAATTTTGATGCACGCAGGCAAGAGAGAGAGAGTTTGGTGCTGTTGAGAAACTGCCTTCAAATGAAATGCCACCTGGTGTTGAGGGCTAAGGAATATAACTGCGCCTAAACTGTTCATTTGTTTGAACTGTTTTGCCATCCAGGAGCACAAATTACATTTAATGGGGTTTTTTAAAACTATGACATATGCATAGAATTTTCTCTGTGTTGTACATGTGAGGAAAGGTGGTTGTATTATTAATGGTATATAAAGAGTGTAAATGACAAACTGATGGTTACTTGAAGTTTTACACACTTTAATATCATTCCATCAGACTCTGGGGAGATAAATTATTTGTGGTTTTTATTGAAAATCATTGAGTCAGATATGATTGTTGATGAAAGAAATAGAAT
Organism: Phymorhynchus buccinoides; assembly: GCA_017654935.2. Taxonomy (NCBI): domain Eukaryota; kingdom Metazoa; phylum Mollusca; class Gastropoda; order Neogastropoda; family Raphitomidae; genus Phymorhynchus; species Phymorhynchus buccinoides. Next base: position 23,250,340 of record CM065704.1, read on the forward strand.
TATCATTACAAAATTTCTCTGATGTTAAATCTTTCCTTTTTTGTGTTATTACTTTCCATTGCTGATATTAGCGATTGTTCTTTAAGAGCATCATTTTGACATTTTATGAAGTTTTCATTATTGTCATTTTTTAAAAAATTAGTATCATTGCAGATGTTCACATTTTAGCTTAAGTGCATCATTTCATGAGCAGTTGTATTATCGAAAGTGTTTGTGGTTATTTTCTGTTGCAAATGGTTATTGAGAGATAATGATTTTGATTGTGGTATTTATAAGTTTGAGTCAGGTAGTACACATGAAATTATGATATGAATTCTAGTCATTGCTCTCCTGTTACCATACTTTAAGGCGCACCTGACCCCCACATAATACACAACATTCAAATTTTGTTATTATATTTTCTTACTATTTTAGTAGTCATATTATAAGGCACAGGGGTCTGAGTCTGGACAAAAAAAGTATCGCCTTATAGTCCGTAAAATATGGTATACAGTGGAACCTCCCTTATAAGACCTTCAAAAAGCATCCAAAATGAAGTCTTATAAGGGAGGGGTCTTGTATGGGAGGTAATTTTAATACTTACAAAGAAGGACAATGTCTCAAAGAAGTAGGTCTTATGTGGGAAGGAGTCTCTTTGGAATTCTCTGCCTTCTCTCCGACACTCCAACTCAGTCTCCTCATTCAAAACCTCTCTTAAAACCCATCTTTTTCCTACTGCACCCTAAATATTTGATCAGTTGTCTATCGTTGTGTGCACGTGAGGGAAGATTGAATAAGAGGTTTGTGCTGTGTTTTGTGGTGTGTGTGTGTGTGTGAACATGAATGTGTGCATACATGTGTGCTTGTGTGTATTTTGTTTTTTGTGGGTTGTGTGTGCACGCATGTGTGTGTGCGTGTCTGTGTGTCTGTCTGCGTGCGTACGTTGTGTGTGAGGGTGTATGTGTGTTGGTGTATGTGGTCAGTCCATGCGGCTCGGTTGCTGTGGCTTACCGAATGGGGTATGAACGAGTTGGCGTCAACAATTGTGTGTGTGTGTGCGTGTGTTAGAGAGAGAGAGAGAGTTGCTTTGTATATGCGCTGTTGCTGGTTGGTGTCACTCTTGAATGTTGTTTTTGTTGTCTGTTGATGAATAATTGATTGTAAAGCGCTTTGGGCTCATCTGAGGTAAAGCGCTATATAAATGTACTATTATTATTATTATTATTATTATTATAATGGGAGGTCTTATAAGAGAGGTTCCACTGTAGTATGAAAAAATATGGTATGCTTCTTGCTGTACAATGGTGACACTTTTGTCGTTCGTTTTGCGCGGATATTGTGTTTGCATAAATGATTTGTTGTAGAACAACAACAACAAAATTTTGATATTTATTTTTTTAAGACATCATAACAGCAGGAATGAACCTATTGAATTTGTTTTTATAGTAATGATAATGATCATTTTTTTAGCGCTTCTTCTCCTTGCGGGGCTCTAAGCGCTTCACAAAGAAGCCTGATAACGATGACTTTATTATTACATTTTATATCAATGTATTGAAACTGAGTACAAAGTTTCCTGGTGCTGAGACATATCAATCATTCAAAATATCTCATTAAACAGTTCAAATGTAATCCATTTCCTTATTTTGCCTTTCAGAATCACACACACACACAAGTTGCAATGCACTCGCTTCTCCTTTGCCATCCCTCTCAGAGAGAGGAATTTATAATTGTACGAGTTGGGTGTTGTCAGCTAGATCGGTGAAGAGGTAAGGGAAAAGGGAGCAGTCAGGCATGGGAATTGTCAGTCTTTTGGCTGATTTCAGTTTTTTTGATGATCCTCTTCAGTCTTTTTTTGCAAGTTTCAGCTTTTTTGATGGTCCAAGAGGACATTTATGAGATTTAAAAAAAAAAAAAGCCCAATGAGTAAAACTTAAGTTATTGGTTATAAATGAATGCAAAATGAACTAAATATATCAGTCTTATCTCTAATACTGTTTTTAAGGCTTAGATAACAGAAGAAGCTTCCCCAACACACACGGCTTTCAGTTATTTTTATTCCTTGTTCCTATGCCTGCTTCCAGACCCCAATTTTCAGTCTTTTTTGTCTTCTCTTATTCCCATGCCTGGCAGTATTGGTAAAGGTCAAGATGTGCCCCCCCCCCTACATTTCTCGGTTAATTCCATTTTTCCGTTTTTGCCTTTCTTACCAAACATGAAGCTGTATTTTATGAACATTATAAGCTAATTATCTTTGTTCAATAATTAATTGCAGTCATGATAAAGGCCATTATCTAATAGGACCCCCCCCCCTATGTACTGCAGTACACCGCAGCATTTGTCAGTTGTGGTTCATTGCGTTTTTCCGTCTTATATAGGGGGGGGGGGGGGGGGGGGGGAGGGGGGGGGGAGGGGGGGGGAGGGGGGGGGGGGGGGAGGGTAGGGTTAGGGTTATTATTCCAAAAAGATAATTAGCTGAAAAGGTTCATAAAATACAGCTTCATGTTTGGTAAGAAAGGTAATAACGGAAAAATGGAATTAACCGAGAAATGCAGAGGGGGTGGCACATCTTTACCTTTACCGCAGGCTTTTTACTTGTCTTTGTGAAATATGGGCTGCTTCCACTTGGAGAGAATGTCGCTGTCAGTGCAGTGCCACTTTTTTTTTTAGGGGGGAAGGTGAGGGCGGAGTTGGGAAAGCTTGCTATCAATTTGTTTCATACCAGGCAGCAGGATTTCCCCCTGCTCTTATCGACTTTTAACTGCCGTGAGTTGGAGATGCATATATAATATACAGGCAAACCTCTATTTTAAGACTTCTGAAAAGTCAGAAAAAATGGGTCTTAAATCGGAGGGGTCTTATAACAGAGGTCAGTTTTATGCATAAAATGTAATAAGCTACATTAATCTGTTCCAAAAAAATCGGTCTTCAATGAGAGGAGGTTCTTTAACAGAGGGTCTTATAATAGAGGTTTTACTGTATTTATAATATACTAAATAATGAATGAAATCTGTTTATTTTCAAACCATTAAAAAACCACAATCAATTAAATGCACTGAAGAGAGAGAGAGAGAGAGAGAGAGAGAGAGAGAGAGGGCACTTTTTCTGAATGGGAAAAAAAAATCATAATTCACACCAACAACAGTCAGTACCTTGCAATCAGGAAAGACTTTATTCTTATTTACAAAATGTACAGCTATTTACATTGACACAAATGAGAACATGAATGCAAAAACAAATCAATATGCAAACTAACATAGATGAACAATACAGAACTCCATTCTATGTCTTCTTCTTCTTCTTCAATACAGAACTCCATTCCATATCTTCTTCAATACAGAACTCCATTCTATGTCTTCTTCTTCAATGCATAACTCCATTCCATATCTTCTTCAATACAGAACTCCATTCTATGTTTTCTTCTTCAATACATAACTCCATTCCATATCTTCTTCAATACAGAACTCCATTCTATGTCTTTTTCTTCTTCAATACATAACTCCATTCCATATCTTCTTCAATGCAGAACTCCATTCTATGTCTTCTTCTTCAATACATAACTCCATTCTATATCTTCTTCAATACAGAACTCCATTCTATGTCTTCTTCTTCAATACATAACTCCATTCTATATCTTCTTCAATACAGAACTCCATTCTATATTTTCTTCAATACAGAACTCCATTCTATGTCTTCTTCTTCAATACATAACTCCATTCTATATCTTCTTCAATACATAACTCCATTCCATATCTTCTTCAATACAGAACTCCATTCTATATCTTCTTCTTCTTCGTCGATCACTCAGACAGTCTCCTGTCATATGGGCGCAGATGCGTCATGCTGCCGTTATGCGCCTAACTTAGAAATAGACGGAGAAAATCTTACTTAGAATTTCTAGAACAAAGGTAGGAGAATGGACCAGTAAGGCAGAATTTGAGAAAGACAGTAGACGACCGCACAGACTATATTATAATTGAAACTATAATAGTCTGTGATGACCATCAGCAAAAGGGAAAAGGCTGAGTCACAGAGAGTGATAGATTAGAAGAAGTTACAAGCACAGAACTTACCAGAAGATTTGTATAAAAAGATCCGCACGGGGGATCTCCATTCTATATGATATCTCGTTGTATCAGCTTTGTAGCTAAAGCCAAACGAAAACACAAGCTGACTATACCAAGTTGCATTCTGGGCTATTCTGCACTTTAGTGGCCTGGAAGCTGTTAAGTTCTGGAGCACACGGACAAATCTTAGAAACAAGCGCAAAATCACAATAGTTTGTGGCACGCAGTCTATTTTTACCACTCCAATCATGAGTCACCTCCCCTGGCTTTTCAATAATTTTAATCTGTAAACCAGAATGTTATCTCTGCACAATTTCGTAACTTTTTATATCTTTTGGAAAACATTTAAAACTATGTATCCTACTTATACTCATCGAAAGAAGCACCGCATACTCGTCGTGTCTGTTGTAGTGTCTGTATTACGTATGTTTATTATTTTGTACGCTTTTAAAATACATCATTTTAAAGAGCGGCCTCAATTTGAAGTGTAGCCTCGATTTGAAGTGCGACAATTTTGTCAAAATGTGCGACAATTTTGGACAGACCGACCGACCGACAAAGTGAGTTATACTACTTATAGGTTTGTGGCTTGAGCCACAAACAAAAACAAACCATGTTGTAATCTTTCATGCGTTGAATCTTCTTTAAGCACCGGAAAAATCGAAATAACTTTATTATTAAAAAAATGTTATGACCAATTTTGTGGGTGGCATTTTTTTAAAAAAAGACGCCCTGTACAACTGAAAAGGATTTAAAGACACACTGACCCACCACGATTAAGTCCCTTGGTGGGTTTTTTTTTGGTAGCTGTGACCCACATACAAATTCCCCCAACTTCAAATTGAGGCTGCTCTTTAAAATGACGTTTCGTTTTGAATTTGAGGGCATTTGTATGGGAGTCAAACCTGGTCAAAACAAGATTTCTTACCAGCTACAAGAGGGAAAACACATGAAACCCATGATTTTGACACGTAAGGCTTATATTGTACATGTACTGCCTTTTGGCATTTCACGGAAATAACTAATAATACCTATTGATTCGCTCCCCTTGGACTGCTGGTCTCGGTTTCTGCGACTTGAACAAACCCGGGTGTAGCTGTGAATTGGGATTCGGAATGAGCGGCGTGGGAGCAACGCCACTGTACAGCCCAGAAGATGGGACAGCAACACAACAACAAAACAAAACAAAATAATACCTATTGACATTTCACCTTCGTAAGATGAACTTGTATATTATTCTGGCCCCAACCCAACAAACTTCCCTATAGAATAATTTTATTTGTTTTGTTGTTGTTTTTTGCTGTCCCATCTTCTGTTGCTCCCACGCCGCTCATTCCGAATCCCAATTCGCAGCTACACCCGGGTTTGTTCAAGTCGCAGAAACCGAGACCAGCAGTCCAAGGGGAGCGAATCTATGTTAGGCCGTCAGGACTGAGGAGGCAACCAACCGAGGAGACACTGCACTTCTGCTGAGTCACTTCGGTGGAGTTCAGTGGAGCCTGTTCAGGACACTATATAGAATAATTATTTGTCATGAAGTCCTTTTCCCCTAAGACAGTGTAATACATCACTACAACACATTACTGTGCCATTTGTTTTTTCTGTACAAACCTCTTTGTTAACTAAATGCAGTCATATATATGTGAGCCCCAAACCTACATTACTAAGCCTCATCAAGGAAAACGAGAGGGTCACAATGAGTGAATCTCCCCCCTGTGACGTGGGGATACCGGGGGTCTTTTGTACAAATAGTTCCTCCACCTTCAGGAAGTTCTGTGCTTGTAACTTCCTCTAATCTGTCACTCTCTTTGACTCTGCCTTTTCCCTTTGCTTGCTGTCATCTACTATCTTTCTGCCTTACTGGTCCCATTCTCCTGCCTTTTTTCTATAAATTCTTACGAAGATTTCTTCAGCCGAAGTCAAACATGCTGGGCCTAGCTATTTCTCAGTTAGGTGCATAACGGCAGCATGACGCATCTACGCTCATGTGACAGGCAACTGTCTAAGTGAACGAAGAAGATGAGTGAATCTAAGAAAAGGTTACAAGAGATTTTAAAGCATACTCCAACCGAATCCTTGAATCTTTTTTTTCTCCCCCAGATGCTACCTTAAAAAACAACCACCATAGCTCCTTTTAAGACTGACAAAGATTTGATTTAGATTTGTTGGTCAGAGTATAAATGTAATACAATACAACACAATAAAATACAATAAGTACTAAAAACAAGACTTTGAACCGAGGAACAAAACACTTTCAGAAAACCCAGCATGATCAAAATAAAAATGGATTGGGTTTTTTTTTAAATTAAAGAGCATTATGACGCTTAAAATAACCCACGCACCCCTACGCCCATGCAACAACAAAAATACAATTCTTGAAAGCTCCCAATTTATACATTAACACAATATGGAAAAAAGAAAAGAAACTATGTCGGTGCACAAGCATAACAATTGTTTTTAATTTAAAAAGTGTACATCGCCCCCTCCCCTTAATAATATTAAAACCACAATATATAAATAAGCAGCTGCTTGGAACCAGAAAAAAAAGTACATAAATAAAACCAGAACATACAAATTGATCTTCATGTGTGAAAAAAAAATACAATGAACATATAGATTTACCCCTTGACTGCCGTATAACGTTATAACTTAACACTACTGTCTTGATGACATCATTGATGACGTCATCAAATGAAGAGGAATAACTCTGATATGCCGGCTTTTGCTCTAACATAATCAAGAGAGCTATATCCCCAGACCATTTTGCCAGATTAGCTCTAACGGTTGTCTTTTTCATGGCATGATTTGTACAATGAATTTTTCTTTAAGTTTCTCTGGCAGTCAAGGGGTTAACACATGGGTGCTTCTACAAAATCCTAAACAAAACCAACCTGAAAGATAGGGGTCCACGGGCTGCCAAGTCACCTAGTCCCTGGTGGGGTTCAGGAGAAACACCCCTGTTCAGGGGAATGGGAGCAATGCCCTCCACCCTGAAGCTGAAGGGAAAATGCTATTTTAAAGGGTTTTCACAGGGTCTCCTTGAAGCAGAGGACTTCTTCTTCTGCGTTCACAGGCCATAATGGGTAAGGTATGTATGTGTCCAGTTTTCAGTTTTCACTGGTCTCCCCGCTGCATTCAGCCGACACATTCCGATTTCGGAGGAGCTCAAAGGAGAAAATTGGGAAGATTTTTTTTTTAAAGGCAGGAGAACGGGCCAATAAGGCAGAAAGATGGTAGATGGCAGAAAGCAAAATACAGTAGACACACAATGATCTTGTTTGACAATTTAAAAAAAAAAAATACAAATTAAAAAAACTTCCTTTTCTGGTACAATTCAAAAACAGGAAATCCTTGTATACCAGGAAAAGTTGCACCCATGCTGATATGCAGGCAGAGTCCACTGTAAAAACAACAACACACACACAAAAAAACACCAGAATTCAGGCACATAGCCTGAAGAGAAGCACCCATGTTGCATAAAATCCCCCTTTCACCACGGCATCGAAGAGACTTGCTTAGAACAGAAGGAAGTAGGACTGCATCCCAACAGCAGGCTAGAAACTAGCAACCAAGTTGCCATGGCAGGATAGACAGCTTTATATACAGCATGTTTTATCGGGATAATACGCATTGTACCTTGTATTCTAGGTCTATCAAGGACAGAAGGAATGTGGGCACTGTAACCTGAAATATTTAAATTTACATTTCAGAGAAAAACAAGCAAACAAACAAACAAGGAATCCCATACAATTTTTCACCAAAGGACTCAACCTAAATCTAAAAAATAAAATCATTTTACTGATGCAATAACGTCTCATTTCATTTTGTGTTCCTCTAATTATGGTCTATGACGTTGTGAAAGGTACAAACTACTTGCCAGTATAAAATCACTTAAAACAGATAAAATAAAATAAATTATCCTTAAAAATAAAATTCAATCCATTCATCAACTAAATCAAAATCGGTAAAGGTCAAGATTGTATTTTTCCGTTTTTGCCTTTCTTACCATACATAGAGCTGTATTTTAGGAACCTTTTTAGCTAATAACCTTTTTGGAATACTAACCCTAGCCCTAGCCCTAACCCTACCCCCCACCCTATAAGACGGAAAAACACAACGAACCACAACTGTGACAAATCGCGGTGTACTGCAGTACATAGTGGGGGGTAGGGTTAGGTTTAGGGCTAGGGTTAGTATTTCAAAAAGGTTTTTAGCTAAAAAGGTTCCTCAAATACAGCTTTATGTTTGGTAAGAAAGGCAAAAACATAAAATTTCAATTAACCGAGAAATGCAGGGGGGGTGGCACATCAGAGGGGGGTGGCACATCAGAGGGTGGGAGTGGAGTGTAGAGAGAAACATGGTTACAAACAGAATCAAGGCCTAGTCGGAAAACCACACACTGGAATACACCACCAACCTGTGTTATGTGACTGTGAGGGAGAGAGAGGGTATCTGGAGAGGGTGGGAGTGGGAGTGTAGACAGAAACATGGTTACAAACAGAATCAAGGCCTAGTCGGAAAACCACACACTGGAATACACCACCAACCTGTTATGTGACTGTGAGGGAGAGAGAGGGTATCTGGAGAGGGTGGGAGTGGGAGTGTAGACAGAAACATGGTTACAAACAGAATCAAGGCCTAGTCGGAAAACCACACTGGAATACACCACCAACCTGTGTTATGTGACTGTGAGGGAGAGAGAGGGTATTTGGAGAGAGAGAGAGAGGAGGAGTGGGAGTGTAGACAGAAACATGGTTACAAACAGAATCAAGGCCTAGTCGGAAAACCACACTGGAATACACCACCAACCTGTGTTATGTGACTGTGAGGGAGAGAGAGGGTATTTGGAGAGAGAGAGAGAGAGAGAGAGAGAGAGAGAGAGAGTGTGGGAATGGGAGTGTAGACAGAAACATGGTTACAAACAGAATCAAGGCAAATCACAGCTGTACTGTCGCACACAAAAGTTAAAAAGGCTGAATCTAAAAATCTTTTTAAAAATGCACCAAGCACGTCCATAACTTGGCTGTATGTTCTACATAGTATTTCAAATATATTTCTTTCATCAGATTAATTGTAAACACTTTTGTTGTTGTTGAGCAGTATCATGAAACATATTTAGTAGAAAATGTTCTTAAATAATTCACCAAGTATCGCAAACTTAAATAAAATTGCCCATGAGTAAAAAATCTAGCCAATTTTAACTGAATAAAGCTAATTTACGCACATACTACAACATATTCTTAACTATTATCTATGAAAAGTTAAAACTAAAGTTGGCTTGAACAAAAATTCTGAAAACATAGACGAACTAAATGTTCCTCCCGAAACAGCTGTGAAATAAGTAGAGGGTAAGTAGAAAGGGTGCAGATAGTAAAGAACATGCTGTATCAACCAGTGTATAGACTCATAATACTGTGCCAAAACAAAAAAGCGCCAAATGTTTTTGGCTTTGTCATCAACAACTCGGTCAACTATCACCATGTTAAAAATGTCATCAACAACCTTCCAAGTACCTTTAACAAATCATCACTTCTTTCATTTTTTCCAGTAGACATAAAAATTATAAATTTCAATGGGGAGGGGGGAGGGGTGTAACTGCCTTAAACAACAGCACTTTTCCCCTACCCTCCTCTGGCAATTTCACCGTAGCCCCTTGACTGCCATATAATGTATCACAAATTGACTTGATAACATCAGTGATGACGTCATCAGATGAAGAGGAATAACTGATAATATGCTGGCTTTTGCTCTAACACAGTCAAGAGAGTTATATCCCCAGACCATTTTGTCAGATTGGCTCTATCACTAGTATCAGTTGTATTTTTCATGGCATGATTTGTCCAATGATTTTTTCTTTAATTTTCACTAGCAATCAAAGGGTTAAGTGAAAGTTAACCACCACCTTTACCCCTTTAAGGGATTTCACTGAGGGGGGGGGGGGGGGGGGGGGGGATTCAACCGCCACACACCACTTTACTTTTGGAAATGTCACCTTAAGTGAAAGTTAACCCCTCTCCCCTGTACATTTACATACATTATCACCCCTGGTAAAGGTCTAGATGTGCCCCCTTCCCCCCCTACATTTCTCGGCTCTCCCCGCATTTTCACACTTGCCTTTCTTACCAAACATTAAGCTGTATTTTATTAACCTTTTCAGCTAATTATCTTGGTTGAATAATTAATCGCAGTCATGATAAAAGCCATTATCTAATAGCACCCCCCCCACACACACACCCCGCCACCCCCCCACCCCTATGTAGTGCAGTACACACAACAGCTGCGGAGCATTTGTCACAGTCCTGGTTCATTGCGTTTTTCCGTCTTGCCTTTATCTTCTACTATTATTGAATGCATGTGTTTAATTATGTAAATGGATGAAAATTAGTGTTAAATATAGAGGATGAAGTACTCAATCTGCAGTAAGAAAGGCAAGACTGAAAAACTGGAAACAACCGAGAAATGGAGGAGGAGGGGGGGGGGGGCGCATCTTTACCTTTAACCTTTGACCTTCCTTCTACACCCACACACACATATCCATCTGAAGAGAATCTAATAATCTGGGTTTGCCTGCTGCTAAATACTGTTCCAAACTGAACCATTTCACCAGGCTGGATAGAAACGGACATCAACACAAAAACAACTCCATTACAATCTTTCCACTCTTTTCTGGGTTGATATGGAGATTTCATAGCCATTAAACTGTTAGTGGATTTCATGAACTCACATACATGCATACGCACAACACACGGACACAGGCATACACACACACACATACTTGTACTTTTCCGTTGGTGTACTATAACCAGAATTGGTGCAGATACACACACAGGCAGGCAGGAATACACACACACACTCAAACACACACAGATGCTGGCACACAAACACAGAGTCAGGCACACACATACAAACACAAGTATAATACTGTCAAAGCTGCTCACATGCAGCACCAAAAACTCATCTCAACAAAGCCATGCTCACATTCATAATCAACCGAGATGACAAAAATGTGCACACTTTTTGCAACAAAATCAGCACATTAAAAACCTACACCAAGCACTTAGAGCCCTGTAAGGAGAATAAGCGCTACATAAATGCACATTATTATTATCATTGATAAAATAATCGCCTTACAACATCATCCATTTGATCAATGCTTTCCATCCCCCCAAAACCCCGACTGAAAACACAAACGTGATGCAACATGTACAAATAAGCATTGAATTGAACTCAGTAATGTCCATTTTCCTAAAGTTCAAGCCGTCTCTTTTCAAACGTTGATGCAATGTTAATATGTACTCAGGTTCTTTTTCGCGTCCTCGTTTTTTCTGATATTTTATGATTCCTACTCACTCTTCATTTTGTATTTATGATTCCTACTCACTCTTCATTTTGTATTTATGATTCCTACTCACTCTTCATTTTGTATTTATGATTCCTACTCACTCTTCATTTTGTATTTATGATTCCTACTCACTCTTCATTTTGTATTTATGATTCCTACTCACTCTTCATTTTGTATTTATGATTCCTACTCACTCTTCATTTTGTATTTATGATTCCTACTCACTCTTCATTTTGTATTTATGATTCCTACTCACTCTTCATTTTGTATTTATGATTCCTACTCACTCTTCATTTTGTATTTATGATTCCTACTCACTCTTCATTTTGTATTTAAATCTCTCGCCAACACTTTGGCTCTCATTATTTTCACATTGAAAACGGAGTTAAGTCTCCGAAACGTCTGTGATTTTTTCAAATAAAAGGGACAGTAACCTACCGTTTTGAACTTTGTGTTTTTTGTACAAATAAGGTTTACACACGACATCTGGGAAGTCAAAATTATCCTTGTTTGATGAGGACAAAATAAAACAAAGTTCAGTTGAGAACTGAAATTTCATTTTGAGACTAGCAGTTATGCCCCACTCACCTCTCTTCGCCGGTGTTCTTTCCTGGAGAGGTTTGCACTGATGGTTAAAAATGGAACCCAGTACATTCGACTTTTTCACTACCATGCGTGCTAGAAGCTTCCTCCGTTCAGTACGCAGCACGCATATATGTGGTGACTTTGACTTTGATCAGTGCACGTCTAATTATAATCTAAAGGGAAAAAACTTCTTTAATTATATTCACCAATCAGTTATCTGTCTTATGAGTGCTTTCTCTTGAGCAAAACTGGTCTAAATTGGTCACAAGCAGCTTTTGAGAAGACCAACTGAAAGCGCGGCCAATAGTAGCAAAGAGGTAAAACAACACTATCGGAACAAGATTTTTTTTAGATGGGTATGTTTGTATTCCTGCATTTCTGGTGTGAAAATGGAAAAAATAGTCAAAGAAACTTGACTGTTATAGCTAGAGACTTGTTCTGTCCAACAATACCAAACACTCACACTTGATATGCAAACAAAGTAATCAAAAGTAGAGACGAAAATGGTCGAGTTTACTGCGTCTGTGGTGAAAAGCTACTGGGAATTAGTATGGGGTGAAACTCCTCCGAAGTCGGAGTGTGGCTGCCCATGTGCCGGTGTAATCAAAAACGGTCACACACGTAATGTTCTCATCCCTAGCTGGTGCATTTGTACCATAATGTTCAAGTGCTTCGGCTGTTGGGATGATCCCTGGAGTCTTTAAGCCAGGGTAAGACAACAACAACCACAACAGCAGTACGGGGTGAAAGAGTCTTAACTTGCTGACATTTTGAGACCAAAACAAAAAAGGTTTGCCCATAAGAAGAATAACATTGGGACCAAAAAGTCACAGTGAATTATCCTGTGGCACCACAAGGCAAATGTTTCATTTCCAGATGACAACAGCGCATGCCCTTTAACTCATTCGCATCGCAACGATTTTGAAATATTAAAAAAACCTCACAAATCACTCCAGCCACACACACAAACAAAACATACATAAACAAAAGGAGAAATGAAAGAAGATTACGGGTTTTTACTTCAGGTTTAGATATACCGGGTATGGAAATGGTAGATCAGACTTTTTTTATATATAGACTTAACATCACATCAAAATTGTTGACTTAATATAGAAAAACTCTCTACACCGATTGGTTTCCCCACAACAAACCACCACAAAAGCAAAGTCAGAGGCAAAATTGTGGTCTAAGGGAGCGAAGCGAGTTTAGAAGTGACCAAGGTATGATGTGCACAGATTTACTTCCCTTGAAGCAAATGCATCAAATTTACAGCTACCTATGAATTCTGGACATATATGGTCAGAACGACTTGCATGAGTTAAGGGTCTTGGTTTAACCGTTTGGTTAGCCAAGACTAGGACACTTGCGAACGATCGGCAGTCATTCATACAGACCGCTATTTTTTTTTTCTCACTTGATTGAGATCGACAATCCGGATGATGAATCTGCTAATCCGGAAAGTTTCACGGACGTGTTCTTACTCCTGAAATCCGCAAAAACTTGCTGGCATGTTTGCCGTCACTTCCCGTGACCTCTGGAAAGGTCATTGGGGCACTACCGAAGACATGACCTTTCCATGGGTGCAACTACACAAAATAAAAAAAAACCTGAAAGGCCGGGGTCCAGGGGTAATGTCCCCCCTGCAGCTGAAGCAAAAACTGATTTATGAAGGTATTTTAGTTGTTTTTTCCCACAATTTATACAAATGCTTATTTTAAAGTGTTTGAAAAATACAACAGACACACAAAGATCTTGTTTGACAAATTCAGAAAAAAAGGAACTCCCTTTTGTGGTAAAATTCAAAAACAGGAAATCCTTGTATACCAGGAAAAGTTGCACCCAAGAATGAATGAAAATCCGTTTAACATCCTCCGGTCTGAAACAGACACATATGGGACATTAGTAGATATAAAGATGGTGGGAACGATCATGGAGGCAATGCCCGGAGGCAGTGCAACTCCAAGAAAGTCCCACATTTTTAACAATACAGATGTATATTGTTGCACCCATGCCATTCTACTGCAAAGACTACCAACAACAAACGCACTGACATCAACAACATGTACAATGATGAAGCGATCGATGCATGGCACAAAAACACTATGAAAGAAAAACTATCAAGTCTTCAAAATGATCGATACACACGAATGGAGACTGATTACAGGAAAAGCGTAGCCACGAAGAAAAACAAACAAAACAAAATCATGACTGCGTTGAGATCAAAGGAGTGCATGGTCAACAATCAAGAGTTTTCTGCCAGAACAGTGCATCTCAAAAACAATACAGACAGGCAGATATGCACAGTTCATGCAGCAAGTAACCCTGATTTCTTTTTTTTAAAAGTGTTAATATCAAACATTGCTTTTCAAGAACAAGTGAACACAATCCATTTTGAATTGACTTTTTTTCTTTCTTTTTTTTTCAACACGGACAAAATCACTCTCATATGCATTTTTAGGAACAATTTTCTGTAACAATTCCATTTTAATGATCAAAAATACATATAATCTTTTAACTGAATATTCAACAAAGACAAAATAATTCTCATGGTCATACGCAAATTTTTTTTTTTCTTCTGTAAAAATTCCATTTTATTGATCAAAAATATATAACATTTTATTCTCTTATTTTAATTAAGGCAGTATAGAGCACAAGTTTTTCACAGCATGTTTCAAATTCATTATTGAACATTGGTCTTCTCTTCTTCCTTAAAGAAAAAGCAATCTCTCTATCTCTCTATCCACACATTTGTTCTTGCTTACACTGCTATGCATGCATACGTAAAAGTGTAAGCAAGAAAAAATGTGTGGATACATACCTCCCACACACACACCCCCCCCTCCCTATGCACACAATGTAAGTGTGCCAACAACAAATTGCACCAAAAGAAGCCGTTGTCGTTTGTGTTGAAAGGGAGGAGAAAAGTTTGAATGAAAAAGATAAAAGTCGCAAAAAGAGAGGGAGACAATAAGAGAGAAGGAAAGAGAGAGAGAGAGAGAGAGAGAGAGAGAGCATGAAAAAGAGAGAGAAAGTCACAAAGAGAGAGAGATTCTGGAATGTGATTTTTTAAAAATAATAATAATAATAACAGAAAGGAGAGTCTAATGGAATGAGAAAAGGATGAGACATAAAGACTGAGAACATTGTTTTTTCCCCCACACTCCCTTAGTCGTGTGTGTGTGTGTGTGTGACTGCAAGTATGTGCCTGCGTGCATGCGAGTGAGTGAGTTTAGAACATTCTTTTTTCCCCCCACACTCCCTTAGTCGTGTGTGTGTGTGACTGCAAGTATGTGCATGCGAGTGAGTGTGTTTAGAACATTCTTTTTTCCCCCACACTCCCTTAGTCGTGTGTGTGTGTGACTGCAAGTATGTGCATGCGAGTGAGTGTGTTTAGAACATTCTTTTTTCCCCCACACTCCCTTAGTCGTGTGTGTGTGTGTGTGTGACTGCAAGTATGTGCCTGCGTGCATGCGAGTGAGTGTGTTTAGAACATTCTTTTTTCCCCCACACTCCCTTAGTCGTGTGTGTGTGTGTGTGTGCCCAAGTATGTGCATGCGAGTGAGTGTGTTGAGTACATTCTTTTTTCCCCACATACTCCCTTAGTCGTGTGTGTGTGTGTGTGACTGCAAGTATGTGCCTGCCTGCATGCGAGTGAGTGTATTGAGTAAAAAAATGTTCCCCACACACTCCATTAGTCGTGTGTGTGTGTGTGTGTGTGTGTGTGTGTGTGTGTGTGACTGCAAGTATGTGCCTGCCTGCATGCGAGCGAGTGTGCTTTACTGCTTAGAACATTCTTTTTTCCCCCACAATCCCTTAGTCGTGTGTGTGTGTGACTGCAAGTATGTGCCTACGTGCATGCGAGTGAGTGTGCTTAGAACATTCTTAAAAACAAAGCTTAGGTGACACAAACAAATTATATATATTTTAAAAAAATACAGACATAAAAAAAAATGGGGAGAGAACTACTGAAAGAGAGTAGGAAAAGTAGAGGGAGAGAGAGAGGGAGGTACTACCATAAAAACGAATAAGGCTGAGAGTACCCTAAGGTTTTACCCCTTGAAAAAAATGGAGACCCAATCCACCCCCACCACCCCTGTCCTGTGTCAAGACACTGAGACAGCAAGGCAGAAAAAGCTCAGGCAGACTTGGTTACCCTCTAACTCTCCTAGCGCCATGTATTTTTTTAATGTTTTCTTGGTTGTCCGTTGCATCTTTAACCCCCCCCCCCCCCCCCCCCCCCCCCCCCCCCCCCCCCCCCCCCCCCGAGAGCGCATGCATTGCTTTAACGGGGAAAATCACTGACATGAGCTCTGAAAATCGACAAACACATGGCAGGGTGCCTGGCAGTGAATGTCTTTGCATTTGGTGGGAGTGAAGTGTGATGAACGGGGCAAATATATATTCGCCCATGGTGCTAGAAGAGTTATAAAGTCGTGCTCCACACATCCAACTTCAGTTGTACGGCTACACAACTGCGACGTCTGTCAGGCATGAATCTGGTGAAATCCTACCAGTTTCGTTCACTATATTTCATGTAGACCCCAATACACCCAATCTGATTGAGTATAAATACCAGGCATGAAAGTGGATGAAGATCAAAAAAGAGGAGATTTTTTCGGCCGAGAAATCCTTCCACCCGGATTTTCACCTAACGTCGGAAGTCATGGGGGGGGGGGGGGGGGGTGGGGGGTGTGTGTGAACATTCCCCAAAAAATGTTTCCAGCACAAACATCTTTCAGGCATCAAAGAATGATTTTTTTTTCACCCCATAAAAATACTTCCACCTGGATTTTCACCTAAGGTCCGATGTTTTGTTGACAGGGGGGGGGGGGGGGGGGGGGGGTTCACAACGTTCCCAAAAAGAAATTTCCAACCTTCCAAAAAGAAATCTGGCCTAAGAGTATCTGTTCATTTTATATACTGTGAATGCGTGTTAGTTTATATATATATATATGTTTTTATCCCCACGCACAAGATGAATTCTTCTTGTTATGAAGCCAATAAACAGAGAGAGAGAGAGAGAGAGAGAGAGAGAGAGTGTGTGTGTGTGTGTGTGTGTGTGTGTGTGTGTCTGTGTCTGTGTGTGTGTGTCTGTGATATTAAATTATGCGCACAAGTGTGTGCAAGATTTCGCGCGCAGCTATTGCGACTAAAACTTCCGGCTGCTATTTGCTTCCTCTCATCTGAAGAGCGACGTTGCTTGGAACGGAAACGAAATGAACTTTGAATCAATATTTTTTTGGGTGGTCAAAATTTTGAAAAACAGGCGCCGCCTCATATCCGAGGCAAGGTTACATCCATGCACTCATGTACGTGGTCTACAAACACAGTGAACGAAACTAGTAGGATTTCATCAGATTCATGTAGACAGTAACTACCATATTTTTCAGATCATTAAGGGCTTCGCACACTAGCGTCAAGATCTCGGCGATTTTTTGCTGCAAGGCGCAGTTTGATGCGCCGCTTGTGTGTGAGAGATTCGCGGCGCAGCAGGATTTTTGATGCGTAGCTGCGCGATTTTGTGTTGCTCGAGAATAGATGCGGCTCTAATTTTGATGCTCAAGATCGCAGAGATCGTGAAACTAGCCAATCACAACGGACGGAAGGACCATAACTCAGATTGAAGAAAAAAAATACTGTTGTTTCTAAGAGGAGGTTTGACGCTAGAGTAATCTTTCCTTGCTTTCCAAATAAGGAAGTTCGAGCGACAAGAGGCGAAGCGACAAGAGTCGTGTGTGAGAACACCACTGCCTCGCTACAATGTGTGCTGCGATGCAGGCGTCAACGCGTCAAGGCGTTGCTCTGAGAAACAATTGACGCCTGATGCTAGTGTGCGAAGCCCTTTAGGCGCAGCTGTGTATAACTATAAGGCGAATAGGGCAATTTTCAAGAAAAATCTGAAAAAATCCAAGTAAAAGGCGCCCTCGTTTTTTATAAGGCGATACACACCTTGCAAAAGAAAGTCGCAGTTTGAAGCCTGTACACGTCCTGTAAACGCTTACCGACCGCCATTATTGTTGTCATAAACGAGAGTTGGCTCCCTTCTCAAATAATTGAAACTTCCGTTTTTGCGACTTCCAGTTGTCGTGTTTGGACTTTTCTTCGCGAAAACTGGTAGATCTATGGCATTTTAAGCTCTACAACGATGCTTTTTACGTCCATTGAAGAGTTATGGCATCTGTTGGACGGTATCTCAGATGATAATAGGGATTTTTAAGCATTTTAACGCGAGTATTCGTCGTATTGGCGACTCGCTGCCACTTTCGATGTTGTGACTCACAGTAGACTGTACTGAGTACGGCAATCGTTGCCTCTCTTCTCACGATTTTGTTCACTAATAGGGCGCCCTCGTTTATTAGGCGCATAGGTCGAAATTGGAGAAAAAAATATCGCCTTATAGTCCGAAAATGACGGTAGTATTTTGATCAGATTCATGGCTCACAGACATCACAGCTGCATGACTGAAGTTAGGTACGTAAAGCAAGGCCTTTACACAAGCCATGAGTAGTCTGGACAGCTGACACGTGTAGTCTCGGTGCCAAAGTGTGTAGTCCTTTTCATGAAAACCATCTACAAGTACGGTTCACTGAAATTGTGTAAGCAGTCAAGAATTGAAGAGTATGATAATCATCAATTCCGATGTGTTGCAGATAGTATAGAATGCTAACTCAGGATGTGTAGAGTAACCCAGGGCCTGTATTCACATTGAGATAGTATGAGACTTATCATCGTATCTTAGAAGTTCTTCTGAAGTCCTATTTCACCATACTACTTTAGAAGGGCTTCTAAGATGTCATGATGATAAGTCTCATACTATCTCAATGTGAGTACAGGCCCAGGTCTGCAGTGTAGCAGTCAAGAATGGAAGAGCACAAAGTTGGAATTCCATATGCGCGATTTCTCCGGAGATAATCGCTAGCGACAAAAAAGGGTCAGCAATTCCATTTGCACAATTGTTTGCCATATTTACTGCAGACACACAAACACACAGATGCAGGCACGCGTGCACGCAAACTGTAGGATGAGGCCTGTAATATATAAGCATGGGTTAAACCTGACAATTTTCAAAGAAAGGAACTGGTAAATGCCCCCCACAAAGCTGAGCCCAGGTTAAGATCGATCAAATAGATCTATTCAGAACATTATATTATGGGTTTCAGAAAACAAAGATATGAAAATGAATGTGCAAAACTCTATTGTAGGCATTCATAAGGAAGAAGATTCATATACGGTAAAAATTCATTTGAAAGGGAAAACGATATTGATCTGGGTGTAGAAACTTCAAAACAGCCTAGACCCTGTTTCATTTTCTTCACAGCTCACTTGAAAGTGGCTTAGTCAAAGTGTGACCTACTTTACTTCCCAAAGGTTTCAACGGCGACAAAAAAACTTTTTGCTCCATGAGGCGATAAAATAAAATGGCCGGCAATTGTCGCCTGAGGCCAGTTGACACCGGGCGATTATTGCGCCTTAGGGTGTACAGAATTACACGTTGGTGGCAATAAAAAAAAAATCGCTGATGATTATCACCGTCGATTTTCGCCTTAAAAATTGCGCATATAGAATTGCAGCTTAATTCATCAATTTGGAAGCGTGGCAGAGGTCCCAATTGTGTCGAGCGCTACTCAAAATGTGTAGGTCGTCTCAGGTCTTGTCGCGGTGCAGGCTGTCTGAAGCAGCCTTGGTGCCTGCTGTCTGGATCAACTGCTGGAACCCCGGCAGATGAAGATGAGGAGGAGGAGCAACCATCGAATACAACATCGCTTCCTGGTGACAGAAAACGAGCCCATGACTGTGTGAGTGTGTGTGCCAGACAAGACGTTTCCAGCTACGACTTCCACATGTATAGCAGAGGAGGCCTCTGACATAAGATCCAACTCCATCTCCACAGTTATTGTTCTTTGCGTGGCCATGACTGTGTGAGTGTGTGTGCCAGACAAGACGTTTCCAGCTACGACTTCCACATGTATAGCAGAGGAGGCCTCTGACATAAGATCTAACACCATCTCCACAGTTATTGTTCTTTGCGTGGCCATGACTGTGTGAGTGTGTGTGCCAGACAAGACGTTTCTAGCTACGACTTCCACATGTATAGCAGAGGAGGCCTCTGACATATTAAGATCTAACACCATCTCCACAGTTATTGCTCTTTGCGTGGCCATGACTGTGTGAGTGTGTGTGCCAGACAAGACGTTTCCAGCTACGACTTCCACATGTATAGCAGAGGAGGCCTCTGACATAAGATCTAACACCATCTCCACAGTTATTGCTCTTTGCGTGGCCATGACTGTGTGAGTGTGTGTGCCAGACAAGACGTTTCCAGCTACGACTTCCACATGTATAGCAGAGGAGGCCTCTGACATAAGATCTAACACCATCTCCACAGTTATTGCTCTTTGCGTGGCCATGACTGTGTGAGTGTGTGTGCCAGACAAGACGTTTCCAGCTACGACTTCCACATGTATAGCAGAGGAGGCCTCTGACATAAGATCTAACGCCATCTCCACAGTTATTGTTCTTTGTATTGTCCTCAAGTTTCCTTAAGTCATTGTTCTCTTAAACTGTTTTTTTTAATTTTTGTTCTTAGGTGAACTCTGAGGCATGTCATTTAGGCGCGTCTCAGCATCGCAAGACTTCCCATTCCGGAAAGGCTGGACTTGAGTTTGTTTAACAGATGCCTTACCTAGGGTACACCCCCACTCTCTCAACCAAGAGGACTTAAGACAGCCGGTGTTGGGGAAGGTCCCCAAAGGCCAACCAATCCCATCGGCTGCAGGACTAAGATGCAAACGCCTCCAGGTTTAACCCTTTCACCGCCAATTACGCATTTATGCACCACAATGGTTTAACACCCATGTCACTAAAAGGCATCAAATCAGGGTCTGTTATCCGAAGACCCTGTTTTCTTAATTTTGAGAGGTAATGATAGGCCTGATGTTATACATGTCACAAAGGAATTCCCAATATTGCAAATACAAATTTTCTCTACCCAGTTAAGCTTAATGGTATTTTGGGGCTGAAAAATGGCTGGCGGCGAAAGGGTTAAGAGTGATAGTCATTTCACAAAAGACTAAACTGTATCTTCATTTTCCATAATTGAATTGCCTTTAAATGTGAAGGGGTGCAAGTGTGAGGAGGCCCAGAAGCCTGAAACTAGAACTTCGTGACATTTTTGAAACCTCAAAATGCTGGAGCTTCTTTTCTTCTTGTCTGCGTTCCCTGGCCATTTGGCCATAGACGCGTGAGGTACGTATGGGACCGGTTTTCACATTTCACTGGTCTCAGGACTCTGCATTCAGCCGACATATTCCAATTTGGGAGGAGCTCAAAGAAGAAAATTATTTAGAAACGTTTTAGGGGGAAGAGGCAGGAAAATGGACTAGTAAGTCAGAAAGATAGTAGACGACAGTAAGCAAAGGGAAAAGGAAAAGGTACAAAGAGAGCGACAGATTAGAGGAAGTTACAAGCGCAGAACTACCAGAAGGTGGGGGGAACTATTTATATGAAAGAACCCCTGGTATTCCCACGGGGGGGGGGGGGGGGGAGACTCAAATCTGACCTTCACGAAAATGTTAAAAACTCAGAATGCCGGAACAAAAGCAATCCTGCATATGACGAGACTTTTAGCCCATAGAATATGGCAACCCCCATACTCTCCTAATTTATGTCCACCAAACGAGTGCAAGCATGGAAAAAAAGAGTTCCTTACAGAGGGCGTAGGGGTGGAGGGCAGGGAATTCATCACTCCCAGACACAAGGGGTCAGGCATCCGCAGGGGCACAGACAACGACAGTGGATTCATGGTCTCTGCAAATATACACCTTTCTAATCATCGAAACATTTTCAAGTGATGAAAATCTGATTAATGTCCTCCAGCCTGGAACAGGCAGACGTGGGTCATTAATAGATGTAAAGATGGTGGGACAATCCTGGAGGTACTGCAAAACACCAGGAAAGTCCAGAGTTTTTAAACGATAAACATTTTCAAGTCTTCTACGAAACAAACATTCTGATGAAAATGAAGGGAGAATGAAGACAGGATGAATAGCACACAAACAAACAAAGAAACAAAACAAAATTGTAACAAAAATTATGACATTGAGATCAAATAAGTGCATGGTCAATCAAACGCTACATGCTTTTCACATAGACAAGTACCTTTCTCTTTGTTTGTGCTTAGGGTTAGGGAAAGACCTCTCAAGTGGTGTTCTACAACAAAAGAAGGCAGGACCCTTGGCGAACGCTCCTTCTCTTTCCAGGCCCTCTCCACTTCTGTTCTGCCAACTCCCTTTCTTCATTTAACCCTTTCGCCGCCAGCCTTTTTTTTTAGCCAAAATTATCCAATAAACTCACATTGGGTAAAGAAAATATTTTGTCTGAAATATTGGGGATTCCTTTACTACATGTTTAAAAAAGGCCTATCCTTAACTCCCCAAATCAAGAACACAAATATTATTGGATAACAGACCCTGAATTCAAGGTTTTTACTGACATGGGTGTTCAATCATTGTGGTGCAAAAATGCGACGTTGGCGGCGAAAGGGTTAAGTCTTCTCTCAACACTACTCTCTTCAATTTCAAATCATAGCCTGCTATATTTCTTTTCAAAGTACTGTGCCCCTTCCATCCAGACGTGTTTGTGTACATGCGTGTTGTTTGTGCGAGTGTGTGTGCGTGTGTGTGTGCGTGTGCGTGCTTGTAGTGCGTTCGTGTGTGTGTGTATCTGTGTTTAGTGCATGCGTGTGTCTGTGTTTAGTGCATGCGTGTGTGTGCGTGCGTGCGTGCGTATAATATATTTTTGTCGTTTATTTATTTATATTGCTTGCTGGTTTATTCATTTATTTTTGTAAGCGTGTAGGGCTTTTTTAAGATTAGGCCCTATAAATGCTAATTATTATTATTGTGACGCAAGTGTCCCGCGCGACCCGCTTTCTTTATTTCTTATCTACACCCCCCCCCCCCCCTCCCCACCCCCTCTCCTTTTCATTTCTCGACCAACCGCCATTTTAATTGCCCGGCTGCTTCAAACGAACGCCGATTAAGGCAGTTATCTCTTTGAAGCCCGATCTACCTACCCATCACGAGAAAGTGACAACCACGGTCGGGCCCCTTTGAACCCTTCCTTTCCGAGCACGAGAAGGATTTGAATGTTGGCACGTGATAAGGATGTAATAGGCGCGTGATTGTTCGGTACTAGTATGCATAAAATTATAGCATCATCTTGTGATGTGTCAATTGCTATAAACCAATGACAGGCTTTCATTGTTTGAAAGTGAAGGCTATAATTGGCGTAGTGAGAAAAAGTTTTTCACACAAGACGCTGAAACCTAGCTAGAGCAACATTGCAGACTCAACCCCTCTCCCAGCCAGTTACAATAGCCCATCTAGTGAGTATTATTGATTGCTGGTGATTGAGACTGGTTGTTTGTTTGATCCTATTTTTGATCTAGATCCTATGTTCAATGATGAATAAGGAGTAGATAGATATGTTATTGAAAAGAAGTGGTAAACATTCTGTTCTATTTATGTGCACTGATTATTTGTGTGTGTGTTTTTGACTTTAACTCTTTTGATACCAGAACCGGATTTTATGCCTACTAACCCTTTTGTCTATTTTTAGTAGGAAACCTATGGGTCGCAATCTTGCACTTTATGATACCATTCCTTTCCAGGTGTTGGATGGAGAGTGATGTTGTCTTGATCACCTTTTATGTTTTACTGATCTCAGTTTGTTAACTGAAATTCTGTTTATTTATTAACTAGTGCTATTGTACAAGGGAAGCCTTCTAGCCGGTTGGGATTCACTAATGCCCTGCCGACTGAAGCCCCTTGTCTCTAAGCCATATAGATCTACATCCACCTTCTCCTGTGATTATCAGCAGGGCATCGTGGGCAGGAAGATCATCCCTGACTCACAAGCACCAAGACGGGACCGCCGCCAAGACGCCCCGCACCCAGAATCCGCGAGGAGACCACGCTTGAACCATGCCATCCCGCGAAGCCGTAACCGGAACGACTGGGAGCTACTCTCATCTGACGAGCAAGCCCAGCCACCCCAGCACTCGCCGATCCCTACGGAGGAACTTCAGCACAGCCATGAGTTAAGTCCCCACGACAGTGCCAAAAATCATTTGAACTTTCCTCCGGACACTGAAAATAAGTGACCCTTCCTGCTTGGGGCTAACCTTCTAGAAAGACAAAAGTCTTATAAATCCTTTTGGATTCCATTTTTTTTTTATCCATATTTTGTTTTGGCGCCATTGAGCTGCTTTATTATTATTGTTGCATAATCTTATGCGGATTTTGGGAGTAAATAAAATACAAGTGTCAAATAATCCTGAACCCTTTGGTCAGACTGATGAGAGTGGGAGTCTTGTAATTTCATGTAAAACCCTACTTCTCTCTGTCTGCCATTTAGAGCAATTCAACCACTTGTATTTCTTACAACCATACGAGCCAGAACCCGGGCACAAATATAAATTTATTAGATGAAAAGGGGCCGGGAAAGTTGCTCATCTCCCATACCCTAGAGAAGTGGGTTAAAGGCAAATTTTCTACTTGAAAATTTAACACACTAAAAGTCTCCCCTAGGGACTTAGCCTTTTAACCCATTACCTCGTCACAATTATTATAAAAACGTTAAAGAGTTGGGAATGCTGGTGACGAGAGATAAAAATGGGCACGAACTGAAAGAACTTGAAATGGAGTGCCATGTTCAGGACAGCAGGCATTGAGAGCATGCCATACTTTTCAGACTGTAAGGCACACCTTAATATCATAGGGTGCACCACCTACATTTTACACAACTTTCAGATTTTCTTATGTTTTCTTACCATTTTATTAGTCATATTATAAGGCGCAGGGGTCTCAGTCTGGAGGAAAAAGTATCGCCTTATAGTCAGAAAAATGCGGTACTCGAAGGCTATCTTCTTCTTCTGGGCCTAAGAAATCGTTAGGCCCAGCATGTCCATCTTAGGATGGAGAACATGTTTGTAAGAATCTCTGGAACAAAGGCAGGAGAATGGACACTACTACGGCAGAAAGATAGTAGATGACAGTAAGCAAAGGGAAAAGGAAGAGTCAAAGAGAGTGACAGATTAGAGAAAGTTACTAGCACAGAACTTCCAGAAGGTGAGGGGGGGGGGGGACTATTTATACTGAAATTGAAAGATCCCCCCACTGTCTATAAGAGGCTGCACCTAATTACACGTTAAACCAACCAGAGAGAGAGAGAGAACCCCCCGCCGAGTGTGGAAAAAGCCATCTACTCCCCAAGGCTGCAGCACAGAGAGGCGGAGGACTTACCCCCGGGGCTGGAGATGGACTCCACCACTGGGAGGTGAGAGGTGTGATGAGGGGGGATGGAGACGGACGACAGGTGACGTGACCTGCCCCCTATCTGCGACGACCCTAGCTCCAGCAGGCCCTGCAACGCACAACCTGTGTCCCCTCACTGTAGCTCTTCTCCACAAAACACCACACACACATTCACCAGTCTCCTGAGTTTCAATTCTACATGATTTATTGTCTGTGTATTTAGTATGTTAACCCACTAGCTCCTGTAGGTTCTGCAACGCACAACCTGTGTCACCTCATTATCAGCTCTTCTCCTCAAAACACCACACACACACATTCACCAGTCTCCTGAGTTTCAATTCTACATGATTTATTGTCTGTATATTTGGTATGTTAATCCACTAGCTCCTGTAGGTTCTGCAACGCACGACCTGTGTCACCTCATTATCAGCTCTTCTCCTCAAAACACCACACACACACACACATTCACCAGTCTCCTGAGTTTCAATTCTACATGATTTGTCTGTATATTCGGTATGTTAATCCACTAGCTCCTCTAGGTTCTGCAACGCACAACCTGTGTCAACTCATTATCAGCTCTTCTCCTCAAAACACCACACACACACATTCACCAGTCTCCTGAGTTTCAATTCTAAATCATTAGTTTCTGTGAGGGTGAGGTGTTATCAGAGAGTGGCAGTGCTGGTGAACGAGGGTGGATGTCTTTGTGAGTGAGAATCATGCTATTTTTGTTACTTTATTTCTTTGCATTGGAATGTTGGTAGTATGACTTTCTTGCTGATTTCAATGCATGTTTTTCATCTTTCAATGTTGCTTTTGTAAAGCGCATCGAGCATACTACTGTATGGATTTTAGCGCTATATGAAATAAAATAATAATTATTATTACATGATTTATTGTCTATGTATTCGGCATGTTAACCCCCTCGCTCGTGTAGGCTCTGCAACGCACTAGTGTGACAACCTGTGTCCCCTCAATATCAGCTCTCTTCCGAAAATTACGCCACACACACACTTTCACCAATCTCCTCAATTTCATTTTCAACTGCTATGTTTTATCTTCTTCTACATCTGTCGATCGCTCAGACATCTTCCTATCAAATGAGCGCAGATGCGTCATGCTGCTGTTAGGCGCCTCACTAAGAAATAGTTAGGCCCATCATGTCCATCTTTGGCTGGAGAAAATCTTTGTAAGAATTTCTAGAGAAAAAAAAAGGCAGGAGAATGGACCAGTAAGGCAGAAAAAATAGAAAAGTAAAGGGAAAAGGCAGAGTCAAAGAGAGTGACAGATTAGAGCAAGTTACAAGTACAGAACTTCCAGAAGGTGGGGGAGCTATTTCTACAAGACACCCCCCTCCCCCCGGTATCCCCACCACGGGGGGTGCTTTAACTATTGGACATATCATAAGTCTACTACTGATTCGAAGGAAAGGGGCAGGGGGTGAATTTTGACCAAATGACATTTTTCATTGCCATTGGGTTTAACGTGTGCTAAATGCATGGGCACACGGGACCTCGGTTTATCGTCTCATCCGAAAGACTGTTATCCACGTTCAGACCGTAAAGCCTAGTGCAAAGTGAGAGGAAAAATCCCCTGTACCCAGGTTCGAACTCGGGTTCACTTGACACGAGGCGAACACGCTACCACTGTGCCACTCTACACCAGTGGCACACACACTCCACACCAGCCCACCTGAGACTTTTCATAGGCAGAGGGCATTTCCACCGCACCCCCCTCAGAAGAGCCCCCCGGGGCAGAAGCGAAGGTGACGGACAGACGGGTGTTGGTGGAGAGAAGGTGGTCGCGATGCACCTTGAGAGTCTTGATGTGCTCCTCCAAACGCGCGTTCTCCGTTTTCAGGTGGTGCATTTGATTCAGCAACGAAGCCACTGACATAGACAACAACAACAAGCGAAATGATTGCGCAGGTCAAAGCCTTCTTTTCAGTCCATAGACTGTGTTAATGAGGCGTTGTACTACTCCTTGCAGACACGAAAGGGTGATCATTTTAGGCCCGAACTACCGATGCCGTCAGGAGCAGATAATTTTCTGTGGCTATATACTTCTAGTTCCTGACAGGCAAGGGCGATAATCTTAAGTAGGTGGCGTTCGCATCTCAGGTCACGAGACAGGGGCAAAGAATTTTCGGTATAAAACCTCATTTAATCTTAGAAATCGAATCAGAAAAAAGTATTTTTTGGTAGTCCCAGTTCTAAAAGAACGGGACTACATTACGATGGGGACGAGGGCTGTGCGTTTTTTTCTGCAGTTTGAAGTCCAATCCTCTGAAAACTGCGGTAAATGGGCCATCAAGGCCCTAGACTGAAAAGGGACAAGACTGAAATGAGTGCCCAACATCACCAAAAAGGCTTAAATATCAGGATAAATCACTTTGAAATGGTATTTAACAGAAAAGATAGCACTGAATGACAAGGCAAGAGAAGCCAATCCTCTGTCAGAAATTCTTAGGGGGGTGGGGGGGTTAACCCCTTTACTGCCACAGCCAATTCATAGAGGGGGTACTAATAAAATTAATTTTAAAAAATTATTTCCTGAAGCCTCAAAGTGAAGTTTGATTTACTGAATTAAAAAAGTTTCAATACATTGTTCGATTACCATGACAATACAGCAAGAATCCGTATCTTTAAGCCATACCTGCCTGTGCAAAATATAATAATGTTTTTAGTCTTAAAATCTGTTTGTGAAAAAAAGCAATATTCCTCATTGTGCAAATATCAACACACAAAACAAACTTTTAACTCTTCAATTAAACTACCACCCCCACCCCCTCCTGTGGGGATACTGGGGAGGTCTTTTGTACAAATAGTTCCCCTACCTTCTGGAAGTTCTGTGCTTGAAACTTCCTCTAATCTATCACTCGCTTTGACTCTGCCTTTTCCCTTTGTCGTAATGTCATCTACTATCTTTCAGTCTTACTGGTCCATTCTCCTGCCCTTTTTTTCCCTAGAAATTCTTTCAAAGATTTTCTCCAGCCGAAAACGGACATGCTGGGCCAAACCATTTCTTAGGTTAGGCGCATAACAGCAGCACGACGCATCTATGCTCATAAAGCAGGCTGTCAGTGATCGAAAAAGAAGAAGAAGAAAACTAAAACAGAGATGAGATTCTCAGAAAACCAAAAAGGAAGAAAAAAGAAGCCAGAGGTTCGGGGCCCCGGTGTAGGCTACATCAGCAAATGGTTAACAACTTCTGTTTTCAGTTTTGCAAACTGCAGAGTAATGATAAATAGAGCAGTCTTGGCTGCCCCAAGCAGTAACCGGAAATGTCCATTTCAAAATGAACCAATCGAGAACGAAATATCAAACTTTTTTTCAACACAAAACCTAACCCGCACTTTTCTCAATGGATTTACACGGATCTCAAAAATGACCCCTGGGGCCATCAAAAAGGAGGAAATCCTCCAATTGAAGGAAAAATCTCATCTCTGTAAAAACAGAGAGGGCACAAACCATCAAAATGCTTGCTCTGCTCCATGAAAAACTGAGCGCTCTGCTCCCACTGCTGCTCCAAAAACTCCTCCATGGACGACGGGAATCTGGAAAGAACAGCAGAAACGAAAATGATAAAATGTCAGAAAAACGAATGAATTCAATCAGATGACCATATTGTATGGACTATAAGGCGCACCTGCTTCTTCTTCTTCTTCTGTGTTCCCAGGCCATATGGCCATACATTAAAACCGAGACGAAAACAGAGACTGGACAACGGTTTGAACCCGAAACGTCGTGATTTGTTTTGCTCTGTTTTTTGTTATTACACCTTTTATTTGGGGTTTCAATTTCGACTCTGTTTTAATTTGTTGTGAAGTTTATTGAACCCAGCAGTCATCTTCGTTTCTTCATATGGCCATAATGGGGAAGGTACGAATGTGTCCGGTTTTCAGTTTTCAATGGTCTCCCCGCTGCGCACAGCCGACACATTCCGATTTCGGAGGAGCTCAAAGGAGAAACATTATTTGAAAGATTTTTTTTTTTTAAAGGTAGGAGAATGGGTCAATACGTTAGAAAGATAGTAGACGATAGGAAGCAAAGGGAAAAGGCAGAGTCAAAGAGAGTGGTGGATTTTTATTAATCCCTACTATCTATTTAACTTAATACTTACCAACACCTGAAACAATTGCATTAGCGTTAAGCGACCTGGAGCTATACCATAGCACATAGAAAAACGAAAGTAGGCCTCTGGCCTTGACCCCTAGCCGGATGTGGGGCGGGAGTGATCCCCCCTTACCGGTCTAGCAGTGGCTAGGCCAATGAGCGCCTACTTCCGCCATTACGCAATTTTACAGGAAGCATCTTAATTAGTGAGGGAGGATACAAGGGAGGGTACCTCGTTTGTTTCAGGTGTTGGTAAGTATTAAGTTAAATAGATAGTAGGGATTAATAAAAATCCACCAATCTACTTTAACCATACTGTACCAACACCTGAAACAATTGCAGATTACCAAAGTGGAGGAGGGTAGATGCTTCAATACCCCCAAACCACAGAGTGAGAGCAAGAACCTGGGAGCTTTTTTTTTCCCACGAACACTCTTCTGAAAAACAGAACCCCTGTACTCCCTTTTTTTCCCCTTAGACAACTAGGTAATCCTAGGCAAAAGAGTTGGGGAAAAAGGGGGGGTGGGGTGTGTGTGCCCCAATATTGCCCCAAAACATCATTGCAATGATATACCCACTAAAAAACAACATAGGGGGTGGCTGATGGGAGCTTGTCCCCGTACTCACTGGTTTTAGAGGGAGACGGAGGTCTGGGCGACAACTACCTTCTTGATCGTGAAGGAGTCGTCGTCGTGCTGCGTGGAGATGTCCCGCAGGTAGAAGCTGAGGAAGGTGTTGAGCGACCTCCAGTAAGCGGATGACATTATTTTAACCATGGGCACCCCCTTAACCAGAGCGAGCGAGGCGCTGATTGCGCGGAGCTCGTGGACCCTGACAGAGCCAGATGGCAGGCTAACTGGAGACTGAGAATAGGAAAGCTTGATACAGTCTAGCAACCATCTAGCAACCGTGTTCTTTGAAACGTCCTTAGTGTACTTAGGGTTGATAGAGAGAAACAGTCTCCTCCTAGAACCCCTAAAACCCTTGGTTCTGGAGAGATAGGACCTGAGGGCGCGGACCGGACAAAGGAAGCGGTCGGCGTCATCCGGACAGAGGATAGTCCTAAGACTGGGGATGGAGAGAAGAGGTGACTCGACATCGCCGGGTTGATTTTTGGCCCTGAACTCGGGCAGAAAGCAAAGAGAAACCGACGAAAAATCCCCGGAGAACTCCACGTCCCTGGGGAGTCCGCTAAGGGCGTGGAGGCCACTGACCCGTCTGGTCGAAGCCAAAGCAATCAAGAAAACCGTCTTGAGAGTGAGGACTTTGAGGGAAAGGGAAGAGAGAGGTTCACAACGATCCCTTAAATAATTCAACACAAGAAACACGTCCCACTGAGGGACCCGGACAGTCCTCGCCGGGGCCCGTAAACGCACCGCGTCCAGGAAGTGGGAAACCTGCGGAGCGGAAAGCTTAGAGGTTCGGTCAAAACCCAAAGCTAATGAAATGGTGTTGATGAGAGAGGCCCTGTAGCCAGAAAGGGTCTGAGCAGAGAGGCCCTTAGTTCTGTACAGATGAGACAAGAACTCCACAAACTGGACTGTGGAAGGGCGCAGCGCGTCAAATTTCTTGCGCGCGCAGAAAGAGAACCATGCCTTCCAGCGCAAATCGTACAAGGCATTGGTGGATTGGCGCCGAGAGGTCAGCAGAAGTTCCACGGTTCTCGAAGAGAAGCCCTGTCGCCGGAAACCGAGTTTTATAGTTTCCATGCGGCCAGGTTTAGCCTGAAAGGGTTTGGATGGCCTAGACCGCTCCTTGGCTGGAGGAGGGTCTTGGGTGTGAGCCCCAGCATGAGGGGGCCGTCCCTGGCCAGAGCCAGCAGTTCTGGAAACCAGTGTTGAGTCGGCCAATGGGGCGCGACGAGGATCATGTCTGGTCTTTCCAGGAGGCACTTGGCCAAGACTTTCGTGAGCAACGCAGTCGGGGGGTAGGCGTAAACCGACATCCCTGACCAAGACATCGCAAAGGCGTTGCGGGCCAAGGCCTGAGGGTCCCTGACTGGGGACACGTACAGAGGTAGACGATTGCTGTACCTCGTGGCAAAGAGATCCACCATGGGCTTGCCCCAGCGTCTCCAGACTGGGGTCAAGGCCCGATGCGCAATCGTCCACTCCGTTTGAAGCACCTGATGAGAGCGGCTGAGTTGGTCCGCCAGAACATTGAGTTTTCCCGGGACAAACTCCACTGACAGGGAGATCCCGTGGCTGTCGGCCCAAACCAGAGTGTCCTCCGCCGTCAGAGACAGGGAGGCTGAGCGGGTGCCCCCCTGACGACGGAGGTACGCCAAGCTGGTCGAGTTGTCTCCGCAGACCGTGACCTCCTTTCCCCGAATCGCGGGGAGAAAGTGGATCAGGGCCAGCCGGATGGCTTCCAACTCGAGCCAGTTGATATGGAGACGTGTTTGTGGCTCTGTCCACACGCCCGAGGCTTCTTCCGTCTCCATATGGGCTCCCCACCCGCTTAGGGAGGCATCCGTGTGGATGAACAGCTGGGAACCCAAACGACTGATTGGGACCATGCTGTTCATCCAACACGGGTCGGTCCAAGCCATGACCGCCGTCCGAAACCAATCCCCCAACGCGACCTGCTGGTCGAAGTGGGATGGGTCCAGGATGCGCGCCGTCAACTCCCGTTGCAGTGGCCTTTTGCGCACTCTGCCCAACGGGAGGAGCTCCGCTACCGACTCCATGAGGCCCAAAAGGCTGAGGAGTCGGCGAAACGTGGCCGACTTCGCCTCTGAGAGGTCGGCCACGAGACTGACAATGGCTGAAAGCCTGCCCTCGGACGCCGTGACCGTAAAGTTCACGGTGTCGAAGCACATGCCGAGATAGGTGAAGGTCTGAGAGGGGGTCAGATCTGACTTCTTGGAGTTGATGCGGAACCCCAGCCGAAGCGAGAGGTCCACAAGAACTCGGGTGTGGTCGAGCGAGAGAGCGCGAGAGGATGCGAGTAAAAGCCAGTCGTCGAGAAAGACCTTTAACCGCAGCCCCTGCGAGCGGGCCAGAGCGGCCAGCTCTCTGGTCACCTTGGTGAAGATCCAGGGGGCCAGAGAGAGACCGAATGGTAGGGCGTTGAATTGGAAAGTTTCTCCCTTCCAGACGAAGCGGAGAAACTTTCTGCGGGAAGGGTGGATGGACAGATGGAAGTAAGCGTCTTGCAAGTCCACTGAGGTTGCCCAGTCCCCTGGACGTATGAACGAACGGACCGTGGACGGAGTTTCCATCTTGAACCTGGTTTTGTGAAGAAACTTGTTCAGCGGAGACAGATCCAGAACAGGGCGGTAACCGCCCGACTTCTTCGTGACCGTGAAGAGACGCGAGTAGAAACCGGGTCCTGGAAGAGGGACCCGGGAGACTGCGCCCTTGACGACCAGAGAGTCGACTTCCTGTTGCAGTATCGCCAACCGTACTGGGTCTGCCGGGGGGGAGAAAGCGATCGGTTTTGCCGAGAGTGGCGGTTCTAGCTCGAAGGGGAACCGATACCCTTCCCGCACGACGCCGAGAATCCAGGCGTTGTCGACAAGAGAGCGCCAAGCGGGATACGCCTGAGACAGGGCATCCACGCTGGACGCCACGACGCCTGCCGGTTCCCGGCAGCGCGCGGGCTCTACCGAAAAGACTGTTGCGGCTTCCCGCCGGCCGGTCGGGAAGAGCCCCTCGTAGAGGGGTTGCGAGGGCGGTAAGGACGGAGACCTCTCGTGTGCCTAGCCACGTACTGAGAGGACTTGGAGTCCTGAGTCCTCGGGAAGATTGAGCGCTTTCTGCGCTCCAGGGACCGACCCCCTGGCCTGAACCGAGCAGAGTGCGATTCCGAGCTCTGCCTGGCCTGCTTGACTAGCAGAGCCAACATGGCCTCGTGGCCGTCCTGAGCCTTACGCTCCGAAGACAGCTTGATCACCGAGCCGAGAGCTTCCTCCCCGAAGAGGCCCGAAAGGGGAAGAGGAAGGGAACGGAGTTGCTCTTTCTCCCTTGCCGAGAGGGTTTTTGCCTTCGCGAGAAAGCTGTCCCTTGCGATCGCGGAGGTTTGGACCTTGAGGGAGGCGAGGACATCCGTAAGACTCTGGAGAGCCTCACCGAGCGCGGCGAGAGAGACTCCCACAGCCGGTTCGTCGACTTGCTCGAACAAGCGAAAGTCCATCGGGGACCGAGAGGGAGCAGAGCTCCCCAAGGAGTCCGAAGCGGTTTGAGCGAGAGAACTCGCGACCCCGCAGCCTTTGAGAGCGTCCGAAAGAGCTACTTCGAGGGTCCTGAAGGAGGAGGCCTTGAGGGTGAAAGAGTGACATCCTTCCGAACACTTGAGTCTGTCACTCTCTACCCCCGAGGGTTTTGAGAAACGGGCGAAAGGGAGATAGTCGGCATGGAGACCCAGAACCGTCCGGAACTGGGGAACCAAGAAAGAGCCGGAGGACGAAGACTCTTCGCGACTGCGCACAGAGTGGCCTTGAGCGAAGCGCCTGTCGTCCAACAGCCTTCCTGTACGCAACGATTCCTCCGCCCGGAGAATAGACTCCTGGAGGCAGGAGGGAGGCTGAAGGAAAAGATGGTCTTTCCCTTGCTGGAAAGAGCCAGCCGACTGGCCTGTGGCCGAGGCCGAGACGGGAGCGGAGAGGCGGACCACATCCGGGCACGCCCCGCCGATCACGTCCAGGAGGGCCTGGTTGGAAGAGTCCCGCACAACTGGAGGGTCGACGGGTGAAGCGGGAGGAGGAAGATTGCGAAAAGATTCCCTGATGGCTTTGAGAAGACGCTCGTCCAATGCCGGAGGAGAACGTGTCGGAGACAAAGAAGCCTCCGAGGATCCGTGGTTCATGGGTGAACCCGGCCGAGAGAGGCCTAGATCTGGTTCGCCAACGGAAGACTGTGGGGAGAGGGCTCCATCCTGCCCGCGGCCCGGGGAGCCAGGGAGGCCGAGGCCTCCCCGGTGACCCGCCGGGGGAGGCCCATCCTGTCCGCGGTCTGGAGTGCCGGGGAGGCCGCGGCCTACTAGGCCACGGCCCCCGAGGCCTCCTACCGAGGGAGGCCCGGGCCTGAGGGAGGCCCGGTGGGGGAGGCCCGAGGGAGACGGAGAGGCCAAGCGGGGCCGCTTGCCACCACGGTCGGCCGACCGGGGGCTACGGTGGCCCGAACGGCGGTAGGCCGCACTGGCGGGGAGGCCTTCGTCCACCGGCTCCGGGTCCATCCGGAGCCGAGGTGTAGGGCCTCCAGGCCTGGAATAGACTCGACCGGTGTCCCCACCATTGGGGGGATCACCGGGAGAACCTCTCGGACAGAGGCCCGCGGCCAGGGCGAAGCGTCCATGAGAGGCACCCTTCACGCCGTCGGAGACTTTCCGACGACGAGGGGGTGTTAGCCGGTAGGCCTCGGGCTCCCCGGCCGGGGAGGTGTCGAGAGGCCTACGGCCTTCCGGGCTCGAGTTCCCTTCGAGACACCGGGATGTCTGCCCGAGGCCCCAGTCGTAAGACCTCGACCTATGGTCGGAAGGGGACCTCCTTCGCCCTCCCTCGAAAGGGGTGGGGAGACTAGGCGGGCCCCCGAGTGCAAACTTGCCACTCGGGGCGACAGACATGCGCGGCTGCGACTTATCCCACGAAGTTGAAGTCGAAGCCCGGGTAGAGGTGGTGGCCTTGGTGGAGAGAGGCCTCCTGTCTGAACAGAAAGGCACAACCGGACCTAAAGACGAATCTGGCCTAGAGGCCTTACACTTCGGTGGTGAGAATGTGAAACCCGACAACACTGGGACCGAAGAGGGCCTAGGAGGCCCACACGGTGAAGACTGAGAATGAGAGCGCTGAGACTTGGAGTGCTTGGACCTCGATTTGTGAGAAACTGAACGGATGGATTTATCCGAAGATTCCTTAGAACGGAAACGGCCTGCTTCGTCCCTAGGAAGAGGAGAATGGACCACGGGGTCAACCTGAACTTTAGGAGAAACATTCGAGTTTGAGCCAGAAGTGGCCATATCGTGTGCGTGCGCGCGTGCACTGGAGCACGGCGAGTGAGCGACGCGACAAAGAAAATTATATCTCAAGTTCTAGAAAAGAGAGAACTATAAAAACTGAGTCAATCGAGACTCAGATACACCCTATGTCCGATGATAGGAGGAAATGGAACAAACCCACCTAGTTAGAGTGCAATAGAAGAAAAAAGTCAGAGTGCTGGTAGCCCAGGTCTTGCCATGAACGCTGGAAAATAGTAATGGCGGAAGTAGGCGCTCATTGGCCTAGCCACTGCTAGACCGGTAAGGGGGGATCACTCCCGCCCCACATCCGGCTAGGGGTCAAGGCCAGAGGCCTACTTTCGTTTTTCTATGTGCTATGGTATAGCTCCAGGTCGCTTAACGCTAATGCAATTGTTTCAGGTGTTGGTACAGTATGGTTGAAGTAGATTGGCAGATTAGAGGAAGTTACAAGCACAGAATTTCCAGAAGATGGGGGAACTATTTTTACGAAAGACCCCCCACCCCCACCCCCACCCCACCCCGGTATCCCTACGGAGATAGACTCGTGGAGGGGACAGGGTCGTCCATCACTGATTATGTCATCAGATGACGAGGAATAACCCTGATATGCTGGCTTTTGCTCTAACACAGTCAAGAGAGTTATATCCCCAGACCATGTTTCCAGATTGTCTCTACCAGTTGTGTTTTTCATGGCATGGTTTGCCCATTGATTTTTTTCTTTAATTTTCTCCGGCAGTCAAGGGGTTAAACGGTTTCCTCTTAAATGCGACTTACGACCTCCACTTGTTGAATTTTACGATCATAGACATACATTTCGAGTGCTGACATCATTTGATCACTTCAACTCTTTCCTCCAACTTCAGGTGTTTTTTCCTCCTCCGAGAACCACAGACTGAGGAATTTTTATTAATTCTACTATCTATTTTATCTATATACTTACCATTCCACTACAAAGTGCATATTTGTACAAGATTAGCTTGGAAGACAGAAATAAAACCAAGAGTGTCTTACTACCACAACTCCCAATCCAGGTAACTTCCGGTTAAGCAGACTACTCACTTTCTTGAAAGCAAGCATCTAAGAAAAAGGGAAGGTACACGTTCAAAAACCATTAGGAGGGAGGTGGGTGGGTCAATTAAATGTAGTGGAATGGTAAGTATATAGATAAAATAGATAGTAGAATTAATAAAAATTCCTCAATCTATTCTATCATCCTTACCATTCCACTACAAAGTGCATGATTACCAACAAGGAGGTGGGTAATGGTTAAGCACTACTCTGAGAACCATGGAACAAACCATGACAGAGATACCACATAAACACACACATACCATCTAAAATAAGAAGGTAAAACAGCAAATCATGTTTACATATCCCCCAAAAGACATAAGTCTATAAAAACAAACAGACAATAAGTCAAACCTCAAAAGGACACCGTCTTGGAGGACAACACAGCACATCGAATGCCAAACGTGTTGTCCTGCCGGAGAGTAGAAAACTCGCGCAGGCAGAAAGAGGTAAATGTAGTCTCCGACTTCCAGAAGGCGGAGGACATAAGGAAGGGACTGGAACACCCCTGACCAAGACTAGTGAGGTGCTAATAGCCCTAACTTCGTGAGCCCGTATACCTGGGGGCGCAGAACGATCGGCGTGGGAGTAGGCTAGTCGAATCAACTCGACTAACCAGCGAGCCAAAGTGGCCTTACGGATATCATTTGAATAGTTGGAATTCAAAGAAATGAAAAGGCGGCGTTTCTGGCTACGGAACGAGACTGAACGAAGGAGATATGCCCGCAAACAGCGAACCGGACACAGACATTTTCCTCATCGTCCGGAGCGAGGATGTTAGAGAGACTTTCGATAACAACCAACGGAGAAGCTTGCTGAGCCGATTGATTTTTCGCACGGAATTCCGGTAGAAAAGCCAGGGAGATCGAGGAACCATCCTCCGCGAATTCATAATCATTAACTAAACCGCTAAGAGCGTGGATACCACTCACACGTCTCGCTAAGGCAAGACTAACGAGGAAAAGCGTTATAACAGAAAGAAGCTTAAAAGATAACGAAGAAAGCGGTTCACATTCTGACCTGAGAAAGTGAAGCACAAGAAAAAACGTCCCATAGCGGAAGTCTGATGGTTGGGCGAATCGACTTATTACGCAAACCATCCAAAAAATGGGAAACCAAGACAGAAGAAGCAAAGGAAGGTTGACGACCAGTAGCAATCGAAATAGTGCTAACTGCCGACTTATAACCTGACAAGTTTGGTCCAAGAGGCCCTTCTCATTATGCAAATGAGACGAAAAGAAAACAAACTGAGCACCAGTCGGGTGCAAAGGAGAAAAAGACTCATTGAACAGAAATTGAACCAAGAGGTCCAACGCAAGGAATACAAGGTATTCATGCTTTGACGACGGGATTGAAGAATCACTTCAATGGTTTCACCTTTCAGACCCTGTGACCGCAATCCTGACCGCAAAGTAGCCAAGCGGTCAGGTGAAGGACGGCAGGATTTCGATGTGGAACGCCTGTCCGCGGTTGAACAAGTGACTTGGTGACAACTGGAGGGGAACACCCGGAACGTGGGTGAGAGCTAACAGCTCGGGGAACAACGGACAGTTTCCCATCCTGACGCTATGAGGATCAGAGCAGGACGCTCCCGAGCACACCTTTCCAACACCTTTGGAAGAAGAGCTGTGGATGGGTAGGCGTAGGCCCACAGACCCGTCCACTGGAGACTGAAGGCATTTCTTGCCCATGCCAAGGGATCTGCCAACGGGGAGACGAAAAGCGGAAGACGCCGGCTGAAGCGAGTTGCAAACAAGTCGATGTGTGGGTTTCCCCACATTGACCAAATGGGTTGAAGGACCTGATGGACGAGAGTCCACTCCGTTGCAATCACCTGGTTGGAACGGCCCAGCTGGTCGGCGAGAACATTCAACTTCCCGGGAAAGAACTCCACGGTTAGAAGAATGGAATTCTGTGCAGTCCAAAGCAGGATCTCCTCTGCCTTCCTGGAGAGTGAAGACGATTTCGTGCCCCCCTGACGCCGAAGGTACGAGAGGCAAGTGGAGTTGTCGCCACAAACTGTGACCCACTTGCCTCGTAGCAGGGGAAGTAGCGCTTTGAGCGCGAGGGAAACCGCCTCCATCTCCAGAAAATTGATGTGGAGAGACGAATCTGCTTGGACCACAACCCCGAAACCTCTCACCGGTCCAGATGAGCCCCCCAACCTTCCTTTGATGCATCCGTGAAAAGGAATTCTTGATGGTGGAGAGGCCGACTGGGAACAGAGGACCCCAGCCAAACCAGATCCAACCACTGGAGAACTGAGCCGCGAAACCACGAGCCCAAAACAATCTGAGATTCCAGAGGAAGATGAGAAACCCTGAGTTCCGCACACTTTCGTTGTAACGGACGCCTGTGCAGACGTCCCAGAGGCAAGAGGTCTGCCAAAGACTCCATGATGCCCAGCAACTTGAGAAGTTGACGAACCGTTGCTGAACCTGCCAACAGAACACTTTCCCGAAAGGACTGAATGGACTGGATCTGATCCGGAGACGGACAGACCGTGAACGTCTGGGTATTGAAGACCATCCCCAGAAATTTGAATTCCTGGGCCGGAGTCTAATCCGACTTTTTGACGTTCATGTTGAAAACCAACCTGGACGGACAGGTCCTGGAGCTCCGAAGTGTGTTCCTGGCACCGGTCCCTGGACTGAGCCGAGGTGAGCCAGCCGTCCAGGTACACCTTGAGCCGGATCCCTCTGGACCCGGCCACGCCGACGAACTCCCTGACCACCATGGTGAAAATCCAAGGGGCCAGAGAGAGCCCGGAGGGAAGGGCTACGAACTGATAAGTCGTGTTCCCCCATACGAACCTCAAGAGATGCCTTCGATCTGGGTGGATCGAAATATGGAAAAAGGCATCCTTGAGGTCTATGGAAGTCGCCCAATCCCCCGGCTGGATGAAGTTGTGAACCGAAGCAGCCGTCTCCATTCTGAACGCCATGGGGCGCAGAAAAGCATTGAGAGGAGACAAGTCCAGCACTGGACGGAACTCACAGTTCTTCTTTGGTACAGTGAACATGCGCGAGTAGAAACCCGGGCCTGGGTTGGGTACTGGAATCACAGCACCCTTGTCCAGAAGGGACTTGACCTCTGCATCCAAGATCTGAAAGCGAAGAGGATCTGCAGGTGGAGAAAAGACAATCGGCACCCACGAGACAGAAGGGTACCGAAAGCATCATCCTGGGGCAGAACCTGAGTGGACTCCACCGAGACAACATCCTGGAAAAGCAGCCAGGAGATGACAAACTCCGCATGGAGTCACCTAGAGCAGCCAAGGCCGATACAAAAACGGACTATGAGTGGCCGGACCGGGCCACCACACGCTGCTACGCCCTTTCGAACCAGAAAAAAATCGAAGTGGCGAGTCTGAGTCAAAAACAAAATGGCCCACATTTGGACAAGACTTGTTCAGAATGGGCAAGCAAAGGATCGATGACGGGAAGAGACAGCTAGTACTAAATGATTAAGATGAGAATCCGCAAAACAGCAGATTCAACCTCTGAACTAGCAAACTGAGAAGCCACGGTACGAATGTGCGACTGCACTTCGTAACCAACTCTACATGCTAAGACCGTTGGAAGGTAAAAATAAAAAACTACCTCTGACGTAGGGACAGACCGAAAGAGCAACATAGTTGCTATCGCATGACGTCAAATCTAACCAGATGACGCGGAAATGTCCCCACCGAAAAGGAAAACATGTAGACAAAAGGCGAAACAGTGTGCAAACGTGACGTAGACTTAACCCATTTCAACGCCACCCAGTCAAACAACTGAGCTGACGGCTGGGCATGGAAGATCATGTTAGCCGGACAGTATAGTTCGATCGGGACGGAACCAGACCAAAAAGGATTACTGGAACGGGTGAACGAGACAACTGGTTGAACAACTCATGGTTGTAATCAGAAGAAACCATGCCTGCCAGAACAGACATCATTCGAAAGAACGGCGAAGCCGGGGCCGTTGCCCCCGCAAAAATTCGTTCAGAAGGAAGACAACAAGGGTACGGTTGAACAACTCTCGGTTGCAACCGTGAAAGAAGGAGCGCAGTAAGGCTGCAAGGCCGCCAGATACCCTTGAATGACAGAAACAGAAGGATCTGAAAAAAAAACCTCTTCCATAGAATCCACCGTGTGACCCGAAGTCGTAACTGACGCCGCTGGTTGAGCTGACTGACCGAAGGAAGAACAACCGACAAAAGGTCCATAACCTCCTGGTGAGAGTAGGTCCGCTGAAGAACCATACCAGCGGTAACGGGCGTGACCGGTACGGGCTGAGGCAAACGTCCCATGGACTGACTGCCCGCCGTCGTACGGCCCTGGGCCTGGGGACTACCCACGGGAGAGGCCGTAGCCGCCGTGACCGTGGTGGACCCGCGAGACCATGTCGCCGTGGCCGGTCCGCTCCGGAGAACCCCGGGTGCGGATGCCGGCCCGGTGCCTAAGGCACCGAGGCTGCCGTCGCCAGGGACCACCCACGGGAGAGGCCGTAGCCGCCGTGCCCGTGGTGGACCCGCGAGACCATGTCGCTGTGGCCGGTCCGCTCGGAGAACTCTGGGTGCGGATACCGGCCCGGTGCCTAAGGCACCGAGGCTGCCGTCGCCAGGGACCACCAACGGGAGAGGCCGTAGCCGACGTGCCCGTGGTGGACCCGCGAGACCATGTTGCCGTGGCCGGTCCGCTCCGGAGAACCCCGGGTGCGGATGCCGGCCCGGTGCCCAAGGCACCGAGGCTGCCGTCGCCAGGGACCACCCACGGGAGAGGCCGTAGCCGCCGTGCCCGTGGTGGACCCGCGAGACCATGTCGCCGTGGCCGGTCCGCTCGGAGAACTCCGGGTGCGGATGCCGGCCCGGTGCCTAAGGCACCGAGGCTGCCGTCGCCAGGGAAGCTACCCCCATTAGCGGCATCGTCCGTTTTTCGGCCGGCATCACCAGGCGTAATGGTGGCATCGGTGGGTACCGCCCGGTTGTCTATAGCTCTGTAAGACAAGTCGGACAGCACCACCGGTTTCTTCGCAGCTTCTTCTTCCAGAACCGGAAGTGCCCGTGCGGTATCATGAACGCCAGGAACCAATGGGGTACGGGAGCTAGCTTGGCTAGAAGAGCCGTACTGACCTTGTTCGGGAAAAACCCGGATGCCGGTTGCAGCTCCATCCGTGAGAGATCTTCAACGGACAACGAATCCTGGAGTGGAAGACCAACCGTTGAAAAAGCCGGGTCAACGTCCAAAACACCCAACAACATGAGAATCATCCACCGAAATGTGCTGGACCAAACCAGCCGAATCCACTTGGGAGAAGGAGAACGGCATGGCCGAAGACTATTCGCCCGTAGAACGCAAATGAGCCAGCAATTCCGACACCACTTGCTTTGTATCTTGAACCGAACGCGAAGAATGAGACTTACTCGAACTTCTTGACCGAGATTTGACTTGGACAAAGACTTTTCTGAAGGACTAGATTTTAGAAAACGGTCTTTGTCATCCCTGGGAGGAGAAGGCTGAGGTTCCTTAGTTGAACTACTTGAAGGTTTGCTAACTAACGCCGAAGAATCTACAACCTTCTTAGAAGGAGTAGATTCCATAACGCGAAACCCGAAGCCAGAAGCCACGCCCACCTTTTGACCAACAGGCCCGAAATCTTCACAAAGATTACAACCAAAAAGGGGGGAGGGCCGAACGAACTTACCCAAGTAGCAAAGCAACACAAGGAAAACCAAAGGAAAACAAAAGACACTCATTAAGCTGAAAGCAGGAGACAAAATTCCTGGAGAAACAGAAAAACAAACCTGCCTTCCATGCTAGCTTGAAAGAAAGTGAGTAGTCTGCTTAACCGGAAGTTACCTGGATTGGGAGTTGTGGTAGTAAGACACTCTTGGTTTTATTTCTGTCTTCCAAGCTAATCTTGTACAAATATGCACTTTGTAGTGGAATGGTAAGGATGATAGAATAGATTGTAACGATTTCGCCACAATGTAAACCATCTTTCTTTTGACAAGGGAAGGGGCTGCGCTTTCAAGCCCGCAATGAGTCCCAAAGCTATTTCTCCTGTCTGTGAAGGTTCTATCCAGTGGCAGCAACAACTGAAATTCAACATTCGAAAATACATTCACTACTGCCAGTAACCACCTCCGTCATCACAACTGTTCCGCTGCACAAGGGAGAAAGGTGGCAGAGTGGTTAAGACGTTCGCCTGCCAAATGTAATGCGTGACTGC
Organism: Phymorhynchus buccinoides; assembly: GCA_017654935.2. NCBI lineage: Eukaryota > Metazoa > Mollusca > Gastropoda > Neogastropoda > Raphitomidae > Phymorhynchus > Phymorhynchus buccinoides. The sequence continues at coordinate 23,292,985 of CM065704.1, forward strand.
AGCGTGAGTGACCCGGGTTCGAATCCTGGCCTCGCCCTTTCTTTCTAGTTTGACAGGAAAATCGAACTCAACGTCCAGTCCTTCGGATGGGGACTTACAGGTAGTCTGACTCGTGCGCTTTACGCATGTAAAAATCCCACGGCAGTTGAAAGTCGGTAAGAGCAGGGAGAAATCCCGCTGCCTGGTATGGCCAAATTGATATCTAGGTTTTCCAAGTGTGCCCACACCCCCTCCTCACCCTGTGCCCCCCCCTAAAAAAATATTGGGTAGGTGCTGCACTTTCAGCGACGCGCTCTCCAGGGGAGAGCAGCCCGAATTTCACAGATATAAGTCTCTATGACTAGAATATACCAAAAACCAATACCAAAGTTGAGCTGTTTAGTTAAATGACTGAATCTAGAAATCTTAGATAAAAACTACAAGTACAACCAAGCTTTTTTTTAAAATATTTTGGCTGAATGTTCTTCGTAGTATTTTTAATACATTTCTTCCGTCAGATTTAAGGTAAAAACATATTTTTGTTGAACAGTACCATGCAACTTATTTAGTAGAAAACGTTCTTAAATAATACACCTTGTGTCGCAAACATAAATAAAAATGCTCGTAAGTTAAAATCTGACACTCTTTACTGAATATAACTAATTCTCTTACATACTATAGGCTTAACATTATTCTTGACTGTTGTTTATGAAAAGTAATAAATGTGAAGTTAGCTTTTAAAAAAACAACAACTAAAAGTTCCTCCCTGAATTTACGTGTTTTTAAAAAAAACGTTTCTGGCTAAAAGTGTGACATTGAGTTTACGGGTTTTTTTTGTATTAAGTATTTGTGTATGTGTGAATCAGTCTATATTTTGCTTTCAGTGTTCACCCTCATCATCATTGCATTTACTATTTACTCTTTTTTTTGTTTATTGCTTGTCGGTTTGTTTTGTTTTGTTTTTTGGTATAATTATTTCATATAAATAAATGTGCTGTAAATGTTTATTTGTGTGGGTGTGTTAGTGTTAGTTGAAAGTAAGAATGGGTTTAAGTTTAGGCATAAGTTTTCGCAGACACTAGGTCTGTGTTACAATGGTAACAAATTAGGACCAAATTTCTCTGGCTCTTTGAAGTCTTACAATATAGGTTTGACTGTACATATTTTGAGAGTTTCTGAAAGAATGCAAACTGCGTGTTACCCTGAGCGGGGGCTGTCAGCTTTATTGTGCAGACTGGGAAAGACTTTGGGAGGTGGAACAAACGAGGAGGCACCATTCATCATCTCCGCATCTGGATTGAAAGAAAGAAAGAAAGAAAGAAAGAAACGTGTTGACAATCATGGCAACCTCATTCACATCCATGTTTAACCTCACTGCCAGTTTTATTTGGCGTGCGCATTTCATCTTCTTTTTCAGAACTTTCTTTATAATGATATCGAAATCCCCCGAAGACAGTGTGGCTGCCCACGTGGCGGGGTAATAAAAAATGATCACACACGTAATGTTCTCATCCCTAGCTGGTGTATTTGTACCGTAGTGTTCAACTGCTTCAGCTGTTGGGATGATCCCTGGAGTCTTTTAGCCAGGGTACGTCAACAACATATCGAAATATGACATCCATGTGCGTGTGTGGATATTCGTCATTCAATTACACCAGCACACAATTGCCTAATCTTTCAGACAGTGGAGTAGGGTTTAACCCTTTCACCGCCAGCCATATTTCAGCCAAAAATGTCCATTAAATTTACCTGGGTAGAGAACAAAATCTATCTGCAGTATTGGGGGTTATTCTGTGACATAATATAAAATAAGGTCTACTCTTACTTCCCAAAAATAAGGTGATAGGGACTTTGGATAATATACCCCAATTTGATGCCTTTTAGTGACATAGGTGTTAAATCACTGTGGTGCTAAAATGCGACTTTGGCGGTGAAAGGGTTAAAATATATGCATATCAGATGGGAAGCATGCGCTGCACACCAAGCTTTGGCTTAAAGCGTCAGGTTGCAATAAATTTAGAGAATCAAAACATGTAAACAATCGAGGACATCCACAGCACATGAATTTTGTTTGTAATCATCTTACTAGGGTAAACTAGCGCAACGCCGAGTACCAGTAACGCCTAGTAACGGTAACGCCTAGTAACGGTAATGCGAAGTACTGGTAACGCAGAGTACAGCAAATTTGAAGCGATTTGGTAAAGAAACGGTGGAGTTATAAGGCCCCGTTTCACGTTGGCGCTGCTCTGAGAGTGATGCGCTCTCCCTAGTAACGGTAACGCCAATTACTGGTAACGCTGAGTACAGCAAATTTGAAGCGATTTCGTTAAGAAACGGCAGAGTTAAAAAGCCCCGTTTCCCATTGGCGCTGCTCTGAGAGTGACGCGCTCTCCCGATTTTTTTCAAATTTGCTGCCAGGCTTTGCCCCAGTGACAGCAAGCCTGACAGCAAATTTGACGCGATTCGGTTGCAATCCGGCGGAGTTATAAGGCCCGTTTTGCATCATGCTGCTGTTATGTGCCTAAGTAATCGATTCACTTCCGGTTTGGCACATCGATAGTCACCGTCCCCAGTCATCTCTCTGCCAAATTCGAAGGCAATCGGCCCAGAAACGCCGGAGATACGGGCACCGAGAGGCCGGCAGATGCGCGTTTCGCGCATTTGCGAAACCGCGCAAATGATACGGCCGCCTCGGTTTCCGTTGCCATCGCCCCGTGAGGGCTCACAGCAAATTTGAAGCGATTCGGTCGAAAAACGGCAGAGTTATAAGGCCCGTTTCGTGTTTCAGACACACACACGCACACACACACACGGACAGTTGGCTTTTTACTATATGATGAGGGGACATTTTCCAAAGAAAACTGCACAAACTGAAGATAGAATTCTTTAATTCAATGACTCTCCGACAATGGAAAATGATAGGACAAACTGTCTTTACATAAGAAAATCAATAGCCTAGGACAAAAGGTCCTGGCTCTTGCATTAACAAATAGGAAAAAGTCAATGAGTGGTAAAATATTAACAGGACGTGTGTCCTGAAGGGGGGTGGGGGCGCAATAGGACATCTTCAGTTTCAACAGGACCTGAGCAGGGCCTCAGCACATCACTGCTTTGTTACAAGCTGCTGGGGATTTCTCACCTGGTGAGGAGAAGCCAGAGATGGACACGGGGCTCTGGAAGCACGGACCTCCTCCAAACACGCTGCTGGCGTAGTTGTGGTGTCTGCAACCGTCACACAAGAGAAAGAGGCGCTTTGTGTATAGTAACTGTATGAGATTCTCGTAAGCAACAAGGAGAAATAATAACACTAAAATATGCATACTTCCTGAGTCTTCCTCCACAAAACACACATCATCAAACACAAATCATGACACGTGAGAAAGAGGTGTTTTACACATGGAGGATGCACTAAAAGGCATCCTCTATGGAGAACTCCAGTTTGGTGCACGCAACCATGGAGGGCAAAAGAAACGGTTCAAGGACACCATCAAAGTGTCCCTGAAGGACTTTGACATCAACATTTTCTCCTGGGAAACTTTGGCCCCAAACCGATCAGCATGGCGTAGTGCAGCTTGCCAAGTTCGAGGCTCACCGAATCGAGACAGCCCAGGCACGTCGAGAAACGCGAAAAAATCGCACGAGCAGCAGCAATTCTCCAACTCCAACAGATCCCCTCATCTCTCTTTCCTGTCCCCACTGTCACAAAACCTTCAAGGCCCTGCATTGGACTCATCGGTCATCTTCGTACCCAGCCCACATCCTGAACCCTTTGACATTGGAACTGTTGACGGATGGTCTTCATCCCTCGGAACAGACAAACGAATATGCACAAAAAATATATGTATTATCATACGTATTAGTACCCCTGCCAAGGGTACTGCTAGCATAACTGAAGGTCTGCAAGCATCACACAGACAAAGGAGCTGCCAATTCAGCAACAGAGACAAAAATGCAATATAGCTATAAGCCAATAACATAAGATCTTCAAGACATATTACCATACAATAGACTACAGGCATGGCATCATGTTTGGAAAGATCATCACACCAGTCTACCTCCTAAGCTCTACATGTATAGCTTCAACAGCAAAATGGGTAGTTTCAACAGCAAAATGGGTACCGTATTTTTCGGACTATAAGTTTAAGGCGATACTTTTTCCCATACCAAGACCCCTGGGCCTTATAATATGACTACTAAAATAGTAAGAAAACATATTATACCGATCTTCAAGTACAGTCGACCCCCTCTTTTAAGACTTTCAAAAAATCTTGAAAAATCGGTTGTAAAAGACGGGGGTCTTAAATCAGGGGTGACCAAAACAATGCACTCACTACACCGTATATGACGCACAGCACAAGCATATGTCTCCTCACTACTTTCACCCTTTGCTCAAGAGTGAGCGTCACACGTTTCCTTTTTTTACCCACATCGCTACACTGTGCTTTCTCCGCCATTCTTGAATGAAACATCCGGAGTAGCACGGCTTGAATTAGCGCAGAGAAATCTTGCGAGATCGGACCCTCGCGAGATCGGACCCTCGCGAGATTGACATTGGCTAACAACATGGTACCCCAGCTGTGCGTCGGCTCGAACTGAGGCCGAGAAGGATAAATATCATACATTTTTGCGACTGATAATTGTCAGAATGTGTTGCATCGGTCGTAAATTCAACAAGATTTACGATCGTAAAACGCGTTAGAGGGGGAGTCGTAAATGAGGAGGCAAGTTTTGAAGAAAAACGATCCATCATTCATATTTCGGTCTTAAAAGAGGGGAGGTCGTAAATCAGAGGGCCGTTCGTGAGGGGGTCGACTGTAGTGCTAAAGAGGCCTGGAAGCGTGTGATATAAAACAATGTCTTGACATATCATTTGCGTATATTAACCCTTAGTGTAAACGTGTGTAAGAATACACCGTTGCTATTAGAAACTTGACGTCAGTTATTTATCTTGACATATCATTATTATTCTCACACATCAAGGTACACTCGCATGCGACTATCTGCAGTACTCAAGCCATATTTTTTTTTATCTTTATTTGCATCAAGTGACGTTTAGTAAAACAAAAAGCCCAAACATACTCCTAACCCTATGCCTTAACCCGATAAAATATCGGTATATATCCGTTATTAGGATTTGTGAGTGAGATATTGCTTTTATCCTATCTCTCGTGGCTTGCTGTTTATCACACAAGGTCGGAGTGTGATAAACAGCAAGCCACTCGAGATTATAGGATAAAAGCATCTCTATTTTGAATGCCAAACTTCAAATAATCATAAAATAAAAACTAAACAAGATACCTCAATTCGGGTTTCTGTGCATTAACTAGGAATCTTGGCTCCACCATGAAAAATTGAAATCTCAATATATGCCAAAATTCCATTGACTTCAAATTTATCAACCAAAAAAAGGAATGGTTCCAGCAAAAAAAATAGTATAAGTGCATGGCTTTGTACATCGATTTCTCTGCAAATATGTAGATTTACACCCTCCTGCTCTATTTCTTGGTTCTTTCCGTGGTTAGGGATAGGGTTAGGGTTAGGGATCAGGCATGGCAATGGGGGGAAAAGCATTTTTCTCTGAAAATATTTTTGGGTTCATAAGATGTTGTCTCTTGGTGTGGCTAAGACAGGGGTAAAAAGCCCTTGATGTTGATCAGGGGCAATTCCTCTTGAAGATGAATGCATAAAACTTAAAATAAGGGAAAAGAGCATCTCCTGAAGCTTAAAACCCCCTCTGTCATTTGACTTTTCCACATCCACTTTTCTCTGAATTCAGAGAATTCTCTAAAGATTGACATGCCTGGGGATAGGGTTAGGGTTAGATGGTCTTTTCTTTTGCCACAAGCATGTTTTTTGGTCAAAATCATCTAGTTTTTTGGAGCATTAAATCGCTGCCAATTCCATTATGTCTGTTTTTCCCATGCACTGTCACATATATTTAACCACATTGAGGTCAGGCACATGCACATGCATATTAACTCGTTTAAATATTCAAAGTACATGCACACAACATTATCCGTCCAAAGTAATATTTTGAAAAGAAAACAATAGAAAGTACAGGCACAATACCACCAAAACCAAAACGCAAATTCTGGTAGCTCTGTTCCAATATAATTCTAGCCTACAAAGTACAATCTTTTCTACAGATCTCTCTTCCGATTTAGTTATAACTCTTTCAATCAATTCAACCTTCTGTATGGTTATCATACATAATATACTGTTGAAATTGTTTCATCAAACAATTCTGCATTATGCACAAAAGTTATAAATTTCATTAAAATATTAATAAGAATAATTTTTGTACGTCAAAAAGCTTCCCCCTCAACTAAAGCCAACCACGTCACTGTCATGAACAGGTCCTCACAACCAACCTTTCTTTTTTTTTTATCTGAAAATCTTATACATTAAAGGTTTTCTATAACTTTTTTTATATTTTAAAGACTTTTTTGTTGATTGATAAATTCTTTACTAAAGTTTAAAGACACACTGACCCTGCAAAATTAAGTCCCTTGATTTTTTCTGGACAGGTCACAGGTGTAGCCCACATACAAATTCCCCCAAATTCAAAACGAGGCTGCTCTTCAAAGTGCTGTCTCACTTTGAATTTGGGGGATTTGTATGGGAGTCACACCTGGCCAAAAAAATTCCAGGTAAAAATGGCCACCTTTGACGCTCGTGGATAACCAAAGGAAGCTGTGTGATGTGGATTATGCAGAACTATTTATCTCAGTGATCTCTATGCATTTTTTAGAGAGTCAAATTAACATAAACTATGGATCCTCGCCATATAGCGGATCCAGTGACAGAGTCATGAAAACTGGCCCCTGTCTGTCTTTCCTGTTATGCTTCCACTTAAAACTCTTAACTAAAACCATGTTTCTATCAATATCGTAATAATAATAATACATGTTGCGGGGCCTCGCCCTAAAGTGGATCCAGTGACAGACGAGAACTGGCCCCTGTCTTTCCTGCTCTTACCTGCTATGCTTCCACTTTAACTCTGAACTAAAACCATGCTTCTATCAATATCGTAATAACAATAATACATGTTGCGGGGCCTCACCCTAAAGCGGATCCAGTGACAGACAAGAACTGGCCCCTCAGGGCTCCCAGGGACCCCAAATTGGGGGTCTATGAAGTACTAAAATTCTAAAGGACCCTCTAAAAGAATGTGCAGGGGGTCCCAGGGATGCACTAGAAATATTCTTTTTAGCATTCACAATGCCACTGGGACCCTCTATCTCACCTCTAGGACCATCTATACTGTAAGTGAAGGAGTCCCTAGGACCCCTTGTTTTGCGGGATGATTGGGAGCCCTGCCCCTGTCTTTCCTGCTCTTACCTGCTATGCTTCCACTTTAAACTCTGAACTAAAACCATGCTTCTATCAATATCGTAACAACAATAATGCAGGTTGCGGGTCCTCACCCTAAAGCGGATCCAGTGACAGACGAGAACTGGCCCCTGTCTTTCCTGCTCTTACCTGCTATGCTTCCACTTTAAACTCTGAACTAAAACCATGCTTCTATCAATATCGTAACAACAATAATGCAGGTTGCGGGTCCTCACCCTAAAGCGGATCCAGTGACAGACGAGAACTGGCCCCTGTCCTTCCTCCTCTTGCTGCCACTGCTCTGCCCCCCACCGCCACTCTTCTTACTTTTCCCCTCCCGGCTGCTACTGCTGGGCTTTCGAGGTTTCTTCTCCTTCTTCTTCTCCTTCTCCTTCTTCTCCTTCTTCTTCTCCTTGCCTTTCAGCTCCTGGGATCTGGCCACCAAACCACGGGCACACAATGCAACTAGAGCCTTTGCGCCTCACTAGTTCTAGGCTCTAGCACTAGCAGTTGAACTAATCATTCACAAAACTATGTCTATTCACAAAACTATGCCTTTGGCTTTGAGCCTCACTTCTCTACTAGGTTCTAGCAATTAAAATAATAACTCACATAACTAGAAACAATTATGGACCTGACAATGCAACTAGAGCCTTTGCGCTCACTAGTTCTAGGCTCTAGCACTAGCAGTTGAACTAATCATTCACAAAACTATGTATGCCTTTGGCTTTTGGGCCTCACTTCTCTACTACTAGGTTCTAGCAACTAAAATAATAACTCATAGAACTAGAAACAATTATGGACCTGACAATGCAACCAGAGCCTTTGCGTCTCGCTTCTACTTCTACAGTTCTGGACTCAAGCAGTTAATCTAATCATTCACAAAACTTTGTACAGTGACTTCAGTAAGTGATTCACCAATTGAGTCCTTAGAAAACAAACCTTTGCTTCTTCTGACTGTGGGCCTACAATGCAACCAGAGCCTTTTCCCCTCACTTATGAGTTACACTAGCAATTAAACAAGTAACTGTGTGAATAGAAGTGAGTTCAGTTATAGGCTCTAGCAAATAAACTAGTAAACCTAATAGTTTTTGTTGGTCAGATGCATACATGTGCTAGTCTGCTACACATAATAATGTCATTTTCCTAGATGTAACTATTTTTGCTTCCTTTTTTTTAATACTATGGGAAAAACAGAACCAGGAAAAAAAGTAATAAAGTTCAAATGAATTTTTTTTTTTTTTTCCATAATTCCTTTATATATCTCATTTTCTGGCTGCTAACTAAAAAAACACACCACAAACTAACAAAGACAAAAACAGGTTCATGTGTACAAAGCAAATCATGCTCCTCTGGAAAGTTAACACCTACACACACACAGCTTTCAACTAGACCACACTTGGCTCCAAGCAAAACAGAAACAGGAACACACCAAAATAGGCTGGATAGCACAAGAATTTGAAGAAAATCACTCCCACCACCAACAAGAATGACAAGGCTAAAGCAAACAAACTTTTTCTTTATACAGACAAACCCCTATTTTACGACCCTCTGTTAAGCGACCACCTCTCATTTGAGACTGGATTTGTTGGCACGGATGCATTTTACTATGTAAACGACCTCTCTTAAACGACTTCCTCTAAAACGCGACTTACGACCTCCATTTTGTTGGTTTTTACGACCGTTGTTGTCGTCTGCATAGACTTCGAGCAAAGGGAAACAACCACGGTCAAGGGCCTGAAAGCGGAGTCGCTTCCCGTGTTGTAGAAAAGATGGCGGAAAGCGTAGGAAAAGCACGAAAACCACTGACTTTGAAAAAGAAAACCACTGACTTTGGACGAGAGTGGAGGTGATTAACAGAAGTCGGCGAAGTGAAACTGTAATACATCGATTGCACAATCCTATGGTGTTGGAAAGACCCAAATCCAGTTTTAATATGTCATTGTATGTGTGCATGAAGAGGAGAGTATGAACTGTGCTGAACTTTTTCTTTCTACGGCTGCCAGTGAAAACCTCCGTCATACGACCCCTCCAGTTTACGACCGATTTCTCCAGACATTTTGGAAGTCTTAAAATAGAGGTTTGTCTGTATTGCTCATCTTTAAGTTTAACCCCTTCACTGCCACAGAAAAATTGAGAAATTATTTATTTTCTTGTAAACAATAAAATTTGAAAGAGGCCTGTTAGACTCAATCTTAAAATATATCTTTCCTGACTTGTCTAAACAAACAAAAAACAGCATTCATCAAACGCTATAACAAATCAATGACAAACACACACACACACACACACCCGTAGTAGACACGGGGCAGGCAGTGAAAGGGTTAACACTTCCTTCTGGGTGTGAATCTCTCCTCTACATTTTCCTACCCTCCAAAATCTCAGCCTTATTCCTTATTCCTTATTCCAATACTTTGGCAGTTTGTACAGGCATAGTATACTCAACTTCATTTGCTTGAAAATCTACAATATCTTCCAACCTAAGATGATCTGTAGCCCCTTTTTCTCTTTTAACAAATAAACTTCAAAGTCTGGAAATAAAGCTTAGATTTTCCCCATCAAAAGCGAATACTAACGTACCATATGTGCCTGTGTTGCGGGTCAGAAGGACATGAAACATCACCAAGATAAAGCTTAGCCGATATACTGCAAACAAACACCTGAGCTAGTTCACTGGATATCTATGAACACACAAACTTTGAAGAAGAAAAAAATCAGGAAAAATAACCACACACAAAAACACACACAGCTACTCGGCTAACCACACCAACTCTGCAACAACAACACTTTCTTTTTTAGCTGGAGACTCAACACTACACTCAACATCACAGAATTCCGATAAACACACCCAGAAAAAGTCTGGCACACAACACAGACAGGAAGGAATGGAAACCCGCTCACTTGGACCGTTGCCTTTTAGGGGCCGTGCTCTCCGTCTCCAGCAGCACGGAAGAAGCGGAATGCGACGTCAAGGGGGCGGCCAATAGACCACTCAGACCTAACGCCCCCACCGAAGTGTTACCACTGGGTCCCATGTAGTAACTGTCGTACACTGACTGGTTCGAAGCGGCTGCAGCCACACTGCTGTTATTCCCGCTACTGCCTAAACCCACACCTCCAAACACGGAAGAGCTACACAGCGGCACAAACAGGTTCTCTGGTGAAGTGAACGATGCCAACTCAGACTCAACCCGACTGTCTCCGTTCTGATTGTTCAGCCCAGCAGCAGGTAGATTGTGATTGTTCAGCGCCGTAGGCAGATTCTGATTGTTCAGCGCTGTGGCAGGCAGATTCTGATTGCTGAGCGCCGTAGGCAAATTCTGATTGTTGAGCACGGCAGGTAGATTCTGATTGTTAATCGCCGCAGGCAGATTCTCTACCCCCGCGTGGTGAATCGTAGCAGAAGGGGCCCCGGTGCTGACAATCACCGTGCCGGAGCCGGAGCCACCAATGGGAACCAAGACAGAGTCCCGAGTTATGGAGACCTCCAAGTCCCCGTCCCCACCACCAGTGGAGGTCTTCTTCAGCTCGGCGTCGCTCAGGGTCTGCAGCTCTGCAGTGGAGGCCTGGGAAGAGTCTGAGGTGATGGAGCTGGTGCTCAGGGAGTACTGGAACACCGGCCGGGAGGATGACAATTTCGGGGCCTTGCTACTGCCGGGAGGAGGCGCTCCTTTAGGGAAAGAGGAGGGGCCGTTGGAATGGGGATTGTCTCCGTTGCTGCTTGCTTTGTAGTCTGCGGGCTTGAAGGACTGTGCCGAAGAATGAATAGACTTTATTTCAAGGGCTACGTAGACTTAATTTCAAAGACTAAATAGCAGGAGGTACTATCAATAAATGTCATTCTTCTTGAGTAAAAGCCAACAGGTGCTACGAGTCTCCTTTTATTCTTTTGTGATCATTCTTCTTCTTCTTCTTCACTGATCAGACAGTTATCCAATTATGAGTGCAGATGCGTCATGCTGCCATTGTGCGTCTAACTAAGAAATAGTTAGGCCCAGCATGTCCGTCTTTGGCTGGAGAAAATCTTTGCTAGAATTTCTTGAAAGAAGGCAGGAGAATGGACCAGTTAGGCAGAAAGATAGTAGATGACAGCAAGCAAAGGAAAAAGGTAAGAGTCAAAGACAGTGACAGATTAGAGAAACATCCAGAACTTCCAGAAGACGGGGGAACTATTTGTACAAAAGACCCCAAGTATCCCCATGGGGGAACTTTTGTGATCATATTTTCTGGCTTTTACCTAAGGAGAATGACAGTATATTCTGGCATTTCATCCTCAAGTTCATTTCTTGAAGTGCATCATTGAGTGTGCGTAAGTAGATCTTATACACCTTAAAGTTGGTAGTAAGTGTACAAGTATTTAAGAAAGTGTATGTGAAGTTACTTGCACATTCCAATTATTCAAATAAAAAAGGCACAAAATTAAAATAATTTGAATATACAACTGATTTTAAAAGCGATGACAGACTGGCACAAATCTCACAAAGCGTGAAAGAAGCATGCGGCCTGTTTAAGGACACAAAGAGAGGGAGGGGAAGGGGGGGGGGGGAGAAAGAAAGCCAGACAGAGACGCTGAATGGATCAATAATCAATCTTTCACAGCATCGTTCATTTTGTACATATTTGGAACAACTTTGCAGAGCACACTTTCTTTCCATACACAGAAGTCTGGACAGCTATATTCAATCAACCGCCATTTTTCTTCTTGTAAATTTTCTTGTGTAAATGATACACATGCTTCTTGCGAGTGGCAGTGCTTAAACTCTTTCATCGCCACTGTCGCCTCTTGGCACCACAATGATTCAACACCCATGTCACTGAAAGGCATCAAATGGGGGTCTGGTATCCAGTGACCTTATGTTCTTACTTTTGGGAGGTAAGAAAAGGCCCTATTTTATGGATGTCACAGAGGAATCCCCAATACTGCAGACAGAATCTTTTCTCTACCCAGGTAAGCTGAATGGAAATTTTTAGCTGAAAAATGGCTGGCGTTGAATGGGGTTAAGGAATTAGAGCATAGATACTCAGGCATCAGAACAGTCTGAAGTCCAATCCTCTGAAAAACCGCGGTACAAGGGCCACCAAGGCCCCAGACTATAGAAGGTCAACACTGAGATCAGTTCCCAGCATGACCAAAAAGGCTTAATGCAGTTAATGCATTGCAAAATGCTGTTTCACAGATAGCATTACCCTCACTAAAAAAGCAAAACCTCTGGCAGTAGAAGCCAATCCTCTGTCAGAAATTCTTAATCCTCTGAAATTTGCAAATCCTCTGACAATTCTGATGCCTGATACTACTAACAACATGCATGGAACGGTTTCCTCTTATGGGAATTCAGTCTAGCAAACATTTTCGCAAATTAAACTCGGAAAGCTAAACAAACAAAAATGCTCGTAATATTTCACCTTCTTCTCCTTGTCCGCCTTGTTCACTCCTTTCTCCGGCGTGGCACCCGGGGTGGCGCCAGGCGTGGCACCCGGGGTGGCGCCGTCCGTTGGAACTGGCTTGAAGGCTGGAATGGTTTTGATGTTCACATCTTTCTTCTGCATGAAACGATAGGCACGTGCGCACGCACACACACACACACATACACACTGGTAGGGTAAAGACACTCAGTTGTTGCACAGATAGTAGTAAGTACACAGACAGACAAAATTCAAGCAGTAATTGCCTAAATACTGTCAGACTTTGTTCCTTTTGTGATGGTACGCTTAGGCAATTACCCCTCGAAATGCATACACACACTTGCTTGCAGCTAAGACTTACCCTTAACGTCTAAAGCAACGTCTACATCTGCCGACATTTTTTGTTGAGCGGAGGGGGGGGGGGGAGGGGGGTGTTGGCAAGTACTCATTTCACATTCTACTTCGCCTTCCAACTCTCAAACACACCATTCGCGGGTCGTTTCATCGGCCATATTTTGCTCGCGACTGAAAGTGTCACTCGTCCAAATACGGACCGCGCCGTTTGAGAATAACATTGCGCTCGCGAAAACGGCTGATTTTTTTTATTTTTTTTATTTAACCCTTTCACCGCCAGCCATTTTTCAGTCAAAAGTTGCTGTCACACTAACCTGGGTAACAAAAAGTTGGGGTCTGCAATACTGTGAATCCCTCGAAGACGTGCCTCAAACAAGGCCTTTTTTCATCATCTCCCAAAGTTAACAACATAAGGTCATTGGATAACGGATCCTAATTCCATGTCTTTTAGTTTGAGTGACATTGGTGTTAAGTCAGTGTGGTGCGCGGTGCAGAAATGCGACATCATCTCCCAAAGTTAACAACATAAGGTCATTGGATAACCGATCCTAATTCCATGTCTTTTAGTTTGAGTGACATTGGTGTTAAGTCAGTGTGGTGCGCGGTGCAGAAATGCGACATCATCTCCCAAAGTTAACAACATAAGGTCATTGGATAACGGATCCTAATTCCATGTCTTTTAGTTTGAGTGACTTTGGTGTTAAGTCAGTGTGGTGCGCGGTGCAGAAATGCGACATCATCTCCCAAAGTTAACAACATAAGGTCATTGGATAACGGATCCTAATTCCATGTCTTTTAGTTTGAGTGACATTGGTGTTAAGTCAGTGTGGTGCATGGTGCAGAAATGCGACATCATCTCCCAAAGTTAACAACATAAGGTCATTGGATAACGGATCCTAATTCCATGTCTTTTAGTTTGAGTGACTTTGGTGTTAAGTCAGTGTGGTGCGCGGTGCAGAAATGCGACATCATCTCCCAAAGTTAACAACATAAGGTCATTGGATAACGGATCTTAATTCCATGTCTTTTAGTTTGAGTGACTTTGGTGTTAAGTCAGTGTGGTGCGCGGTGCAGAAATGCGACATCAGTGATGAAAGGTTGAAGACTTACCAGTTTCTTGTAGTGATGAGAGCAGTAGCCGCAATACCTGACGTTATCGTCAGTGTCGCCCGACTCCTCACACAGAAGACCTTGACCTTGAGCACTGGGAACAAATTGCACTGCGCTACTGAGTGAATAGCAGATAAATAAAATAATCAATAGGGCTTTTCCGTGTCCAATGTGATTGAAAACAGTACAGGTCAAGAACAAATCATAACTTTGCGGTCCTGTTTATGCTCATAAGAGAATCAAGAATTTATCACAAAAAAACTCCCAGGTAATTATAAACAAACCAACAAAACATGGGATGTAAACCACCAGGAAAGAAAAGCAATACTGATCAGTTCTTAAGTAATTAATTAACAAGCAGAAGTACAACCCCTTGAAACCGTCAACCGTAAACTGCATTCACAAAAGTAAACTTTATCTTCTTCATCTTACAATTCATAGCTGAAGTTTATAGCTATCATAAGTTTACTTCCCCCTGTGGGGATACCGGGGATCTTCTGAATAAATAGTTCCCCCACCTTCTGGAAGTTCTGTGCTTGTAACTTCCTCTAATCTGTCACTCTCTTTGGCTCTGCCTTTTTCCTTTGCTTACTGTCATCTATCTTTCTGCTTTACTGGTCCATTCTCCTGCCTTTTTCCTTTGCTTACTGTCATCTATCTTTCTGCTTTACTGGTCCATTCTCCTGCCTTTTTTCACACAACACTTTCAAAAACATTTCCTCCAGCCGAAGTCGGACTTGCTGGGCCCAACTATTTCTTAGTTAGGTGCATAATGGCAGCATGATGCATCTGCGCTCATAATTGAAAGGAAACTGTCTGAGCGATCGAAGAAGAAGATAAGTTTGTTTTTTTTCTTTTCTTTTTGTATGGGAAATTCTGCATACCTGTCTATATAATGTAAAAAATAAAAATAAATTATTATTCTACATTATGTGACAGATTGTCGCTTTCATCAAGCTTTTCGAAGTTTCCAAATTTCTCAAATGCTTTTTGCTTCTACCTGAATCTGCTACTCACAGATTTTTATTTTTTTAATAAAAATGCAAAAAGTCAGTTATGCTAAAATCATGAAATGAACTTTCCAGAATCAGGCTTTGGTGGTACAGGCAACAGGTGTCTTTAATTTACCAGGTGACGTGGAAAAACTGGCGACACCCTGCCCTATTGCACTGCATGCAGGCCCCAGAGTAGTTCTTGGTCACATCGCGCTGCTTGTTTTCGTCACATATGTAGCACACCTGTACACACAATCATCAGCCTTAACCCTTTCGCAGCCAGAGATTTTTTCAGCAAAACAATAACCATTAATCTTACCTGGGTAGAGAAAAAAATCATCTGCAATATAATATTGGAAATTCCTCTGTGACATGTACAAAGAAGGCCTATCCTTACCTCCCAAAATTAAAAAATACGATCTTTGGATAACAGGCCCTGATTTGATGCCTTTTAGTGACATGGGTGTTAAATCATTGTGGTGCAAAAATGCGACATTGGCGGTGAAAGGGTTAATTCCATTTTCTAAGAGACTGGGACAATCTCAAACACCCTCTGATTCACAGTTCATGTTGTACTATGGATAAATTATTGTTTTGTTTCCCCTTGGTCTCTCCCAAATTTACAAATTTGTAAACTTATTGATTTATTATATTATTATTATTATTATTATGATTATTATTATTATTACTTTTGTTTTGTTCACACTTGACTCACAGTTTATATTGGTTTAAACGCAGTCTCCATCTGTTCAATCAATTGTGCAATTATGACGTTAATTTAAGGAGCACGATATAAGCTTCGAGCTCGTTGTTGCTCTAATTGTCTTTTTGTTTGATCGTTTCCGAGTGAGTGAAAAAAGATTTGTTTAAACCAAACACCCTTTCAAGCTTAGACTGTTGGAAATCTATCAACATCAACAAAAGATGCATCAAAAATACTTTGAATCTTTAAGGAGTGTGGGAAGAGAAGAACGAAAGAACAAAATGTTATTTATCCAAGGCAAATGACGAAAGCATAAGTGTTGGGTTTTTTTTAACACTCAGCCCTGTGAAAGAGGTAAAGGAAGGGTGGTATTTGAAGGATCCTCACTGAGTGTCATAAAATTCCAAACACATAGTCATCTGCTTTATTTTCACTCTTTTTTGTTTGTCGTCACCATAGATATGGCCTGACGAAAAGTGAGCAATTCACTTGAAAATTTGCCACAAATATAATAATAATAATAATAATAATTTATATAGCGCTTATTCTCCTTACGGGGCTCTAAGCGCTTCACAAAAAAGTTAAAAATCTGAGCAGAAACAACAAAACAACGCACTTATCATAAGGAACAACCTGAAACGAAATAACAATAACTACATTTACGTCACCCCCCCCCCCCCCCTTTCACACTCCCCTAGAATCCAAACCATTACAAATAGTGTTTTCCACGCAAAAGGCATTTTCTCACTACCCCACCCCCCCCCCCCCCCTCACCCCCCCTCGGCCCGCTCCCGCATTCACCATCCCCCTTCATAGACCTCAAGCTGACCTACTTTTTGTAGATCTCCCCCACACACACACACGTGCTCGTGCGCGCATGTGCAGAGGGACAAATACCCCTAACACGGACGCACACACACGCACGCATGCAGCTCGTCCTAAAGAAACATGAAATGCAATGTTTCCAGCATTACTATAATGATAACGACAGGATAGAGGTGTTTATCTGAGCTGAAAGAGATGGGGTTTTGTGGATGATTTGAAAGAGCTGACAGACTGGGAATGGCGGACATTGAAAGGTAAGTTGTTCCAGAGAGAAGGGCCTTGTAAGGCAAAAGTTCGCTGACCAAAGGATTTGGTTCTGACTATCGGAATGCGCAAGAGACGGGTATCTGCATTTGTGTTTTTTGTTTAGTCTTATTTATAATTTTAGTCTTATTTTCACTCTTTGTCATTTCCACAAAAGCCCTGATCAAACCGTAACTTAACTTGGTTTATAAAGAGAGAAGGCAAAGTAAGTGATCGCGTTAACTGGTTATTAACAATAAAATACTGATTACAAAAATGTTAACATGTTACTGTTAGTCACAGGGACTCATAATTTTTTGCTAAGAGTAAGACTAATAACTGGTTTTAACAGAGGCTTTGACATTGTGAGTTTCTCTGTTTTTTCCTTGGATTGGTTTCCACACCGGTTGTTGGGGAAATTGTCGCTGATGGGACTGGTTTTCAAAATTCCTAGCATGATCACTAGGCCACAAACCAAAACAAAACCATAAAAGACACGCATTATATAAAGATCCATCTGCGGAAGAACATTGCGTTTAGCTTTCATTGATTTCTACTGAACTTAGGCCCGAAAAAATGGACAAGTGAAGAAACAGAAAGCATGCCGACCTACCTTGAGAAACTTGTCGTGAGGGACGTGTTTGAGGATGATGGGCTCCATAGTGTCCACATTGCCGAAGCACGCCTCAGGGATGTACAGAGCGCACACCACGTGGCACCAGCCTGTCAGTGTCACAGCAGATGACAAAAACCACTGTCAACTGTCTTTCTTACTTACAATAAACAAGAACTAAAAACCACACACACGTAACAACAAATCACATAAAAAAAAATAAAACAGAAAAGAGAACAGTTAAAGTCAATCTACCAAAATGGTCGAAAGAAATTAAGATACAGTGGAGCCTCCCTTATAAGACCCCCCCCCCCCCCCCCCTATAGGACTCCCTCCCACTTAAGACCTACTTCTCTGAGACATTGCCCTTCTTTGTAAAAATGTATTCAAATTACCCCCCTTATACACTTAAGACCTTCTTTTGTATTATTTTTTGAAGTCTTAAAAGGGAGGTTCTACTCTACCTGAATATTGCATCAATTCATATTATTCTGAATAAGGTTGCTCTTCTTCTTGTTCTTAATCTATTCACCATGCACAGCCACAATTAACACTTTGATTTTTGCCACGGAACCAGAGAAGTTTGACCCTTTGGCAAAGGTAAAGATGTGCCCCCCCCCCCCCCCCCCCCCCCTGCATTTCTCGGTTAAATGTATTTTTCCGTTTTTGCCTTTCTTACCATACATAAAGCTGTATTTTAGGAACATTTTCAGCTAATTTCTTTTTGGAATACTAACCCTAACCCTCAACCCCCCCTATGTACTGCAGTACACCGCGATTTGTCACAGTTGTGGTTCGATGCATTTTTCCGTCTTATAGGGTGGGGGTAGGGTTAGGGCTAGGGTTAGGGCTAGGGTTAGCATTCCAAAAAGGTTATAAGCTAAAAAGGTTCCTAAAATACAGCTTTATGTATGGTAAGAAAGGCAAAAACAGAAAAATACAATTAACCGAGAAATGTAGGGGTGTGGGGGGGGGGTGGCACATCTTGACCTTTGCCGACCCTTTTTGCAGGAAGAAAGCACTCAAATCCTGAGAAGAAAACATTAAAACAGAAGAGATTAAAGAAAAAATACAAGACTAGCTAAGAGTGGATCTGCAGTATTACTATTATAAAAAAAAAACCGACAACAAAAAAACCTTCTTACCCCCAGTATCTGTTCTCTTCAATGCACCATCCTTTTGTGGGCATAGCTCACATCTCTGAAAGAGAGATTAACAAGTTTGTAATTGTCATTATACACCTTGACTATGATGATAAGTACTAAAGTAGTCTATAGTCTAGAATTATATACTGGGCAGGGCAACCATCCCCAACCCAGCAGGTGGCGGACAGCGATACAGCCTCCAGATATGGAGGCTAGCAGCGATATAAGCCAGGCTCAACAGGACGAATAAGCTGCACCGGACCAACTGGCTGATGTACCTAGGCTCCCTTGCCTTGCAGGACGGGGTGGGGCAACAGATGGCACTGTTGTCTTCATTGAATTTTCAGTGAAATACCCCAAATGTCCTATGACGGGTACATCAAACGCGGGTAAGAGCCACGTCAAAAGCTCTAGCCACGGGGTGGGATTCTCGGCAAACAACCCATGTGCTCACAGGGTTGGACTCTTCAGTCTTGAGCTAAGGGAGAAGCCCCCCCCTACAGAAAACTTGATCCAGCCCGCTGAAGATGGAGGCGAGCGTTAGCTTTAGCGCAGACTGACATCAGGACACACACTCATCAACGATCATGGTAATGCGTCAGACAGCCTTATCGTCATGGCGTCGTTCCTCACAGCGACAACTGGGGGGCGGGGGGGGGGGGGGGGGGGGGGGGGAGGGGGCATAGCCAGGCCCTCAGCCTCAAAGGGGCCCACCCAAGCGACCAGTGCCTCTATGGACCTGACAGTCAGGGAAAAGCAGACAACGCCAGACCTGGCCGGGGGGAATAGAGCTACAGGTGCGGCTCTGGGGCAGCCGCCTTGACCTGGAGAAGACTGCGAACTTTGTGTGGCAACTGGTCTGAAGATCTCTGACACTTTACCAAACAGAATCAACAGCTGAAGAAGAATCATATACCATTACCAATACTTATGTTCTTTGATTCAGTCTTCTGCAAACTGAATGTGATTCACATATCAAGGCATTGACATGCTTTACACTGAAGTGAAACACTGAAAGCAAGCAAGCAAGCAAATATTGTTTCAGCATCCGTGTTGCTAACTTCTGGAATGAGCTACCTATTAATCTTCTAAAATGTGCACCTATGTGACCTAATACTAGTAATACACATATAATAGTAATACTAACACATTCAAAAATCGCTTGGATGATTCTCCAAAATATTTAATTTAAATATGTTTAGAAGCTTTGACAATTGATTTTTCTCTTTTTTTTTATTAGAAAAATTGACCGTAATACACCTTGACCAGTTTTTCGTTATAATACTTTATGTATACGATGGGACTATATAAAAAGCTTAACAGCTTATTTTGTCCTTACCACTACTACTACTACTACTACACTGCACACACACACACATGTGCACGCACACACACACACATACACTGTGGCTTGATTATTCCAAATGCCCCCCCTCCCCACCCCCTTTTTAATACTAGGCAAAACATATCAAGCAGAGTGTACTTCTGTGGTGGTGGCCAGTACTGCAGTAGTGGGCACCCATAGTGGATGGGTTCCAATTGGACAATGATATGGGAATTGGGGGATTGAAAAAACATAACTATTACAAAGATGAAGCAGCTAGCTGGTTTCTGTGAATCAAATGTATGCCGTGTTGTTTTTCCATTACGTTGCAGCCATGTGGTTCTGTTTACATTTTTTTATGGCAACAAACATGGCGGACACTCACCACACGCGCAGTTCTTTCTTGAGACTCGCATTTCCGACAAAACCAGGGACCAGAGGGAACAGTCACGATGCCATAACACGCTGCAAACCAAAATGAACAAACATCATTAACATCTAAGTGAAATAAACCTGTAATTATTGCGATCTTTCCCCGAATTGCTGACAATCATTAGGGCCCACCACGAGTTATCTTACCTTGATGAACAGCCACATTACAACCATGTCCGTCGCAATAAACCAATGGATTCTCATCCCAACCACGCTCATCTGAGCAAACACAGCACCCACCCACCATCTCCTTCATTTTATCCTACAGTAATCGATGGAAAGTGACCCAGTTTCCAACTGATTCTGTGATTTAAGCATAGTTCTTGTCACATCTGGCAAATAACTATCTGTTTTTTCGCTCCAATTTCCATTTCCTTTGCCTCAATGCTGTTTAGGGTCGCTGCGCATGCGTCATGGCAGACGGGACAGAGGTCACCGAGGGCAACGCCTTTAGGTCAGTCCTCAAGTTTTGTTGATTTTTTCTTCTTCTTCTGTGGTGGTGACCAACTTCTATATACAGAAGTAGGGCCTAATTGTACACTCTTTAGGGGGTGACCATAGAAAAAGAAGCGGAAGAGGGAAAGAGAGAAAAGAGAACGCACATTACATTATCAGTTTTCCAAGAAAGGGCTACACACGTCACCTTATTAGTTTTACTTGGGTTCAGCTTCAATATCTAGGGTAATATCTGTCTTCTTATCATATCATATCATGTTTTTATGAGTTTAGGCTCTGTAGGCTTTTGAAGTCTTTTGCCCTCTAGATATTTTTCATATGTAGTATACATTATTTGCAGGCCGACATACAGACTGAAGAGTCTTTCACGAAGACGAAACAGCTGTCTTTGCATAGACATTGTCTATCTCCCCCACTGGGAGAAAAAATAAATAAGCACATTATTTTCTTTTTTTCTTTTCAGAACACAGAGAGAGAAAATGGAGTTTTACGTCCTCTTGGTCTGAATCAGACACATATGGGACATTTGTAAATACTAATATGGTTGGAACAATACTGGAGGCAATGCCCGGAGGCAGTACGAAACCAGTAAAGTCCCGATTTTTTAAAATTAATACAGATAGCTGTAGCGGTGACCACGCCTCGGTTAAACCTCATCGGCTATGGTACCACCACAAGTCTTTTCAGAACACAAAACAAATCGTAAAGTTAAAGTTAAAGTAATTGAGTTTGTTTCTTAGGTTCACAAAACATAGGGGAAGACGGGGTAAAAAGCGCATGGGCGGGTAAGAAGCCCACCCCAATTATCTCATGAAATAAAGAAAATTTCAGTCAAATTTGCCCATGAGACGAAAGCTAGACATTAACGCTCGTCTCATGGGCAAAATGAGACTGAAATTTGCTTCATTTCATGAGATAATTGGGGTGGGCTTCTTACCCGCCCATGCGCTTTTTACCCCGTCTTCCCCTACATTGGATACAAAAAAAGTTTTATCAAAGCAAATGATATATATACATAAGAGGAAAGTTTAATGGTGTGTTGTTGTTTTTCTTCTTCAATTTTTGATCGTTTAATTATAGTATAAATTTATATATTTTCTTTTTTGCCCGTGAACTACTTAGGCTATTGTGTATTGTTTATTTTTTTAATTTATTTCTCCAAATTTGTGGAGTACAGTAGTATTACATTTTTTGTCAATAAGATTTTTGAACATATTTAGTGATGATGCATTTACAGTTTCATTAGAAAGATTGTTCCATGCAGTTGTTAGGCCTACTCTGTTCGTAACAAGGTTTTGAGCTGAACGACTGTTATTTCAGGGGTTTTGTTAGTTTGAAATTATGCCCTCGTGTTCTTTCATCATCAGTTAGAGTTAGTAAAGTTTTAGTTGTGTTAGGATCATAAAACTTGTTAAGAACTTTATTATACCTCAATCAGATCTAAGACGAATCAGTTTGAAGCGATTCGGTCGAAAAACGGCGGAGTTATAAGGCCCGTTTTGTGTTTCAGACAGACTCAGACAGACAGACAGACACACTTGCTTTTTTATGATATGATTACTTTTTGTCTCTCTCCCTCCTTCCTTCTTCTTCACTCATCCCGTCTTCTACTACCCACCGCGCCCCCCCCCCCCCCCCCCCCCCCCCCCCCCCCCCCCCCCCCCCCCCCCCCCCCCCCCCCCCCCCATACACGTCCCCGCCCACCCCAACCACCCGGGTCATAGCGCGCGCGTTTACGAACGGATGCTGTTGAAATTTTGCACCAAGATAGTCACTATCCCTGGTCATGCCCGTTCCAAATTTTGAGTTAATGTCAGGTCTGGTTACGCCGCGGTTTGTGAAAAGGTTAAGCGGCGTATATCGCGCGCGTTCCGGTTTGGCACACGGATATAGTCACTGTCCCCGGTCATTTACCTTCCAAATTCGAAGGCAATCCGTCCAGAAATACCGGAGATACTGACGGGCGCCGAGAGGCCGGCGGACTACGCGTTTCGCGCATTTGCCAAACCGCGCAAATGACACGGCCGCCTCGGTTGTCGTTGCCATCGCCCCGTTAGGGCTCATAGCAAATTTGAAGCGATTCCGTCGAAAAACGGCGGAGTTATAAGGCCCGTTTTGTGTTTCAGACACTGACACACACACACACACACACACACACACACACACACACACACTGACACACACACACACACTTGCCTTTTCATTATATGACTAGCGCAACGCTGAGTAACGGTAACGCCAAGTACTGGTAACGCTGAGTACAGCAAATTTGAAGCGATTCGGTTAAGAAACGGCGGAGTTATAAGGCCCCGTTTCCCGTTGGCGCTGCTCTGAGAGTGACGCGCTCTCCCTAGTAACGGTAACGTCTAGTAACGGTAATGCGAAGTACTGGTAACGCTGAGTACAGCAAATTTGAAGCGATTCAGTTAAGAAAAGGCGGAGTTATAAGGCCCCGTTTCCCGTTGGCGCTGCTCTGAGAGTGATGCGCTCTCCCTAGTAACGGTAACACCTAGTAACGGTAACGCCAAGTACTGGTAACGCTGAGTACAGCAAATTTGAAGTGATTTGGTTAAAAAAAACTGCGGAGTTATATATAAGGCCCCGTTTCCTGTTGGCGCTGCTCTGAGAGTGACGCGCTCTCCCGATTCTCTTCAAATTTGCTGCCAGGCTTTGCCCCGGCCACAGCAAGCCTGACAGCAAATTTGAAGCGAATCGGCTAAGAAACGGCGGAGTTGAAGTTATTTGTGAAAAGGTGAAGCGGCGTATATCGCGCGCGTTTATGAATCGATTCGCTTCCGGTTTGGCACATCGATAGTCACCGTCCCCGGTCATCTACCTGCCATATTTGAAGGCAATCGGAAATACCGGAGATACGGGCGCCGAGAGGCCGGCGGATACGCGTTTCGCGCATTTGCCAAACCGCGCAAATGACACGGCCGCCTCGGTTGCCGTTGCCATCGCCCCGTTAGGGTCACAGCAAATTTGAAGCGATTCGGTCGAAAAACGGCGGAGTTATAAGGCCCGTTTTGTGTTTCAGCCACACACACACACACAGACACACACACACACACACACACACACACACACACACACGCGCGCGCGGACGGACACGGGACTTGGCTTTTTATTATATGATTGTTCTGATTAGGAGTCCAGCAGTACGGTTTGCCTTTTTAACAGTATCGTTCATATGTGGTTCAAAAGATAGGAATGGATCAACTATAACACCAAGGTCTTTTGATCTCTGCATTTGTGCTCTCAAGAACCCTTCTGACACCACCATCATTCATAAAATACTCATGCATTGGACAAGGTGGATGGATAGGTTATATTACACGTCTTAGCGAAATGCTACAAAACACTTTGTAATTGTTATTCGGCTTAACCATGATCATAATCAACAATAAAAAATCAATGAATGAAATAAAACATGATTTGAATCGAAAGGTTACAACAAAAAGACATAAAAAGACAACCATGTTTGGGGGCGGATCAGCCAGTCATGGAAGAGGGGAGGGGGGTATTTCCAAGTGGTCAATTGGGGTGGGGTGAGGGGTCTGAGTGGCTTGCCTCCCAGAAGCTGATAATAATTTGAATATAAAAGATGCAATCAAGGCTTATTGTGAGAGAATAAGCTAAAACTAAAACATGGGCCGGGGACTGCAATTTTTCTCCTTTTTTTTAAACTTTTCTTTCTTCTTTTTTTTCTTTGAGGGGGTGGAACCTTTGTAACCCCTCTCAAATCCATATTTGATGTATAGTAGCCAAGTCCAAAGACAATGTAGCAATAATAACGACAATGGCCGGGGCACATACATCAACGAAAATAAAATGAAAAGAAACATATTTGAACTGTCAAACGTCATATCACAATGTAGCAAGTCTTCGTTTGGTTGATTGAAGCCCAAATCATAAAAGAACAAGCTTACTAAAATAATTCGTATCTGTAAGCAAAACTACGTGTAGCCTACTTTAATACTTTTATGGTAGGTCTAGCTCAGACAATATTTCATGGTAAATTGGACACATCATTATTGGAAATCAAACAGGCCATGCTACTGCCACATATTGTGATAGCAAATCAGTTATAATCGATGATTCTTGTTCAAAACAAATCAGTCCATATCACTATCATCCACCTAATAAAACAAAGAATACCAAATTCTACCAATTATGTAAAACTTTAAAACATGTGTGTCTAGTCAGTCCTGTCTAACTAGCCACGACTTCCTGATATAGGGGAAGACGGGGTAAAAAGCGCATGGGCGGGTAAGAAGCCCACTCCAATTATCTCATGAAATGAAGCAAATTTCAGTATCATTTTGCCCATGAGACGAGCGTTAATGTCTAGCATTCGTCTCATGGGCAAATTTGACTGAAAATTTATTTCATGAGATAATTGGGGTGGGCTTCTTACCCGCCCATGCGCTTTTTACCCCGTCTTCCCCGGGCAATTACTCTGACTGGGCATAGTGTTAAATAAAGAGAAGTCTTGCCAAATATATCCAGGCCACTCTCCTGGACAAAGAGAATTTACACAGCTGGTGTTGGGGAACGTCCCCAAAAGCCAAATAATCCTTTTTGCTGCAGTACTAGTAAGAGCCAGTGCAAATGCCTCCGAGTTTGGGGTTCAATACCATTCACAAAAGATTAACAATTTACCATGATTTGCCATCTCAAGATTCAAAATGTGACATAGAACATGGATCAAAGGTAAACCTACCTTTGAGAACAACGAATAAACCAGTGACACCGGGCTGAACCATGCAGGCCCTCAGCTCTAATGAGCGCTTTCAATTTCAATCACATGAATTCATATTAGCAACTTAGGGGAAGACGGGGTAAAAAGCGCATGGGCGGGTAAGAAGCCCACCCCAATTATCTCATGAAATAAAGAAATTTTCAGTCAAATTTGCCCATGAGACGAATGCTAGACATTAACGCTCGTCTCATGGGCAAAAATGAGACTGAAATTTGCTTCATTTCATGAGATAATTGGGGTGGGCTTCTTACCCGCACATGCGCTTTTTACCCCGTCTTCCCCTAACTGAAGTTTGGATTTTGTGTATGTCGTCTGTACTTTTTCATCTTCAAGGGTGTGGAAGTGGTGGGGTGGTGTAGAAAGTAAGGGGAGGGGCGACAGAAGCAGAATGGGGTGCAAATTATTAAAAATGTTTTTTTTATAAAAGTCACAGGGGCATGTGGGGAAGGGGTAAGAGGGGCAGAAGATATAGATAAGGGTAGTATAAACAAGTGTGTTTGTGTGTGTTTGATAGGTCTCGTATTTGTACACTTAAGAACGGCCATACCTTCAGCATCATAATTTAAACAAAATTGATGTGAATTATTGTATGGAAAAATGGAGCCCTATGTACCTGGAAAGGGGGGGGGGGGGGGGGGGGCAGCCGCCCTCCTCCCTGTGTTTCTAGGTCACAGATAGACTACCTACAACTTTTTAGATTTTCTGCAGCGGTTTTTGAGGACAGAAACAAAGCAAGAGCAAAGACGTCGACGCTACAAAAATCGCAATGCCTCAGATCGAGTTCTGAAATGAAGTAGAGGGCTAATAAAGCAATTTGAAAACAATACAACATTTCACAAGCAACATTTTCTACCTTTTTGTACGCATTTATTTCTTTAGAGTTAACACTTACTCGGTATCTTTCTCTCAACTTTGCCATGAATATTGCCTTACTCCCTTGATATCTACTCAGTCTTCCTTTTATATCTGAATTTCAACTCAGTCTTCTCTTCCTTTTTGAACTCTTACTTTTTGCTTGCTGTCTGTCAGTCTTTCTTTTTACATCGAAAACGTATGTACCATACGAAACGTCTGGTTATTGACTTTCATTAAAGGACCAAATACTACCTGAACGCCTTGTGTCTTTTATGTGTCTACGATTGGTCCTAGTGGTCATCTATTTATTTTCAAGTGTTTATGTCCCTATGATACAAGCTGTTTAGGTTATAAACTAACACACTTACTCTCTCACTCACTCTCTCACTCTCTCTCTCTCTCTCTCTCTCTCTCTCTCTCTCTCTCTCTCTCTCTCTCTCTCTCTCTCTCTCTCTCTCTCTCTCTCTCTCTCTCTCTCTCTCTCTCTCTCACTGTCTCAGGCTCTCTGCTTCATTTTGGGGGGAGCATGTCTGCCCCCCCCCCCCCCCCCCCCCCTTCTTTGTATGAGGAAAGGGGAGGGCGGCGCAGCCGCCCCCCTCCCCGTGTTTCTATTTCACTGATAGACTAGCTATAAGTTTTGAAGTTTTCAACTCTCTCTCTCTCTCATGATTATGGTCTCTCATACACACTCATACACACAGTCACAAAAAATGAATGCAGGCATTTTGCTATTTATTAAAAAAACCTCATTCTTCATCAAGGACAGATATGAAACGTAGTAATAAATGGGTGGGATAAAAAAAAAAGTAAGGAAGGAAAAGAACAGAGCACAAAAGAAACAAAGCAAAAAAGGATTTGTTGGCAAACTCACCCCCCTCACCCTACTTTAAATTTTTTTTAAAGCTTTCACCGACAGGCAACATTTTGTCATTTTGGGGAAAGGGATAGGGTTAGTATCAGTCCAAGGTTACTCCCATAAATATGAAAGAACAAGCAGACTTTGAGATTCAGGATCGTAAACATATTTACCGGTATTTTTATGTTTGAGTCAAAGAGATGCTGAATTAGTAAACTAGTAAAATGAATCGCCCCCACCCTCTTCACGTACATGAAAGGAGGAAAAGGTATGCCTATAAGGGCCACCAACTGCGATCCAACTGTGACATCGTCTTTGAGGCATGCATGGTTCACACGAAAAACTTCCGTCTTAAAATAATTCTACTATTTTCATTCCATATACTCATCTAGACACCAATACATGAATATTATAATAGTTCCAATACAAAAATAGATATTTCATCAGATTCGTGTACGTCGGACGACTACAAAATTTAAATTTAAGACGGGGTAAAAAGCCCATGGGCGGGTAAGAAGCCCATGCCAATTATCTCATGAAATAAAGCAAATTTCAGTCAAATTTGCCCATGAGACGAATGCTAAACATTAACACTCGTCTCATGGGTAAAATGTGACTGAAATTTACTTTATTTCATGAGATAATTGGCATGGGCTTCTTACCCGCCCATGGGAAACGGCGCCCGTCAGTATCTCCGGTATTTCTGGACGGATTGCCTTCGAATTTGGAAGGTAGGGGAAGACGGGGTAAAAAGCGCATGGGCGGGTAAGAAGCCCACCCCAATTATCTCATGAAATGAAGCAAATTTCAGTCTCATTTTGCCCATGAGACGAGCCTTAATGTCTAGCATTCGTCTCATGGGCAAATTTGACTGACATTTTCTTTATTTCATGAGATAATTGGGGTGGGCTTCTTACCCGCCCATGCGCTTTTTACCCCGTCTTCCCCTAAATGACCGGGGACAGTGACTATCCGTGTGCCAAACCGGAACGCACGCGATATACGCCGCTTAACCTTTTCACAAACCGCCCCTGCGTGTGTGTGTCAGAAGCGGATTTGTGTGTGCGTGTGTGGGGGAGGGGGGGGGGGAGAGGTTACATGTGTTCTATACCCCCTTAACCCTTTCACCGCCAGCCATATTTCAGCAAAAAATGTGTCCATTCAATTTACCTGGGTAGAGAACAAACTCCATCTGCAGTATTGGGGATTCTTATGTGACACACATAAAATAAGGTCTACCCTTACTTCCCAAAACTAAGACAAAGGGGTCTTTGGATAATAGACCCCAATTTGATGCCTTTTAGTGGCATTGGTGTTAAATCACTGTGGTGCTAAAATGCGACTTTGGCGGTGAAAGGGTTAAAAATAAAACAAGGTAAAGAAAGAAAAAGACCCCACCCTCTTCACGTACATGAAAGGAGGAAAAGGTATGCCTATAAGGGCCACCAACTGCGATATCGTCCATGACTTCATGTGATTCCATGCCATAGTGTTAGCTTATTGTGTTTTCAGGAAAGGCCTTAATTGCATCTTTTACATTTGAAAGAACCCCCAGCCAAGTAATTGGAACCATGGGTCCCTTCTTGACTAACCGATCCACCTGTGCGTGCGTGTGTGTGTGTGTGCTTGTGCGCACGTATGTGTGTGTGTGTGTGTGTGTACGTTCAATAGCAGCAGAAATAACAGTTACTGAGGTAAGTCATGGACTATGATGTATCCATGGCCGGATCACTTTTTCCGAGACTGCTACGTCCCTGCATAGGCATATAAAAAACATACACACGCACGTGTTGTGTATACTAACATTCAGTTGCCCTCGCAAGGGCACACATGCATGCAAACAAACACAAACACGCATATACTGTCAGACAGACATATGCAGACACACAGCGATAGAGAAAGGAACAGAGAGACACAAAGAGAGAGAGTGAGAGGGAGAGAGGGAGACGTGAGAGAGAGAGAGAGAGAGAGAGAGAGAGCGACAGAGAGACAGAAAAAAAGAATACACACACACACACACATGACAAAAAGGCCGCCTAATGCGAAGAACGATAACCTTGAGGGCATCATTTATAAACAGTTTCGTTTCAGTGTCTTTCCTGATCTAAGTTTTTAAGATGGTCAAAGCGAAAATGCGAGCGCAGTTTTGAAAACCCGCCCGCATTTGTGAACGGCGCGGCGTTTGGGGAGACAGATACATAGATCGAGAGAGACTCAGTTAATGAGAGACAGAAACATGCACACTGACACACACAAAGGAGTAACAGCAAACTGGCAAGCTCTGGTAGCCTAGATAGACTCCATCAACTGGAAGCCATATTTGGGGGCATTCCATCAACTGGAAGCCGCATTATGGGGCATTCCAAAACCAGAAATCCAGAGTACACCACTTCACTATTCCAGGGGTCGCGCTAACGCATGTTTCTTGCGTATTTGACGCATTTAAAAATCGCTGACGCATTTTTACGGCGTTTACGCGTAACCCGTACGCAAAAATGACGTCCGCTCAAAATCGCATCTGAGTCTAGATGGTGAATCAGACTTTAGAAGTCCTACACGTATAGTGGTTCTGCTACACCAAACATTGGAACAGACTATAGAAAAGTGCCACTGCTTTCAGAGGAGGTAGGTATCCCATCCTTTCTCTTTCATTAGTTATCCAGATTCCGTTCAGTACTGCTGTGACGTAGGCGCAGTGCAGTGTGGTGGGAAAATCACTGTAAGCGCATTGGGGTGATCAACAGGGCTTGTGTTGACTTTGAGGATCACCGTGATCGCCGAAAATGACTGGTTAGTGAATAAAAATGCATGTTTTTGTTGCTGGTCTTGTTTTCATTGTTTTTAGCTTAGATTTATCATTTTGTTCTTTGACGCAATTTTTTGCTTCCCTTACGCATTTTCAAAAACACTAGCGCGACCCCTGCTATTCTATACACCAAAAACAAAACAGCTTTAGCTTTGTGATGACTCTGATTCAATGCAAGCTGACATTATGTTTTATATTGCCCCTACAATTCATGTAGTTTGGATTTACTTATTTTTGTTGTGTATTTTTTTTTTTTCTGTTTTTTTTTTTCCTTTTTGTATATAAGTGTTTACTACTGTTGTCGATTTTATGTTATTATTTTTTCAATGTTAAATTAGTTTTGCGTGTGCAGTCCTTACTGTGCAACTTAAATATTAGAGTACGCTTTATAAGCTCTTAGCTTGTTGTACTCGAAGTTCATAAATGTATTGCTGCTTTGTTATGATTTTCTATTCTTGAATAAATTCTTGTTTAAACCAAAAACAAAACAAAACAAAAAACACTGCTTCCCATAATGTTTATGTTCACTCATACACACAGTCACAATAAACGAATGCAAGCATTTCGCCATTTATTGAAAAAAATCATTCTTCATCAAGGACAGACATGAAACGTAGCAATAAATGGGTGGGACCTTTCTATTCACTTCAAACACTAAGGAACATAAACGACTAAAAAGTCTCTGTAAATCCACAACCGAAAAAAAAGAATGATATAAAATCACAAAAATATCAAAAGACTATACAATATTTTTCTAAATTAAAAAAGATGCGTCAAAACAGCATGCAACGGACAACAAAAAAGACAATCTTCTGAATAAAGACATATGTTTTGTAAACTACGAACACAACCTGAAGATTATACATATTCTGCCATATTATTTTGTGCCAAAGCAGCCACGCTTTCACACAATATTTATATATATATATATAAAAATCTTGTCCAATTTTAAAAGTGACCATATGAAATGTTCTATGTCCTTACATGTTATTTTAATAGTTTTTACCTCACCCAATTTTCACCAATAATAATTATCCGCTGTCCAATCCATATGCAGGTCCATACACATTTCTATGACAAAATATGCAAAAACTGTCATAAAGCATTCCTCATGTCTCTCCTTTTCGCCATTCTCTCTCGCTCTCTCTCTGTGTGACTCTCTCTTGTTTTACACTATTCTTGAACTGGAGGAATGCACAATAAAGATTTGAGGACATTATGAGACATCTACAAAATACAAATATGACTGTTCACAAACAATGTCAACAAATATGACTGTTCACAAACAATGTCAACAAATATGACTTCAGAAACAATGTCAACAAATATGACTGTTCACAAACAATGTCAACAAATATGACTGTTCACAATGTCAACAAATATGACTGTTCACAAACAATGTCAACAATCTTGTTGACAAAATTTGTTGTCTTTCTGCCATTTTGTAAGTCAAAGTCACACTCGTAACAGATATCCCGGCTACATTACAATGATATTGCATGCATTATTTAAACCCAATCTTTAAAAAAAAAATGTAACTGAACAATATAACTGAATAACAATAAGAAATAACAATCACCTAAGATTTTTAAAATCAGATGTTTAAGTACTTTTAGTTTTTGTTTTAATAATTCAACATGCGATTTATGAATGACTTTATATGCAACAACATCTTAATAATCTGGTCGTTTGTTGAAAGCAAGAACTGGCGAGGAGAAAACATTGTCAGATCAAACAATATTATAAATTCACAAATAGAGAAACAACTTTTTTCTTCTTTTTTTTAATTTAAATTTCCATAGAACTTTAACCCGGACAAAAAACTTAACACACAAAAAAAACACATACACATGTTTCAGGTTCAACACATTATAAATCCACAGGTACAGATATGTTCACAAAAAGGACAGTCAAAACAACAAAAAACTTTTTTGACAAGAACAAGTCTCAAAATAGTTGAAGAATACAACAAACAACAAATCATTTATTATCACAAATATTGAAGGAGAGCACATAAACTGGCGCAGTGCACACACAACACAGCCATAAGAAAAAAAAATCCTAGTTAAAAAAAAAGACGACAAAGAATTATATAAATATATACATTTTGTACAAAAGCGAATTAGTTTTTTTTATCACAACCTTTCTTGGCGCCCAATTTGATAAAGCATGCATTTAATTCATTATCTGAAAACTTGAACAACAAAAAAGCATGATGGCTTTTGTTCTTTTAATGATTCATGCATGTGATTCTATACAATATCCAAAGATCTCTCAGTTCATGCAATTTTTTTTTAATACGTCCCCTAAACGAATATAACACCTATGAAATTGTTGCACATAAACCCAACCTACCTATCAATACCAATATGATAAGTTGATTTGATTGAGGAAACAAAAACATAAATAAGAGACATTCAAAAAGTGTGTACAGTACACAAAAAGTAATTCAAAACAATTTTTTCATTATCCCTAGAGGTTATAGCTGGCCTAGCAAAAAGGCATTAGACTATTTTGGTCCATACAGTGATTCCACCAAGAAAAAAAGTGAACTTTGAAGTTTTGTTTTCTTTGATAAAGCTTTTAACAATTTCTTTTTAGTAAATTTGGTAACCACTTCATTAAGATCACCAATAAAATAATCTTGCCAGAGGCTTAGAAAGCAAACAATCAAACAAACAAAATAAAATAATAAATAAACAAACAAAACTGCTTCACTGCTTTGCTCATGCTGCACTATTTAACAAATTAAACGATGAAGGAAATTATTTGATCTAGTGAAACAACTTGATGAAACAATTTTGCGTAAAAGGGACCTTGTTTTTCCTGTTCCGTTCTTGCACAAGCACACACAAGATCCTGCGCACACATTAAAGTCCCTTCTACTATAATTGGTAAGAGAATTCCATGTAGTGCCAGTGGGATGGATGACAGGAATTCACATAGCATGCATCCTGTGCACCAATGATAGACTAAATGAAGACTTTGGGTGTGGGGCAGGGCGAACATTCCCTATCGGAAGAAGAGCACACACACACAGTTTGTGCTCCACAGCTTTTGCAGCTTCTTCCACAATCTCACTCTTTCATACCCGCATCAACTTGCAACATGATAAAGAATTTCAGAACACACAAACTTGTCTTTCCAACAATGTTATGCACTGCATTCCACAAAACAACTTCTTATCTGTAAATCTATATGCTTTTTTTTCTCTTTATGGACGCAAACAGTTTTATGGAGATTTGTACGTACATTGCTCCCATGATATAATACGAAGAGATTCAACATGCGTCATAAACAATAATGTGATATGAAGATTTGATTGGTTGTTGATGAATGCACAACAATTCACACATGACCAAATAAACGTGAGATTGGACATACATATCAACTGTCATCAATGGTTGAGCTGAATCCTTTCACAGCCAGGTGGCGCGACGCTCAAGTGGTCAAAACCTAGTAGTAATATTTGTTGGGGAGAGAGAGAGGGTGCGACTCCCTCCTTCTCTCTCTCTATTCTTTAATCTTGAATTGGTTGTGTGTCCATTTTTGCCTTGTTGTATTATATTACTTTGTATGTTTTTGTCACTATTGTTGCCAGTTTTGTTTTGTTTTTCTTCTGTTAATTATTTTCTTAATTAATTGTTGTTTATTTGCTTGAGGGCAATGGTGCAAAAAAGATACCAGCTTATCTGTTTTACCCTCAATAAAAACATTCGTATTTGTATTTGTATTCATATTCGTATTCTCTTCCCAACAAAGATTACTGGCGGTGAAAGGATTCAGCTAGGTCGCTCATTAGAATCAGCTTAGGCAAATTTCAAGGACAGACGAAAACACACTTCATCTGATATTACGATCAGTCAACACAAATGAATGGACTTCAATCACCCTTTGAACACTTGGTCATGGAAAGTATGGCAGTGAAACAAAGCAAACGAAATATGTACCTTCACCAGTCCTTTGACCAAACAGCCGTAGAGACAACTGCAGTTCCGAGACAAAGTAGTCTGAAATATATGCTGGACAATACCTTGCCTAAGATATATCCCCACACTCTCTCAGCCTGGAGGAATTTAGAACAGTCAATCAGCATTGGTATTTTTATTTTATTGGTATTTGGTATATTCTAGTCACAGAGACTTATCTCTGTGAAATTCGGGCTGCTCTCCCCTGGAGAGCGCGTCGCCGCAAGTGCAGCGCCTACCCAATTTGGGCATGGTCTTCAAAGGGGAAATACAGCCTCGACTGACTCCAGGCTTCAGGAACAGAGCAAGCTTTTTTCTTTTTTTTAAAATCCCACTAAATTAAAAAATTGGTTACACAGAATTCACTAAGCAACTGCCTTCAACTTTTACACCAAGTCCTATCTTTGCAATGCCCCATTCATTAAGGCATGAGACATAATTATGAATAATCAGATGATCATCAAGGTTGGCCAAGGTATCATCAAGCCAACAGAACATAGTTCTAGAGGAAAGTGAATACAACATAATTATTTTCTTCTAAATTATTTCTTTCGATTATGTAGGCCAACAATTTCAGGCAGAATTAAATTGAAACATAATTTTTAAATTTTTAAATCAAAGAACAACTGAGACATTTGTGATTTAAATATTTCCGAGCCACATTATCCTAATTGCTGCAATCTGAAAATGTGCATAACACATAACACCAACACATCATTACAAATAAGAATTATGAAAACCCCCCACTAAAACAAGTATAGATAGAGAGAAAAACATGTAAACAACTTACAGGAACCTTTTGTTCACTTAAACTATTTGCAGATCTAGTACAGTTCTTAAATGCTTCGAACGGAATGACACAGAAAACCCACTCTTTTGTCCTGAGCCGAAAAAACATTTGCAGGCAGTCTGCAATCATCATCAACCTCACAGCAACAGCAGCAGAATTCCTTCCTCTTTCCCAATCGCACACATCCGGTCAGAAAAACAAGCATAAAGATTATCCTCATGGATGCATGCATTGACCCAAACTTTGGCCTGAACTTTCTTGCGGATAGTCCTATGTACCAGAGCATGGGTTCATACTGAAGAGCCGTTTCTTCAGTCGGCTGCCTGAAACTGTCTGAAGATTCAGGCTTCAGGCACACCCACACACACCCCTGGACTGTTCTTCTTCTTCTTCCTCGTTCGTTCGCTCAGACAGTTTCCTGTCACATGAGCGTAGATGCGTCATGCTGCCGTTATGCGCCTAACTAAGAAATAGCTAGGCCCAGCATGTCCGACTTCGGCAGAAGAAACCTTCGTAAGAATTTAGAGAAAAAAGGCAGGAGAATGGACCAGTAAGATAGAAAGACAGCCAGATGACAGTAAGCAAAGGGAAAAGGAAGAGTCAAAGAGAGTGACAGATTAGAGGAAGTTACAAGCACAGAACTTCCAGAAGGTGGAGGAACTATTTGTACGAAAGACCCCCTGGTATCTCCACGGGGGGCCTGGACTGTTCAGCAGAAGCTGTCTGGGTCGATCTCCTGGAACTCGCTGAGGGCTTTGAGGGGCTCGATGTGCGCGCGCATGGCCCCTTTGCGCACCTTGGCGTTCAGCTCGCTCTGGTCCTCGCGCCTCACCAGGGGCTTCTTGGCCGGGGCCTTCATCTTCCACAGCACCACCGGCTTCTGTTCGAACACCAACAGACGTTTTATGAACGTGGCGTACTGACCATTATGCATTTCACAACACACACGTGAGTGTTTTGCAAACAAAACGCACATGCACTCACACAAGTACACGCATGCAAGAACACACACTCGCTGCATTACCACACATACATAAAAGCATGTACATACACATGCTGCTGTAACACATACACACACAAACATGTGCATGTGTGCATAGGCCATACACATGTGCTCGCACACACACAAACATTGTAATTTAGAACAGAAAACAATGCAGCCAAAAAGGCCTTGTCAAGTCACTGATTCAGAATGGATTAAAAAAAAAAAAGCTGAATTTAACACACGCATACACACACACACACCGTGATTCAGAATCAAAGATGATGCAGACCAAAAGTGGACAACAAACAATGATGGATTCAGTACATTAAAACAAAACAGGATCTAATTAAAATCAAAACTGGCCTTACCTTTGCATTTCCTTTCTTGTACTGAAAACAGATAAATAAAACAATGAATTAATACGATACCAGAGACATACAAAAGGGATTTACTTTAGCATCACTTTAATCATTAACAAACACACACAAGCTGGCAGAGGACAAATCAAGGGGCAAAGAGTCAATAAACATTCTAAGAAAATAATAAACCCCTGTGGGGATACCGGGGGTCTTTTGTATCCCACCTTCTGGAAGTTCTGTGCTTGTAGCTTCCTCTATCTATCTCTCTTTGACTCTGCCTTTTCCCTCTGCTTGCTGTCATCTACTGTCTTTATGCCTTTCCGGTCCATTCTCCTGCCCTTTTTTCGAGAAACGCTTTCAAAAAGATTTCCTCCAGCCGAAGTCGGACATGCTGGGCCTAATTATTTCTTACTTGGGCGCATAATGGCAGCATGACGCATCTGCGCTCATAATTGACAGGAAACTGTTTGAGCGATTGAAGACGACGAAGAAGAAAAGAATGAACCCCTTGACTGCAAGAGAAAATGTGACCAAAAAATATAAAAGGGAAAAGACAAACTGTCGTTAGAGTCCTTCCAGCAAAATGGTCTGGAAAATATTAAACACTTGTGCCTGTTTCCAAGCAAAATAACTGCAAGTCACAAGTCACAAGCCAAGTCACACAATTTATTGTCCAGAAAACATGGATATACATCTGTGGTGGCACGTAAAACATAAACAGTGAATAAATAATATCCCAGCTCAAATATTAAAATATAACATTCACGCAACTGAACCCAAGCGCACACAAACCGCAGCAACCCACCCCCACCACCACACATAAGAGAGAGAGAGAGAGAGGGCAGAGAGAGAGAGAGAGAGAGAGAGAGAGAGAAAGAATGAGAGTCTTAAGTGAAAATCACACACACTCACATGCGCGCTGCTTTCATTTGATAGTATACACAATAGATAAAACAAAAGCTTTTACGCTAATGCGTAAAACGAGTATCTAAACGAGCATGCCAGAGTGATCCCACTACCTCATCTGATGACACGATCAGTAACATCATCATGCATTGATACATACTAAGGCAGTCAAGGGGGTAGTGAGAATGAGGCAATACCAGGCTCATCTTGAGGCTACGGAGTGACATTAGTAGTACTAGTAGTAGTAGAGACAAGACAAGCTGTTAAGCTTTTTATATAGTCCCATCGTATACATCAATTATAACAACAAACATAAACATTGGCAAGTGGTTTTTTTTTCTTTCTTCTTCTTCATTCGCAGTTTCCTGTCATATGAGTGAAGATGCGTCATGCTGCCGCTATGTGCCTAAGAAATAGGCCCAGCATGTCCGACTTCGGCTGAGGCAAGTGGTGGTGGGGGACAGAAAATGGGACGGTAAGGAAGGGAGTTTGCTCCTCAATTTTTCAAAACTGATCTGCAGGCAGATGCTACAGAAAAACAGAAACCCACAGAATTCAGGCACACAGCCTGAAGAGAAGCACCCATACACCAATACCCATAGAGGGCATGCCGCCGTGGACTTTCCCACTTCCTCTTCTGAATTCAGGCACACAGCCTGAAGAGAAGCACCCATACCCACAGAGGGCATGCCGCCGTGGACTTTCCCACTTCCTCTTCTGAATTCAGGCACACAGCCTGAAGAGAAGCACCCATACCCACAGAGGGCATGCCGCCGTGGACTTTCCCACTTCCTCTTCTGAATTCAGGCACACAGCCTGAAGAGAAGCACCCATACCCATAGTGGGCATGCCGCCGTGGACTTTCCCACTTCCTCTTCTGAATTCAGGCACACAGCCTGAAGAGAAGCACCCATACCCACAGAGGGCATGCCGCTGGGGACTTCCCCACTTCCTCTTCTGAATTCAGGCACACAGCCTGAAGAGAAGCACCCATACCCACAGAGGGCATGCCGCTGGGGACTTCCCCACTTCCTCTTCTGAATTCAGGCACACAGCCTGAAGAGAAGCACCCATACCCACAGAGGGCATGCCGCTGTGGACTTCCCCACTTCCTCTTCTGAATTCAGGCACACAGCCTGAAGAGAAGCACCCATACCCACAGAGGGCATGCTGCTGGGGACTTCCCCACTTCTTCTTCTGAATTCAGGCACATAGCCTGAAGAGAAGCACCCATACCCATAGAGGGCATGCCACCACTTCTTCTTCTTCTGCGTTCCCAGGCCAGTCCGTTTTACACTTTTCACTGGTCTCCTCGCTGCATTCAGCGGACACATTCCAAATTAGGAGGAGCTCAAAAAAGGAGAAAACTATACGGAAGATGTTTTGGGGGAAAAAGGCAGGAGAATGGGCCAAAAGTCAGAAAGATAGTAGATGACACAAAGCAAGGAAAAAGGCAGGAGAATGGGCCAAAAGTCAGAAAGATAGTAGATGACACAAAGCAAGGAAAAAGGCAGGAGAATGGGCCAAAAGTCAGAAAGATAGTAGATGACACAAAGCAAGGAAAAAGGCAGGAGAATGGGCCAAAAGTCAGAAAGATAGTAGATGACACAAAGCAAGGAAAAAGGCAGGAGAATGGGCCAAAAGTCAGAAAGATAGTAGATGACACAAAGCAAGGAAAAAGGCAGGAGAATGGGCCAAAAGTCAGAAAGATAGTAGATGACACAAAGCAAGGAAAAAGGCAGGAGAATGGGCCAAAAAGTCAGAAAGATAGTAGATGACACAAAGCAAGGAAAAAGGCAGGAGAATGGGCCAAAAAGTCAGAAAGATAGTAGATGACACAAAGCAAGGAAAAAGGCAGGAGAATGGGCCAAAAAGTCAGAAAGATAGTAGATGACACAAAGCAAGGAAAAAGGCAGAATGGGCCAAAAGTCAGAAAGATAGTAGATGACACAAAGCAAGGAAAAAGGCAGGAGAATGGGCCAAAAGTCAGAAAGATAGTAGATGACACAAAGCAAGGAAAAAGGCAGGAGAATGGGCCAAAAAGTCAGAAAGATAGTAGATGACACAAAGCAAGGAAAAAGGCAGGAGAATGGGCCAAAAAGTCAGAAAGATAGTAGATGACACAAAGCAAGGAAAAAGGCAGGAGAATGGGCCAAAAAGTCAGAAAGATAGTAGATGACACAAAGCAAGGAAAAAGGCAGGAGAATGGGCCAAAAAGTCAGAAAGATAGTAGATGACACAAAGCAAGGAAAAAGGCAGGAGAATGGGCCAAAAAGTCAGAAAGATAGTAGATGACACAAAGCAAGGAAAAAGGCAGAGTCAAAGAGAGAGAGAGACAGATTAGAGGAAGTTACAAGCATAGAACTTCCAGAAGGTGGAAGAACTATTTGTACGGAAGACACCTCCCCCCCCTTCCCCACTGATCCTCGGACCCGAGGCACCTGCCAACAACCCATACAATAGGTAAAAAACAACAACAAAGTGATGACTACAGACCTATCCTCCGAAAATGGAATGTGGTTGCCCACGTGGCGGGGTAATCACAAACGGTCACACATGTAATGTTCTCATCCCTAGCTGGTGCATGTGTACCTTGGTGTTCCAAGTACTTCGGCTGTTGGGATGATCCCTGGAGTCTTCAAGCCAGGGTACAACAACAAACAAACTACACGTCAAATGTGGACTATAAGCCGCTACTTTTTTCCTCAACTTCGACTCATGCGGCTTATAGACTGATGCGGCTTATCTATGGATTTGTTTTCATTCTACATATATCAATATGATTAAATCTGTTTCTGGTCAGATTCTTCAGCCTATTCTGAGCTTCTTTAGACTCAAAACTGGTCTTGGTAATCAATAGATTCAAATCTCATGTTTAAAGTGTCTCAGAACATTAAATACTCATGTTCTGATAGGAGAATTTCTATATTGGTGTTGCTTTGTGCACATACAATTTTCTCTGCGGCTTATAAACAGCTGCGGCTTATATGTGAATAAATACCTAATATTTTGTCAATTTAAGGGGTGCGGCTTATATACAGGTGCGTCTTATAGTCCCGTTTTTACGGTACAGACCTTGGTGGATGCCACGTAGCAGGCCTTGACGGTGAGCACCACAGCGTTCATCAGGTTCTTGGCAGAGTGGATCAGGGAGGTCGCGCTGTCCAGCTGCACAGCACAACACTACGTCTATCACATCTGCTTTAGGAAACGCTACATTTGCCCACAGCAACCCAAAATTACAAGTTTGATGCAAGTCAATTAACCCTTTGGCCGCTGATTTTGCATTTCTGCACCACATTGGTTTAACCCTTTCACTGCCAATGTCGCATTTTTGCACCACAATGATTTAACACCCATGTCATTAACCCTTTCAACGCCAGCCATTTTTCAGCCCAAAACTTTCCATTAAACTTACCTGGGTAGAGAAAAGATTTCGTCTGCAATATTTGGGATTCCTCTGTGACATGCATAAAACAGGGCCTATTCTTACCTCCGAAAATTAAGAACATAAGGTCACTGGATACCAGACCCTCATTTGATGCCTTTCAGTGACATGGGTGTTCATCATTGTGGTGCCAAGAGTGGCCATGAAAGGGTTAAAAGCCTTGAAATCAGTATCTGCTATTCAGTGATCTGGGGTTCTTAATTTTTAGAGGTAAGGATAGGCCTTATTTTAAGCATGTCACAGAGGACTCCCCAATATTTCAGACAAAATCTTTTTTCTACCCATGTCAGTTTAATACTAAAATGTTGGCTTAAAAACTGCTGGCGGTGAAAGGCTTAACACCCATGTCACTAAAAGGCGTGAAATTAGGATCTGTTATCCAATGAACTTACGCTATTAATTTTGGGAGATTGTAGAAAGGCCTTATTCGATACATGCCATAGTGGGATTCACAGTATTGCAGATGCCAGCTTTTTTAAAAATACAGTTTACGCTGGTAAGCTTCACAGATTTTGTTTGCTGAAAATTGGTTGGCGGCGAAAGAGTTAACAAAGCTAGAGGACTCTGTATCCATAAAAAGCACACAACTACCATTAAGGTACAGGGGGGGGGGAGAGATGTCCAGAGGAGCAAATCCCAGGCACCTCCTCAAAAAAGGAAGTTCAAGGTCAATTGGTCAAAATGTATGCACACATCCCTCCCCGTTCAGTGACACACTAAAAATAAAACACAATTCAAGCACACAAAAAAGAAAAAGACCCCCCCCCCCCCCCCCCCCCCCAAACCAGGGTAAACTGCACTCTCCAGGTGGGAGAATGAATTTCTGAGAGATGATTCTCAGTGACTAGAAAGTAATGCAATATAAAACACAATACTCCGATATGATGAGCTCCCTGTTGATGCTTTATACGTCAGTGTTCATTTTGTTGGTGTGTGCAATGCAATGTACTGTAATACAATGTATTAGGTATTAGGTACTTAATAGTCACAGAGGCGTCTCTGTGAAATTCGGGTTGCTCCCACCTGGAGAGCGCGTTGCTGCCAGACCCAATTTTTTTTTTTTTTTTTTTTTTTTGCATGCGATTTTTGTCACTGATGAGGGAGGGGAAGGGGGGTAAATTTTGACCAAATGACAACTTTTTCGTTGCCACTGGGTTTAACGTATGCTAAGTCATGG
Organism: Phymorhynchus buccinoides; assembly: GCA_017654935.2. Taxonomy (NCBI): domain Eukaryota; kingdom Metazoa; phylum Mollusca; class Gastropoda; order Neogastropoda; family Raphitomidae; genus Phymorhynchus; species Phymorhynchus buccinoides. The sequence continues at coordinate 23,334,811 of CM065704.1, forward strand.
GCACACGGGACCTCGGTTTATCGTCTCGTCCAAAAGACTCCACGTTCACACCGTTAAGGCCTAGTGCAGAATGAGAGGAAAAAATCCCCTGTACCCAGGTTCGAACTCGGGTTTACTTGACACGAAGCGAACGTGATACCACTGTACCAGTGTAACACAATGGCAATGCCATTAGAATCATCGTTTCATAATCCAGAAAGATTACAGGTATGGAATTCCAGTCCCGTTCAGTCCGCAATGTTTTATCCTTGGGAAAGATACTTGACTCCAAGTTCTCGCTCCACCAAGGTGTAAAAGGGTACCCAATGTCAGTTGGGGAGGAAAGTCCTTCAGATGAGACGTAAAATTGAGGTCCTGTGTGCTCACACACTTAACCCACATTGTCAATTGGTCAAAATATAATCCAGCCCCCATTCCCTGTTCAGTGAAGCATAAAAAAAAAACTGCAAGCAAAAAAAAAAGAAGAAAAAAAAAAAGAAAAAAAAAAGGCCTCGCACTCTTCAGGTGGAAGAGGCCCGAAATTCACAGAAATGAATGCGACTAGCAAAATAATGCAATGCAATACAGTACCCCCGACACAATGAGCTCCCCGCTGACGCTCTGCACGTCGGCCTTCACTTTGCTGGTGATGTTCAGCTGGTGGCAGTACAGGGCGATGCGCTGAAGGTACGCCTCCAGGTCCTTCTTCGACTGAGAGTCGGGGCACTGCGCACAGTCAACCACTCCAGTCACAAATCTGTTAGCACCGTTTTAGTCCTGCATTATACCAGTACAGTTGAGCAGTTCAGGCGGAGTTATGGACCCTAGCCCTTGCGACTGAGAGTCGGGGCACTGCGCAGTCAACCAGTCCAGTCACAAATCTTGTCAGCACCGTTTTAGTCCTGCATTATACCAGTACAGTTGAGCAGTTCAGGCGGAGTTATGGACCCTAGCCCTTGACACCAGGTGGCGTTCCATTTGAAGGCAGTTTCTCAGCGAGAGCAAACTCACCTACTCTTTCTCTCTCATGCGTGTGAACAAATAAAAAGATGGTGTCTTCTATTTGACCAAAGGAATTAAAATGTACCACTAGAATTGGCCCACCTGAAGCACTCTTTATCTGCACACATTCAATCATTCCAGTAGGCCTTTTCTCAAATGACATTGGTTGACATTTGCCTGCAGTAGGGGCCAACAGCAACAAGAGAGCTGCACAATAGATGGTTTTCTACAGTAATAGAAAATCATGGTACAGATTAGTCTCTTGTGGAAGACCGACTCTCGAACGAGGAGGCCCTTGCACCGGCTCTGGTGCTGCAGCCAAAGGGATGGGTTGGCCTTTGGGGACCTTCCCCAACGCCAGCTGTCCTCAAATCCCTTTGGCCAAGTGAGTGGGGATATACCCTGGCCAAGGCATCTCCACTATAAACAAATTCTAGCCCAGCCCGTCTTAACAGCATCTGCCCCTCTGCTATCTGGTAGTCACAGTCAGAAATGACTGACTAGCATACAAATCATTCTAGTAACAAATCTGTTACCACACATTGTGCAAGTAAGGAAATCTTTCTCTCTAAAAAAATAAAAGTGGATTTGATTGATCTGTAATAATGGGGCATTTGCCACGAGTGTTCATACTCTATATAAGACTGCTAAATTGCCCACACTCGTTCTGCCCGAGTTGCGTTGACCTCTCTAATTCAACTCTCTAATTTTCAACTCAATGAAATTCAAGGTCGCAGGCACGCGGCAAATGCCCTATTGGACTGACTGGTTGACTGATTGACTGATCGATTCACTGACAGACATGACTGACCGCTGGCTCACCTCATCGGCGATGCTGTTTGCCAGTTTGTCCAGTTCGGAGCCCACCTCGGAGATCTTCTTGGCCGCGTTGATCACGTCCATCGTGTTCTTCAGGGGACCCCGACCCCTGCACGCGTAGGTCAGGGCACAACGTTCAATTCACATCACTGGTAAACGACACGCCTTAGCATGAGGCTGTGTCAGACCAGTTGACATAAGCTAGACCGCCAAGGCTACATCAAAATGTTGTTATGTTCTGCATGGTTGTGCACGGATTGTCTTAAGCCATGGCAAGCTCCTAGCATAACATCATCAGTCTAAAATCCTCCGAAGTTGGAGTGTGGCTGCCCACGTGGCGGGGTAATAAAAAACGGTCACACACGTAATGTTCTCCTCCCTAGCTGGTGCATTTGTACCGTAGTGTTCAAATGCTTCGGCAGTTGGGATGATCCCTGGAGTCTTTAAGCCAGGGTAAAACAAACAAACTGGTAAACAACGACATTGCATTATGGCTCACAGTAATGATAACACAAACAAGGGTATTGCCAAGAACGGACACAACTCATGTTGATCACATATATTGTGGACCCTGACCCCTGCACACACGAGTCAAGGCACAACGTTCAGTTCACATCACTGGTAAACAACGACATCGCATCACAGCTGATAGAAATTGAAATGATAACACAAACAAGGGTATTGCCAAGAACGGACACAAATCATGTTGATCACATATATTGTGGACCCCGACCCCTGCACGCATTGGTTAGGGCACAACTTTCAGTTCACATCACTGGTAAACAACATTGCATAGTAATAATGACACAAACAAGGGTATTGCCAAGAATGGCAACAAATCGCCTTGATCACATATATCATGGACCCTGACCCCTGCACGCACGAGTCAAGGCACAGCATTCAGTTCACATCACTAGTAAATAACGACATCATATTATGGCTGATAGTAATGATAACACAAACAAGGGTATTGCCAAGAACGGCAACAAATCGCCTTGATCACATATATCATGCTCTTTAAAGGACCTCGACCCCTGCACACACTTGTCAAGACACAACGCTTCAGATTCTACATCACTGGTTCATGACTTCTTTCTTCTAACTGTTCCCAGGCCATAATGGATCTAGAATGCCTGTGTCCCGTGCTCAGTTTCCTGCTCTTCTTGCTACAATTAACCAACTCATTCATGAGGTGTTCAAACGAGAAAATTGCTTGTGGAGGAAGATTTTCCTGAGGAAAGAAAAAGAGAGAAGAAAATGGGGCAATGAGCCAGAACATAGCAGATGCCAGAAAGAAAGGGAAAAGGCAAAGTCAAAGAGAGAGACAGACCTGTTTACCCTTATAATGAAAAACCCGGAATTTGCCACACAAAAAAACGGAATTTGAGAACAAAAACCGGAATTCACATGATCTGTACACGACTCGCGATAAAGCGGTTTCTTCTTCTTCTCCTTTCCGCGAACATCGGCGTCGATTTTCAATATTGTGATGATTTCTTGGCTCAATTTTGCCAGAAAAGTTTTATTAGTAAATTCAGTCACTAATTCTTAGTCAATTTTAGTATAAAACAAGCTGGAAAAAGCAAAATACCTGGAAATGTCCACGATGGGACAGAGAAAAATCACTCGGCCGCGGATCGGCGGATGCCAAGTTGCAACTCGGCGCCATCGCGATCAATTTTGACTTCATTTTCCGTTGAAAACTTCAAAATTCTCACATCATCGTATTTTCCAGTGATAATATAATCTAAATTGACTCATTTCAAGCCCTAATTACAATCTCTACCATTAAAAAAACTGCCTGGAAAGCTCTTCGAATCGACAGTAAAAGTCTGGCCGCCATTTGCTCAATCCCGAAATAGATCGACCAAAATAAAAACATTATTTCACCCCTTTAACCAATAAAAATGCAGCATTTAATGAATGTGACGTGAAGCACAACCCCTTTTCTGATGACGTAGCGTGTTAGGTACACGTTTCGGTCAACCCTTGCGTCTTTTCCTACTAACGGAAACAAATAATAGACGGTTTTTCGAAATCCCGGAATTTTCAGCGTTCACCCGGAATTTACTATTTTACCCGGAATATTAGCAAATTTCCGGAATAATTCCGGCTAAACCGGAATGGTAAACAGGTCTGGAGAGATAGATAAGAGGAAGATGCTAGCATAGAAATTGTAACACTAGCCCCGCAAAGGGTTTGCCCAATGGTTTACCTGGTGAAGTCAGTCATCTCCATCATGATCATGCACATCTCTGGATCTGGATTTAGTACGTTGTAGGAGCCTATGAAGGCTATATACACAACGGATTTGGAGAGCGCATTGAGAGTTAAAATTGAATCAATGATGCTCGGCCATGACGATGTCTATCCTGTCTTGGTACTGGGAAATCTTTCAGTGTAAATAGTCCCCCCATCTTCTGGAAGTTCTATGCTAGCAACTTCCTCTAATGCATCACTCTTTGACTCTGCCTTTTCCTTTTCTTACCAATACTACCATCTACTAAGTCTCTGCTTTACTGTCCATTTTTCATCCTTAAAATACCCCCCAAACCCTTCAATTTATTTGTTTTTGTTTGTGGCTCAAGCCACAAACCTATAACTCACTTTGTCGGTCGGTCTGTCAGTCTGTCCAAAATTGTCGCACATTTTGACAAAATTGTCGCACTTCAAATCGAGGCTACACTTCAAATTGAGGCTGCACTTCAAATTGAAGCCGCTCTTTAAAACGATGTATTTTAAAAGCGTACAAAATAATAAACATACGTAATACAGACACTACAACAGACACGACGAGTATGCGGTGCTTCTTTCGATGAGTGTAAGTAGGATACATAGTTTTAAATGTTTTCCAAAAGATATAAAAAGTTACGAAATGGTGTAGAGATAACATTCTGGTTTACAGATTAAAATTATTGAAAAGCCAGGGGAGGTGACTCATGATTGGAGTGGTAAAAATAGACCGCGTGCCACAAACTATTGCGATTTCGAGCTTGTTTTCATTTGGGCTCCTCTGAAATCAGAATATGTTGGCTGAATGCAGCACAAAAAACAAACAAACACCCAAACAAACACCCAACAAACAAACCTAAACAAACAAACACCCAAACAAACACCCAAACAAACACCCAAACAAACACCCAAACAAACACCCAAACAAACAAACACCCAAACAAACACAAACAAACACCCAAACAAACACCAAAACAAAACCCAAACAAACCTAAACAAACAAACACCTAAACAAACAAACACCCTAAACAAACAAACACCCAAACAAACACCCAAACAAACACCAAACAAACAAACACCCAAACAAACACCCAAACAAACAAACAAACAAACAAACACCTAAACAAACAAACACCTAAACAAACAAACACCCAAAACAAACAAACACCCAAACAAACACCTAAACAAACAAACACCCAAACAAACACCCAAACAAACACCTAAACCAACCCCAAACACCCAAACAAACACCTAAACAAACAAACACCCAACCCCAAAACAAACAAACAAACACCCAAACAAACACCTAACCAAACAAACACCCAAACAAACACAAACAAAAACAAACAAACACCCAAACCAAACACCCAAACAAACACCCAAACAAACACCCAAACAAACACCCCAAACAAACAAACACCTAAACAAACAAACACCTAAACAAACAAACACCCAAACAAACACCTAAACAAACAAACACCCCAAACAAACACCCAACCAAACACCCAAACAAACACCCAAACAAACACACAAACAAACACCCAAACAAACACCTAAACAAACAAACACCCAAACAAACAAACACCCAACCAAACACCCAAACAAACACCTAAACAAACAAACACCCAAACAAACACCCAAAACAGTGAAAACTGAAAACAGGACGCATGATACTTCATCCACAAGGCCTGGGAACGCAGAAACCACTAGGAATTGTTTGGAAATAATTAAGGGGAGTAATTTCATGGTGTGTGGGAGTGATCTTGCCTAATTCAATCGGTCAAACAGGGGAAGTCACTCTACCGTCAGCTCTCGTAGCCCATCGACTCGTGTGTTTGAGCAGACATACAGCACTTAGAACACCGTGCATCATTCTAAAAAATGTATGTCATTCATATTTTTACCTCACATTTTGCAAGTTTTATCAGTTTGTGGCCACCCCTAATTTTTATAACAAAAATGTTTGCAAGCCGCTGACTCGCATCCTGCGGTTTCAAGCTTCGACGCCATTGTTGCTATGGTGTTTGACCGAGTAATGGAGGTAAACAACTCTAATTTTCACGAAGTGCTCTCCCCTATTTTCTTCCGAAAATAGTCTATTACCTGGTGAAGTCAGTCATCTCCATCATGATCATGCACATCTGCTTGGCCATGACGATGATGTCGTTGCCGCTGTCGTCCCACTTGGCCACCTCCAGGTCCAGCTTCTCCTTCTCCATGCGGAACATCTCCACCTGGTGTCACCATCACCACCAACACCATTATTTAATAATAATAAATAACGCTCTCATGGGCTAAAGAACACGGCCTCTCGTAAGGCCAAAAGTCATGTACAATGCCAAAATCCAAATAACTAATAATATCATCATCTCTAACTGCACAACATAGGAACACTATAACTGATCTAATTATGACCGCTTCATGTATATCAGTATGTCTGACAGGATTATGACATCTACAGGAGGCAGCACTCTGTAGGGTTCGGCAACAGTTCGTTTACAGTGGAGATCCCGTGCCCAGAAAACGCGAGTCACACAATTCTCACTTTCCTATTTGACTTTAACATTAAAAAACCCTCATCTCAACTCAATATGATAAAACTATGACGAAGACTTCTACTACTACCACCACCACTACTACTATTCTACTACTTTTATAACAAAAACTACAAAAATTTCAAGTTTTTTAGACTCTATTTCGCTTTTGCTAAAAAAAACAATATGCTGATAGACCTATGAAGAGTTTTCTCATACCTAATCACATTTCTCAACTGTAGGGAATCTTTACAGCCCCTCTCATCCCCATATACTCTCTCTCATCATTTCCGTCTGACAGCCCCATTTTTTTAACGCTCCTCCACTTCACCCAACCCCCATCCCAATTTCAGAATCCCCTTTTCCCTTGCTGCCTGACCTGGGCCTGGATCTTCTCTTTCTCTTCGTCAGGCAGCTGCCGCATCATGGCACGGTCACTCTTGCCGTACTCATCTGCATCCGCCACGCTGGCTGAAAACGGAAAAATAAAAAATAATAATAATAAACGGACACTTATACAGCGCTTTTTATCGAGCACAAAGCGCTTTACAATCAGCATTGAACACACACACGCGCGCGTACGTGCACGCACGCGAGTGAACGCGTTCTTGCACACAGACATACACACACATTTCATCAAACACAGCAATCTTCAGTGTCAAGAATACCTGATTTTGAAGCATTTTTTAAAACTCTTCTAGCACCGTGGGCGATTACATTCGCCCAGCACATCACATTACTCTACATTCCCTCAAAATGCAAAAATATTCACTGCCAAGCACCCTGCCATGTGTTTGTCTACTTTCAGAGCTAATGTCAGTGACTTTTAAAGCAACGCATGCGCACTCAAAAAAATAGTTACTCCCCTCTCGTCGGTTGAGATCAAACAAACAAGCAAGAATGTAACAAGCGCGGATTCGCAATCGTTTGTGGCGTGCGACAATTGAAAACGAAACATCATTTTAAAGAGCAGCCTCGATTTGAAGTGTGGTCTATTTTTACCACTGCAATCATTATATACACTGAGTCGCTTCCCCTGGCTTTTCAATAATTTTAATCTGTAAACCAGAATGTTATCTCTGCACCATTTCGTAACTTTATATATCTTTTGGAAAACATTTAAAACTATTTATCCTACTTATACTCATCGAAAGAAATACTGCATACTCGTCGTGTCTGTTGCAGTATCTGTATTACGTATGTTTATTATTTTCTACGCTTTAAAATGACGATTCATGTGCTCTGTTCAGTATATAATTATTTCCATACGTAAGAACTGTAGATATGTAGATATGACAACTGAAATGCTACTTTATGTCCAAGTATTTTTTTCTCCTTTAAAATATGTGCGACAATTTTGCGAAATGTGCGACAATTTTGGACCGACCGACAGACAGACAGACCGACAAAGTGAGTTATAGGTTTGTGGCTTGTGCCACAAACAAAAAACCAACAACATGGAACTAGAAGAGTTAAGGATGTGTTGTTTTTCGTTTGTTTTTGTTTTTGTTCTCAACAGCAAACTTTTTAAGCAATCCTAAAAAGCATTTTTTTGATTATGCCTAAAGAGAAGGTCTCTTTTGAATGTTTCTTCTTCTTTGCAATGCATAGTTATACTTTCCACACGATATAAATATCTATCCCATTCATTTCTGGAGGTTACTTTTGTGCATATTTTCAAACTGACAGTCAATTTTATAATGTCAACCACTGACCTTTCAGGTCATTAGAATAAGTATGTAACTGAAAAAACATTGATGAGTGGAGGGGGGGGGGGGGGGGGGGGGGAGTACTACTACTACTGCTACTCAAACCATATCATGACAAAATTCAAAGTCAACAAATTTTATGGTTGTAACGTACCTACCATGAATACCTGAGATCACATCATAAATGAAAGAACTATGTATCCGCTCTTCAGTTTCCTGGCCTCCTAGCTGCATTCAGCCAAAACAATCCAATAGGGCATTTGTCACGAGTGTTCGTTTTCTATACTAGACTACTAATTTGCCCGCACCTGTTCTGCCCGAGTTATGCTGACCTTTCTAATTCAGCTCTCTAAATTCAACTCAGTGAAATTCAAGGTCGCCGGCACGCGGCAAATGCCCTATTGTCAGAGGAGCTGAAAGGCGAAAACTGTATGGAAGTTTTTAGGAAAAAGGCAAGAGATTGGGCCCACGAGGCAGAAAAAAAGTAGACGATTAGCAGTAAGAAAATTAAAAAAATCTGAGTCAATGAGAGTCGAGTCAAAGAGAGTTGAAAGATTAGAAAAAGCTGCTAGCGTAGAAGTTCCAGAAGGCAGGGGAACTATTTGTATGGTACTCACTGTAGGCTTCATATTCGTCCTCCAGCTCCACTTCACTGTCCGAGTCATCCACATCCACCTGGGAAAGAAAATGAATCTTGTAATTAATTATCAAACCAGATTCACTTTGGATGAACTTCGATTGGGTGAAAACTGTTCACGGTGTAAGGGCCACAAACATGATCAAAACAGAGTTTGACAACAAATGAGCGTTTCTTAATACAGCAAAATAGAGTTGTCCCTCATAAAGTCAGACAAACACGGTTTAAGCAGACAGGTAAGAAATTTTTACAAGCCTTTTTGAGATATTGTAAGAAAACACAATGCTGCAGTTTTTGTTAACCCTTTCACCACCAGCCATCTTTGAGCCAAAAATTTCAATTAAACTTACTTGGCTACAAAAAAAAAGATTTTGTCTGCAATATTGCGAGATTTCTCTGTGACACATTTAGAATAGGGTCAATCCTTACTGCCCAAATTTAGGGACACACTATCATTGAATAATAGACCCTCATTTCAAGAGTTTTAATGACATGGGTGTTAAACCATTGTGGTGCAGAAATGCGACATTGGTGGTGAAAGGGTTAAAATAAAAAGATGCCGATGCCGAAAATAAACAAACTAAAAATAATAATTAAAAACCTACTACATTTCTGTCCTTCATAGGACCTAATCAGTCATTTTCACTGTTTCTGTAAAATGGCAGAGGATTTTGGAGCTCTGTATATAACATGAGCTAAGTAACCGCCTCCATGGAGCAGCTCGGCCTGTCGTATGTCACACACACCATCATACATTAGGGCAGAGAACAAGCGTGATATGCATATCTATCCATAAAACATTCAGGATAGAAACACAAGCAAGATTAAAAAAATTCTGAAAGTTCGACTTTACTTTTCTAGGCAGGAGAATGGGCTAATAGGAAGCAGCAACAAAACAGTGATTAGAATTCTGTTCTAAAAACACCAGGAACGTAAAATTCTGTGCAATTTGAAAATACAGTTCAACGAAGATTAAGGACTATATCTCTCCATATAAACTGAGCACGTCCCCGTGGGGATACCGGGGCGTCTTTCGCAAAAATAGTTCCCCCACCTTCTGTGCTTGTAACTTCCTCTAATCTACCACTCTCTTTGACTCTGTCTTTTCCCTTTGCTTTCTGTCATCTGCTATCTTTCTGACTTGTTGGCCCATTCTCCTGCCTTTTTCCAAAACAAATCTTCCAGATAATTTTTCTCCTTCGAGATCCTCTGAAATCGGAATGTGTCGGCTGTACGCAGCGGAGAGACCAGTGAAAACTGAAAACCGGACACATACGTACCTTACCCATTATGGCCATATGGCCCGGGAACGAATAAGAAGAAGAAACTGAGCACACAGACTGACCCCATTGAGCAGCACGGCCTGTCGGATGTTGCACACTCTGTCGTACATTAGGACAGAGAACGAGCGTGATACGTATATCTCTCCATACAAACTGAGCACACACAGTGTAGAGTGGCACAGTGGTAGCGCGTTCGCTTCGTGTCAAGTAAACCCGAGTTCGAACCTGGGTACAGGGGATTTGTCCTCTCACTTTGCACTAGGCCTTGCGGTCTGAACGTGGAGTCTTTCAGATGAGACGATAAACCGAGGTCCCGTGTGCTCATGCACTTAGCACACGTTAAACCTAGTGGCAACGAAAAAGTTGTCATTTGGTCCAAAATTTACCACCCTCCCTTCCTTCCTCATCAGTCACACAAAAATCGCATGAAAAAAAAAAAAAAAAAAAAAAAAAAAGTGGCGCGCCTCTGGCTGCGACCTCTCCAGGTGGGAGCAACCCGAATTTCACAGACGCCTCTGTGACTATAATGTACCTAACCTAACCTAAAGCACACAGACTGACCCCATTGAGCAGCACGGCCTGTCGGATGTCGCACACTCCGTCATACATTAGGACAGAGAACAAGCGTGATACGTATATCTCTCCATACAAACTGAGCACACAGACTGACCCCATTGAGCAGCACGGCCTGTCGGATGTCGCGCACTCCGTCGTACACCAGGCGGCTGGCCTCGATGAACTCGTTCTCGTCCACCTCCAGCTGGGGGCTGGAGTTCAGGGCGTCCACCGCCAGCTCCACCTTCTCCGCAAAGTTGGGCATGACTGCAAAAACAACAGGATAACTGGATATATGGCTTGTAGGATAACTGAGACAGACAGTAAAAGAAAGACATTTTTCTTTATAAAAAAAAAGAAAAAGAAAAAAAAATAGATTTTATATTTTAATTTCCAACCCGTGGGGATACCGGGGGGTCTTTTGCATAAATAGTTCCCCCACCTTCTGGAAGTTCTGTGCTTGTAACTTCCTCTAATCTGTCACTCTCGTTGACTCTGCCTTTTCCCCTTGCTTGCTGTCATCTATTATCTTTCTGCCTTTCCGACCCATTCTACTGCCTTTTTTCATGAAACACTTTCCAAAAGATTTCCTCCAGCCGAAGACGGACACGCTGGGCCTAATTATTTCTTACTTAGGCGCATAACGGCAGCATGATGCATCTGCGCTCATAATTGATAGGAAACTGTCTGAGCGATCGAAGAAGAAGAAGAATATTTCAATTCTCATTGCGCTCTCCCAGTTCCGTCGAGTACATAGCCTTCATAGGCTCCTTCGACGTATAATACCAGAACCAGAAGAAACTGCCTATCTCAAACTCAGGCAATTGTCTGCAACAATGGTCACAAAAGAACCCCCTGAAGGAATCGTCCAGTAATGTCAAAAACGTTGATCAGTGATATGATTCAAAGACACTGCTGGTGTAATTTTCTTTTTTAAATCACCAGGATTTTTCAAGGTTCCAGAACTTGTGGGTACCCTGCCCTCTTCAAAATGACGCGAGGGTCATGACGAGTATGGGAACAAGCCTTCCGCTGCTAACAATATAAAATCTTAGACTTCAATCCTGTTGCTCATGTCATTTAAGAAGAATGAAAAAAAAAAAACCCCAAAACAACCAACGTAGTATATAACAGTAGCACAGCTGCCAACTTTTCCCAAACAAAATCCTGGGGGGGGGGGGGGGCGGGGGGGAGGGGTTTGGATGGGAGAGCATCCCCCCTCCCAGAGTGGGGGTCAGGGCAGCCCCGTAAAGCTGAGAAACTTTTTCGTGGCAAGGTTACTTCAATGGTGGCGGGAGACAGGCCTAAAGACCGCCAAACAAAGGAAGTAGCCCCCGCTTCCGACATGCGCAGTACGAACTCTGCTCTGCGAAGTTTCCTGAAACCCAGTTTCGGTTATCGGGTTTCATAACACTCGTTTCTAAGGCCATCTAAGCTGGAAATTTCAAAATCCGGGAGTTTCATGTGATTTCCGGGAAAACCGGGAGAGGTGACAAAATCCGGGAAGCTCCCGGATTTACCGGGAGGGTTGGCAGGTATGCAGTAGTGACAACATCCACATTTTTGCCCACAAGGAACATAATGTAACTGACAGAAAGATCTACCGTCATTTTCGGGTTATAAGGCGATGTTTTTTTCTCCAATTTCGACCTATGCGCCTAATAAGCGAGGGCGCCCTATTAGTGAACAAAACTGTAAGAAAAGAGGCAACGATTGCCGTGTTCAGTACAGGCTACTGTGAGTCAGACATTGAAAGTGGTCACGAGCTGTCGATACGACAAATACTCGCGTTAAAATGCTTCAAAATCCCTATTATCGTCCGAGATACCGTCCAACAGATGCCATAACCCTTCATTGGATGTAAAAAGCATCGTTGTAGAGCTTAAAATGCGATAATTCTATCAGTTTTCACGAAGAAAAGTCCAAACACAACAACAGGAAGCAGCTCAAACGGAAGTTCGATTATTTGACAGGGGAACCAACTCTCGTTTATGACAGCAGTAATGGCGGTCGGTAAGCGTCTACAGGACGCATACGGGATTCAAAGCTCGACTTTCTTTTGCGAGGTGCCTTATAAACGAGGGCGCCTTTTACTTTAATTTTTTTAGATTTTTCTTGAAAATTGCCCTATTCGCCTGATACACAGCAGCGTCTAATGATCCGAAAAATACGGCAAATAAGATGCTTTTTCCACCAACAGATAATCTTCTCCGTCAGACAAAAGTATACCCCGTGGGGATACCGGGGGGTCTTTTGTATAAATAGTTCCCCCACCTTCTGTGCTTGTAACTTCCTCTAATTCTGTCATTCTCTTTGACTCTGCCTTTTCCCTTTGCTTACTGTCATCTGCTATCTTTCTGTCTCACTGGTCCATTCTCCTGCCTTTTTTCTATAAATTCTTACAAAGATTTCTTCAGCCAAAGTCGGACATGCTGGGCCTAACTATTTCTTAGTTAGGCGCATAACAGCAGCATGACGCATCCACGCTCATATGACAGGAAGCTGTCTGAGCGAACGAAGAAGAAGAAGAAGAAGAAGAAGAAGAAGAAGACTTTAATTTTTTTAGATTTTTCTTGAAAATTGCCCTATTCGCCTTATATATGAAATACACAGCAAGCGCCTAATGATCCGAAAAACAAGTAAATAAGATGCTCGCTCTTTCCACCAAGAGATAATCTCTTTCAGATAAAAGTATGAAGGTTTCCCTTACTCTGGTCGCGCAGCATGGACACAGCCTCCATGACTCGCTCGGTGTAGCGGCCCGGTTCGAAGTTGTCCATCTCGGCGGTGACCACGTTGCACACGCGCGCTGACCGCCCCCGAATGGCCCCAGCCGTGCGGTCCAGCGTGTCCGCGTCGTTCTCCTGCAGAGCGATGACGCACTTGTTCACATCCTCCAGGATGTGGTTCTCTGTCAACACACACATAATAATGCGATGACACTTGTTCACATCCTCCAGGATGTGGTTCTCTGTCACACACACACACACATAATAATGCGATGACACTTGTTCACATCCTCCAGGATGTGGTTCTCTGTCAACACACACACACACATAATAATGCGATGACGCACTTGTTCACATCCTCCAGGATGTGGTTCTCTGTCAACACACACACATAATAATAATGTGATGAAGCACTTGTTCACATCCTCTGGTTCTCTGTCAACACACACACATAATAATGCGATGACACACTTGTTCACATCATCCAGGATGTGGTTCTCTGTCCACACACACACACATAATAATGCGATGACGCACTTGTTCACATCCTCTGTGAACAGACACAATAATGCGATGACGCACTTGTTCACATCCTCCAGGATGTGGTTCTCTGTCAACACACACACATAATAATAATGCGATGACGCACTTGTTCACATCCTCCAGGATGTGGTTCTCTGTCAACACACACACATAATAATAATGCGATGATGCACTTGTTCACATCCTCCAGGATGTGGTTCTCTGTCAACACACACATAATAATGCGATGACGCACTTGTTCACATCCTCTGGTTCTCTGTCAACACACACACATAATAATGCGATGACGCACTTGTTCACATCCTCTGGTTCTCTGTCAACACACACATAATAATAATGTGATGAAGCACTTGTTCACATCCTCCAGGATGTGGTTCTCTGTCAACACACACACATACTAATGCGATGACACACTTGTTCACATCCTCCAGGATGTGGTTCTCTGTCAACACACACATAATAATGCGATGACGCACTTGTTCACATCCTCTGTCAACACACACACATAATAATGCGATGACACACTTGTTCACATCATGTCAACACACACACACATAATAATGCGATGACACACTTGTTCACATCCTCTGTCAACACACACACATAATAATGCGACGCACTTGTTCACATCCTCTGTCAACACACACACATAATAATGCGATGACGCACTTGTTCATATCCTCTGTCAACACACACACACACATAATAATGCGATGACACACTTGTTCATATCCTCCTCCAGGATGTGGTTCTCTGTCAACACACACATAATAATGCGATGACGCACTTGTTCATATCCTCCTCCAGGATGTGGTTCTCTGTCAACACACACATAATAATGCGATGACGCACTTGTTCATATCCTCCTCCAGGATGTGGTTCTCTGTCAACACACACATAATAATGCGATGACGCACTTGTTCACATCCTGTCAACACACATAATAATGCGATGACGCACTTGTTCACATCCTCCAGGATGTGGTTCTCTGTCAACGCACACATAATTTCAGGCATGAGATTCAGAAATCATGATTTAGGCTGAAAAGCGGCCTAAAAAAGGCTGAAGCCCCCTGAAACTGAAGCTTTTTGTATATTTTTGTATATTTTTGTTATTAAACTAAGCTTTTTATAAAACAGCCTTAGAAGTCGAATTGATACATTTTCATTCACTCATAGGAAGCAATTTCTATACTCAGTTGGTCTCTTTTGTATCTTAACAAGCGCGAAATCGCAATAGTTTGTGGCATGTGGTCTATTTTTACCACTCCAATCATGAGTTACCTCCCCTGGCTTTTCAATAATTTTAATCTGTAAACCAGAATGTTATCTCTGCACCATTTCGTAACTTTTTATATCTTTTGGAAAACATTTAAAACTATGTATCCTACTTATACTCATCAAAAGAAGCACCGCATACTCGTCGTGTCTGTTGTAGTGTCTGTATTACATATGTTTATTATTTTGTACGCTTTTAAAATACATCATTTTAAAGAGCGGCCAGAAGTGTAGCCTCGATTTGAAGTGCGACAATTTTGTCAAAATGTGAGACAATTTTGGACCGACAGACCGACAAAGTGAGTTATAGGTTTGTGGCTTGAGCCACAAACAAAAATGACCTGTGGGGCCATCAAAAAGCCTGAAATCAGCCTAAATGCTGAACAATCTCATGCCTGAATTACTATGCGAACATGCGGGCGCGTGAAAGGCCATGACTCTAAAACAGAGGGATTTGCTGCAAGTGCTGCAGCCAAAACAGCAGATGCCTCCTCTGCTATACAGAAGTCATAGTCGGAAACGACACACTGGCATAAAAAAACATACAAAGGTCTATTGTATCCACAAACAATCTGCAGGGTCTACTGTATCCACGAACAATCTGCAGGGTCTACTGTATCCATGAACAATCTGCAGGGTCTACTATATCCATGAACAATCTGCAGGGTGCGCACTCACCGGACACGGCCAGGAAGTCGTGGATGATGGTGATGTCGTCCACGGACTCGGTCAGCAGACGGACCTGTTTCTCCCAGGCCTCCTTGAAGGTGTCCATCACTCTACTGTTGGCCCATCCTTACACTAGCCAATCTGCAGTGTGCGCACTCACCGGACACAGCCAGGAAGTCGTGGATGGTGGTGATGTCGTCCACGGATTCGGTCAGCAGGCGGACCTGCTTCTCCCAGGCCTCCTTGAAGGTGTCCATGTTCTCCTGGGCCGCCTTGGACCGCGGCCGGGCCGCCAGCACCCGTGCCGCATTCACCACCTGACAGAACACCGCACCGATAACAGTGTTAACTAATTCTGAAGCTATGTGCATCTCTAACACTCAAAACTCCCGTCTGATGCACTGGGTTCCCTATGACACCACTTTGAAGATTACGCCTTGGCTTAGGGCTGTGTCAGACCAACTGACATAGGCTAGAACACCAAGGCTACATCAAAATGTTGCTATGCTCTGCATAGTTATGTGGGGATTGTCTTTAGCGATGACAAGCCCCTAGCATAACATCATCAGTCTCCAAAATCCCCCCCAAGACAGAGTGTGGCTGCCCACGTGGCGGGGCAATAAAAAACGGTCACACGCGTAATGTTCTCATCCCTAGCTGGTGTATTTGAACCACAGTGTTCAAGTGCTTAAGCTGTTGGGATGATCCCTGGAGTCTTTTAGCCAGGGTACGTCAACTACAACAACTGAGCTTAACCCTTTCACTACCAGTCACCTTTTGGCTCCACAATGATTGAACACCCATGTTACTAACATCACTTGATCAAGTCAGTGTCTGTTAATCAATGACCTTATGCTCCTAATTTGTGAGGTAAGGATAGGCCTTATTTCATACATTTCATAGGGGAATTCCCAGTATAGCAGACGCCATTTAACAAAATACTTTTTCCCACATAAATTTGACAATGCTTACGGCTAAAAAAAAAAAAGAGTCTGGAGGACAAAGAGTTTCGGTCCACAATGAATGAAAAATTCAGTCAGCAGCAAAGAAAGAAAAGACAACAGGCAAACACACAAGTGTGTGACAAAGAAAAAAAGAACACAAAGCGTCGGGTGAAAGCCGGATGATAATACCAGCCTTGTTTGTCCTTTCTGTGACAGTGATAGTAACCCCCCCCCCCCCGTGGGGATACCGGGGGTCTTTTGTATAAATAGTTCCACCTTCTGGAAGTTCTGTGCTTGTAACATCCTCTAATCTGTCACTCTCTTTGACTCTGCCTTTTCCCTTTGCTTACTGTCATCTACTACTATCTTTCTGCCTTACTCGGGTCCATTCTCCTGCCTTTTTTCACGACTTTCAAAAACATTTCCTCCAGCCGAAGTCGGACTTGCTGGGCCTAACTATTTCTTAGTTAGGCGTATAACGGTAGCATTACGCTCATAATTGACAGGAAACTGTCTGAGCGATCAAAGAAGAAGAAGTACCTTCTGGATGAAAAAAACCCGCAAAAGAACTCCCCCGAATTTCTGACCTGTGGACAGAGGGCGTCAATCTCTGCAGCGGCCATCCTCACAAGCTTCACCCCATCCTCATTGCTGGACATGGAACAGGCCAGGTTCGCCACCTATGAACACACACACAGGTAACACCAGTGAGAGAACAGTCTGCATGTGTTAGTTGGGGTTCCTACTCGGAGCCATAAGGTCAGGTCAGGTCAGGGTAATGAGGGCAACTAGGCCTCGCGGCCTCTGAAGTGCCCTTTCAATTTAGTTTTTGTAGTATTGGGCACAGCTGTGACGGTTTTTGATGACTCAATCAGTCATGTTGGTATCTCAATTCTGTCAATTTAGGGTCTTTGTCCAGGAGGTTTTTAAACTGGTTAAGGTTTGGTGCAAGCTTGATTTGTGCAGAGAGGTTATTCCAATACTTGGCAACTCTGTTAGCAAAAAAATGTTTTCTAATGTTAGTTCTGCTGTATTGTATTAGTATTTTTAATTCACAGCTTCTAGTTTTCGAATAGTTTGAGGGCTGAAACAATCTTTTGTTAGTAAAGTCAGTATTGTTAAAAAATTTCAAAACATTTATCAGGTCTCCACGCAGCCTCCTGTATTTCAAGGATGGCAAATCCAGCTTGCGCAGCCTTTCACCATAGTCTTTATTTTTAAGAGATTTTATCAGTTTAGTAGCTCTCCTCTGGCATCTTTCAATTGTCTTGTAGTCCACATAAGGCAAATAAAAAGAAAAAGGAAAAGAAAATTACCTAAGGGGAATTTTCTCTACTGAACATCAATCACATTGCAAATGAAAACAACTCAGAGAACAAAACCAACAGCCCCCACAACTGCCAGCCAGTATGGGTTGAGGAAGACAAGCAGTGAGCTTGTCAAAAATTCCCCTTAGGTAATTTTCTTTTTGTTTCCTTTTTATTTGCCTTATGGCTCCGAGTAAGAACCAAAACTAACATAAACAATCCGGAGTTGGAAAGTATCTTTGCTCAAGTCTGTATGTGTTTTCAACATGTACATGTTTGGTGAAGATTGTCAGTTTGTGTGTACTGCTCAACCTCTACCCCCTCTCTCGTCCTCTGCTTTCGCTGCCTTGATCAGAGAACCACTTTATCTTTAAAACAAAAATCTTTCTGCAGACCCCCATGTGGATGTTACATGGGCCTCTCTCAGTACAACTAGTCCCCCCACCTTCTGCAAGTTCATGACTATAACTCTCTTTTCCATCCTGTACTATTCTCCTGCCTTTCTCCTAAAAGCTCTTTTGAACAATGCTCTCCTTTGAACTCCTCAAATATGAGATTCCGTTAGTCTGAGGACACTTAAAAACACACTGATGCACCACGATTAAGTCCCTTGGTTTTTTTCTGGGTAGCTGTGACCCACATACAAATGTCCCCAACTTAAAATTGAGGCTGCTCTTTAAAATGATGTTTCGTTTTCAATTTGGGGACATTTGTATGGGAGTCAAACCTGGTCAAAACAAGATTTCTTACCAGCTATAAGTGGGAAAGCACGTGAAACCCGTGATTTTGACACGGTGGGTCTTTATAAAGAGACCAGGAAACTGACGATCACACACATACGCACTTTACCCATTACGGCGATGGACTGGTAATAATAATAATAATAATAATAGTACATTTATATAGCGCTTTACCTCAGATGAAGAAGAAGAAGAAGAAGAGGAAAGAGAAGAAGATTAGCACAGACATCAAGAACTGACCTCCACCAGTTTGTTGGCGTGTTCGGTGAAGACCTGTGCGTACTCCTCCACTCCCCTCTCATCCCCCGCCTTGGCCGCCTCGATCAGCACCAGCAGGGGCACGTTGGTCTCCAGGAAGGTGTCTGACACGTGGTCCACCACCGCCTTACGCAGCTGTGGACGACAATGACGATGATAATGATGATGATAATAACACTGCCTCGATCAGCACCAGCAGGGGCACGTTGGTCTCCAGGAAGGTGTCTGACACGTGGTCCACCGCCTTACGCAGCTGTGGACGACAATGACGATGATAATGATGATGATAATAACACTGCCTCGATAAGCACCAGCAGGGGCACGTTGGTCTCCAGGAAGGTGTCTGACACGTGGTCCACCACCGCCTTACGCAGCTGTGGACGACAATGACGATGATAATGATGATAATAACAATGCCTCGATCAGCACCAGCAGGGGCACGTTGGTCTCCAGGAAGGTGTCTGACACGTGGTCCACCACCGCCTTACGCAGCTGTGGACGACAATGACGATGATAATGATGATGATAATAACACTGCCTCGATCAGCACCAGCAGGGGCACGTTGGTCTCCAGGAAGGTGTCCGACACGTGGTCCACCACCGCCTTACGCAGCTGTGGACGACAATGACGATGATAATGACGATAATGATGATGATAGCAACAATGCCTCGATCAGCACCAGCAGGGGCACGTTGGTCTCCAGGAAGGTGTCTGACACATGGTCCACCACCGCCTTACGCAGCTGTGGACGACAATGACGATGATAATGATAATAATGACGATAATGATGATGATAGCAACAATGCCTCGATCAGCACCAGCAGGGGCACGTTGGTCTCCAGGAAGGTGTCTGACACATGGTCCACCACTGCCTTACGCAGCTGTCCACATAATTAATAACAATAACTCATTCTCTCTCTCTCTCTTTCTGTCTCACACACAAATACGTCACCCCCCCCCCCCCCCCACTTAAACCCCGCATTTCCACACACACACACCCTCCCACACCCCCACACTTAAACCCCGCATTTCCACACCCCCACACTTAAACCCCACATTTCCACACACAGCTGTTTCCAAGCCCTACCTGTCGCCTCAGGTCGCGCGTCTTCTTGTTCATGTTGTCGATGGCCTTCTCCAAGTCCGCGCTGGGCTCTCGCCGACCAGCCTGCAAACCACAACCACCACCCCCGCAACAATCAGTCCTAGGCCTTCACCAAAACGGCTGTTACGGTTGGCTTTTGGGGACCACACACGACTCAAGCAGAAAATTAAAAAAGCGGCGACAAGCTCAAACAAATAAACACATGACAGTGATGCCAAACTGAATGTGTTTAACCCTTTCACCGCCAAAGTCGCATTTTAGCACCACAGTGATTTAACGCCTATGTCACTAAAAGGTATCGAATTGGATCTGTTATTCAAAGACCCTATTGTCTTAGTTTTGGGAAGTAAGGATTTAGATATTACTTTATATGTGCCACAGAAGAATCCCCAATACTGCAGATGGATTTTGTTCTCTACCCAGGGAAATTTGATGGAACTTTTTGGCTGAAATATGGCTAGCGGTAAAAGGGTTAAGATATTCATTTCCGTTGTTGAAGGAAGCAGAATTTGAAGAGCACTGACAAAATAATTTGTTTTGTCTGACAAGATCACTATTTGTGGTAAAAAAACAAAAACACAAAAACAAAGACACAACATCATATAAAAAAAAATGTCCCCCCACAACTCTTTAAAACTTCTCCAGAGATGGTGGCATATCTAGTTTTTACAAACAGGTGTGTTTTTAAGGCTGTTTATGTATATGAATTAATTTTAATGAATTACATTGAAACCCAAACATTACGCATAATTAACTGCTGGGTTTTTTTAAATTAAGGATTTCATAATCTTCACTATTTCACACCAAATGTAAAAATCAAATTTTCATCTGTTTTCATAGTTTATCTAGGCATTATTGGTTAAAAGCACCTTAAGTTTCGACTGCACTTTAACTTAAGTGCTATATTGTCTTGTAGTCCAAAATTTTAAGTATCATAGCATATCATTATGATTATGTGCAGATCAGTACATAAATATCAATTTTGTTTAAAAAAAATATATATATATACATATATTATGAAAACAGCTGGGTTCTGTAATACAATTTTTAAAAAAAATACCCACTATACAAATGTCTGCTTTTATAAGTTGGACAAAATATCTCCATAAGGAGTTGTTGGCAAGGTTTCTTTTATTTGTCATTTAAGTTTGATATATGTTTGCATTAATACTTATCCTTATGGGGAAAATGTTAATATTTTAATTATTTACTAATTTAGACTCACTTCTCACTACAGATGTGAATCAGTCTTTCCATTCAGATCCCGAGAATTAGGAAGCAAAAAAAAAAAATCAGAAAAATATATTAAGACCAGAAGGTGCATTTCAATTATTCTCACTACAATATTTATAAGCAAAACATTAGGTCGTAATTTTATAATGAACATTTACAAAAATAGAAACACATAAGCCTTCAATGGTGTCCCCTTTTCTCTCTACAATGAATTCAACAAATAGGAACAAAATCAATGGAAAGTTTACTTCTTTTCATCAGTTCTTCGCGAACCTAATCACACATGCACACGCACACACACATCAAACTTCTGTCTGAAGTTATATACTCACACACACACGCACACACACACACACCAAACTTCTGTCTGAAGTTATATACTCTGTCATAAAAAACAATCTCCATGTTCCATTTTAAAGTGCAAAACTCAATAAACAAATATTTTGAAATGCAAAACTCAATAAACAAATACTTTGAAGGAAGGGAGATAATTCTGAGCAGGTTGAAGTTCCCTCGCTTCAGGGGTGGGACCAGCAAACAATCCTCTCTCCTCTAGCTCACCCATATCCCTTTCCATGCTCCCCGACACCCCACCCCACCCTTCTCTCCATCACCCACCCTTCCTCCTTACCCACCTTTTTTTTCTGGATAGAAAAACTACAAAGGCTGTAAGTTTGTTGAAGAATTTGTGGCATTGTTTTGTTTGTTTGTTTGTTAATATACATGTAACTATATATACATGTACACGACTTACCTAAACTATAAGTCTGTTACCTCAACTCCTTTACCTCTTTTATTCTTAAAAGATTGTAGTGAAGTTCACACAACAAACGTTAAACCATGCACATGCCCACCAAATGAATTTAAAAAAAATCTACCAGCATTCCAATACGAAAAGAAAAAGAATGGAAGAACTGAACACATTATGATTACGTGATGCACATATGATACATGCACACAAGGCACCAACCTAATTTTTCATGTTAGAAAAAGTAGTCAACAACCTTTAAAATGTCCTTTTTAAAAAGATTAAAGCATTTTTATTTTTCTTGATTCAATGAGCTGTGTGGGATCAACGCCACTGTACGGCCCAGAAGATGGGACAGAAGAAAAAGTCCTGTTTGATAGCAATTCTGTAAAAACAAACAAAACTTTCTTGAATTTTAGATTTCTGCAGAATTAGACATGTTTGACGTCAAACTTCTAAGTTAAGATTTAAAATTAAACCTACATTTTCTGATTATCAATCAAGAGACGATGTTTGTATTCCATGGAAGCAAAATCTTAATTTCTGCACACACAAAAAAACTTTACTGTGCTTTGCTTTCTCATACACCCTCACACGTATGGAAAAAAAATCGTCACACTTGTAGCTTAACTATTTCACTTTCTGCAGTTTTATTTTTTAGAAAGATTTGAGACTTCTTTTCTTTCTTTTTTAAAGTTACCTCAGCAACAATTTTGGATCACAACTTTTGCCCAAGTTCTTCACAGAAGGTGCAGGACAATTCTGAGGTTCCTTTGCAACCTTTATTGCATAACTGCCTTAGTCTGAGGGGAAGCAATTATGCTTTAACCCTCATGCATTCGCATTTGTTATATAAAAAGCTTCTTCTAGGTTCAGATTCTTTCACATGTTTTCGGGAAAATCTGTCTTCTGAAGCACACAGAGCGCCATACAGTTACTATCACATCACTGCAAGTGAGAAGCTTCTTCATAGTGTGTGTGTAACGAGCCAGAACTTAGTACGTGATGAAAATGCCATCAGAGGGGGTCTCAGAGTGGGGGCAAGCTATGGGCGGTTTAGGGCGGTTTGAATATACAGAGGCAACTTCCGGCTGGGCGGTTTGTGGCGGAATAAATGCAAGAGGGTTAACTTTTAAGCATATGTTAGTAATAGTTACCATTATCGGGTCATTAAAAGTAATTCTGCCAAGTTTCAATATGACTGGTTCAGTAGTTTAGGCTGTAGAGAATTTAGCAGGAAAATGATCACTTATGTACACACAGACTCTTTGTTTGAGTTCAGTATACCCCCATTCTTAAAAAAACGACAACTGGAAGAACAAAAAGACAACGCATGCTGATTATTTGGTTAACACATTAACAGAAAAATGGATCAAACGTTTGTTTGTAGTTTTAAAAACATAGTGACAACTATCCTCAAGTATTCTTTCAGATCTTTCTTTTGAATTAACAACATCAATATTACTTGTGCAAGATTAAATTTTAACATAGAATTGGTTTTGTTTGGATATTATAAAAATTGTAAAACAGACGAAGGATTTGACCAGATTATACTGTATGCAAACTATTGTATTAATAAATGTAGAATAAATGAAGTAACACTGTGAATGTGCAATGTTTTATAAGAGATCTGAGGAATATGCATCAAACAGAAAAATATGTTTACTCTATGGACATGAAATACTTTGATTTTTGTAAAAAAAATGGTTTCCTTATACAAACTTAATTGAAAAATAATATACTTGTCATGTTGACTTCCCCATACATCTTTGATATATCATGATTGCTTTTCCCCATGTGATTTTTACATATATGTCTATGTGCTGATACTGAATGTCTCAAATGTAATCGTTCCACTGTGCTTTTTAAAAAAATGATTAATAAATTTTTAAAAACATCAATGGAAATGGTAGGTACTCAAGGGAATGGTAGTTATTTCTGTCATTATATTACGTTCACATCAGGAATGCACATTATACCAACAATCAAAAGACAAACAACAAAAAGCACAATATTCATGTCACAACAATAATAATTAACACGCGTTGCACTATCTATCCATAAACAGCTACAACTTCAACAGACGTCAAAGGGAAATTATAGACCAACAAGAAATCACTGGTAGGTAAACAGAACTCGGCAAAACCAGTTCTGTTTCTCCTCATTCAAGTTATCATTAAAAAGCTGCCACTTGTTAAATCAGTAATCATAAAAACAAAACAAAAACCACCAACAACAACAACAACAAACAACAATCTGAGAAAGAGAAAAGAATGAAGTCCATTGTACTAGTTGTTTACTGGTAAATTAAAGTCTAAACGGCAGTACAAAAAACACCTCCTTGACAGAAATCAAATCAGAAAAAGACAGCATGACAACACAACAACGCAAACACATTTAGCATAACAAAAGTGTCCCTGGATAATCAATCACATGCATTATTATTATTATCTCCGTAGGCTGTATGGTTAAGAAGACAAATATGGACAAAAGGGTGATGACCCATTTCAAAGGAAGACAGTCCACTCATTTTGTTATCAATAAAGACATGTTCCCAGGTGGAGAGGCAGGCATTCATTCACGGCATGCAGACCAGCAGGCACATTACCTGGGTGGCTTTATTCTGAAACCGCGGCTTCCTGCACTGGTTACCCAAACAGTCAAACATTATTTTCTACTGAAAATAAATCCATGATGCACTTTCGGTTTGCAACACACTTTTTTTCTTTCTTTTTAAAAAATTTGAGATGGTTACCCAAACAGACAAACATTAATTTCAATTTAAAAAAATCCCTGATGTTCAGTTTGCAACATCTTCAAAAAACAACAACTTAGATGTTGAGCATAAGCACTTTTAAACTAATATCCCAGAAAGACTGAATAGTGTGAGGTTCTAGCATCGCCAATCTCATCTCTCCGAAACACTCAAGGCATTTTAAACAGATCAACCGTAAACTGGTCAGAAATAATGTCTAAAAGTCTAACCAGTTGAGAAGAGAAACCTATACACTAAATTTCCAATCATCAAACCAAAGCACAAAACTTAAAACTACTGCCGTTTGATCTATGACTAAGCATCCTAAAATTGTCCGAAAGTCTAAGGAGACAAAAGAAAACGCAGTCACACACACAAAAATCCCATCTTGAGACCAAAGCACAAAACTTCAGACTAATGCTGTTTGAAATATGCATTGACAAATACACAGAACAAACGCAAAGAGCACACCAGGAAGCTGTCTTAAAACAGAACTCCAAAACAGGCATCAGAACAGTCTGAAGTCCAATCCTCTGAAACCCGCGGTCCAAGGGCCACCAAGGCCCCAGACTATAGAAGGTCAACACTGAGATCAGTTCCCAACATGACCAAAAAGGCTTAATGCAGGGAGAAATCACTATAAAATGCTATTTCAGAAAAAAACACGATATCTCTAAATAAAAAGGCAAAACCTCTGACAGAAATTCTCACTCCTCTGAAATTAGCTGGTCCTCTGACAATTCTGATGCCTGCCAAAAGCTGGTTCACCCGATTAATGCACACATCAAGAAAAGTGGGGAAGAAATGTGCAAACACAAATTAACAATTCTGCCAGTGGGCTTTTCAAAAATAATATCTTGAACACGCTAGCAGGATTGCAACACAGATCATACAAACCAAAAGAAAAAGCAACAACAGTTTGCCTGCGATGACTATAAATGACATCATCAGAAGAGAGACCAAGGCCAATTAATAATAATAATAGGATGTTTGTTTACAAATTAAAACACAAATGAGTGGCAACCATTCAGAGACAGACAGTGGCTGAGACAGAGAGAGATTGCTTCTTACTTCTTCACATAAAATTCAGTCTTTACTGCATGCCACAGCCCCGTACTAGGATATATACTGCTACTCACCAGTGTTAATTTTGATGCACATATATATGTGTGTCTCTGACGTTCAAAACTGCCATCTGATGCACTGGGTATGAGACCAGTGCCTCATTAAACATAGGAAATATTCACCCGAAAAGTTTTTTTTTATCAAATGTTAAAACATCATAAAGAGAGACCCTTTAAAATATATAAGTGACCCCCTAAAAATCTAGAGGCAGTTTGCATGCTGATTCTGACCCCCTGATTTCGAACCCCCTGATTTTGAACCGTGATTCTGACCCCCTGATTTTGAACCCAATTCTGACCCCCTGACTTCGACACACACCCCAATTCTGACCCCCTGATTTCGACACCCCCCCCCCCCCCCCCCCCCCCTGATTTTCAACCCACATCTGACCCCCTGATTTTGACACCCCCCAATTCTGACCCCCTGATTTCGAACCCCCCCAATTCTGACCCCCTGATTTCGACACACACCCCCCCCCCCCCCCCAATTCTGACCCCCTGATTTCGACACCCCCCCCCAATTCTGACCCCCTGATTTCGACACACACACACACCCAATTCTGACCCCCCCTGATTTCGACCCCTGATTCTGACTCTGATTTCGAACCCTGATTCTGACCCCTGATTTCGAATCCGGATTCTCACCCCCTGATTTCGAAGAAAGAATGAACTAACACTGCTACTCACGTTCTTCTCGTACTCCGACAGCAGGTCCTGCAGGGCCTGGCGCACGGCGTTGCACTCGTGCACGATTCGCTCGCGCCGGTCGTCCCTGGTGCAGGAGGAGTCGGCCATGAGGGCCGCCCCGCTGATGATGCTCTCCAGGCGCTCCTCCAGCGAGGGCCGGCTTCGAATCTCGTTGTACGCCAGCGGGTCCATGATGATCTTTTGCTGCACAATCAGCGTCTTCACATACAGGGTCAATGTCATTTTGAAACAAGTTAGATTTGAATTTTTTTTTTTTTTAATGTTACCTTTATAAAGATTTTGTCAAACTAAATCAGAAGTATCTGCTCTGAATTCAAAAATAATATATTCTTTAAAAGCACCCCCCAACGTTTTTACAAAAAAAAAGTACGCTAAAAACCATAATAACAACACGGTTTATGTACATTGGTAATTAAAACAAATAAGCAATAACTGGAAATAAAATCACTTTAAAAAGCCGTACTGCCAAAACTTGTGCTCAAGTCTCACAGGTGCATGCAGTGACCAAAACGCTTGCCTGAACTTTCTTGCCGAAACCTAGTGCACAAAAGAATGATATCATATTAAAGAGCCCTTTCTTCAGGCACTCAGCTGCCTGAAGCAGCATCAAATTGCCTGAATTCAGGCTTCAGGCATACATGCACCCCTGTCAAGATGAAGCATCTCATCACCAGTAAATTCTCTGATCAACAACTTCTGATTCTCTGAAACTGGCCAACCCTCTAACAATTCTGAAGCCTGCCGATCCACAGGGTACTCACATCAAGTTCATCGAGGGCGGAGGCCAGTTCTCCAGGCCCCTCGTAGGGGTGGGCATCGGAGGCCCCGGCAGCCTGAACAGCGGCGGAGATGATGTTGATGGCCTCGCACAGCTGTTTGTACGCGTAGTCCCTGTTGGCCTTGGCCGCCGCCAGCTCTGGGTGACGAACGTACGCCTGAAACCAACAACAAAACACAGACTTGTTTACCCCATCACAAGTCTTGAGCAGTCTGGATAGCTGAAATGAGTGGTTTTTGTGTGAAATGAGTAGTCCTCTTCATTAAACCATCAAATAATGTTCACTAAAAATGAGTAATTAGAGCATTATTTTCAATTTTGAATAGTAGAGGTCCAAATTGAGTAGAATACTACTCGAAAAGAGTAGAGTAAACAGGTCTGCAAACATAACAAGCCAGGGTTCGAGGATGGCTCTTGAGGTAACAGAGCTGATTCTAGGATTTTTAAAAAGTGGGGGCATTCCCCCCCCCCCCCCCCCAAGAATGAAAAAAGGGGGGCAGGTCCTATGGATACGAGGGGAAGGGGGTGGGGTGGGAAGGTTGATGATTCAATCTTCGCTAGCCATAGCCACTTCTTCAGCCACTCGTCTTGGAACCGGTGTTCCCTCGCACTAGTGCCGTTATCTTCGGGCTGCTTCTCCGAGACTGTTGATGCAGTAGCTGTTTCTGCAACATCTTCTGCACACTCGCTTGGCAGAGGATTTCTTTTTTTTACTTTGCCGCCACAAAAATCAAAGGCGAAGAGCGTCGTTGTCCGCTTCACTTCGAAGAAAATTCAACATGGCGGGTAGGACTCTTGCAACTTCTTGTCGGTAAAACGAGATGAACGCGATTGGTTGATTTACACTAACATTGTAAAGGAACCAATGAAATGTCGAGAAATCATTCATTCCTGCTTGATGCTTTCGGTTTGTGCAGACGATGGATTTAGTAGACGAAGCAATTCCCGCAGCGGGCAGTTCTGCAAATATGTGGGCGTTGGCCTGCGTTTATTGCGTGAAAGAACAGATTGGGGGGGGGGGGGGGGATTA
The DNA here is from genome assembly GCA_017654935.2 of Phymorhynchus buccinoides. Classification (NCBI taxonomy): domain Eukaryota; kingdom Metazoa; phylum Mollusca; class Gastropoda; order Neogastropoda; family Raphitomidae; genus Phymorhynchus; species Phymorhynchus buccinoides. Next base: position 23,363,510 of record CM065704.1, read on the forward strand.
CACCAATCCCGCGCCCTAGAATCAACTCTCAGGTCATGCATTCGCCTTGTAAAGCCAGGTTCATTTCCAAGCCATAGATGAAGTTTTTTCTGCTTATCCTATGCCAAACTTTACGGTTGAAACGCACAATCTTTTGGATGGGATGACAAAAACGAGGTCCCAGCGCTCATGCACTTCTGGCACATTAAAGAACCCCATGGCACAAAAGGAGTTGGCAGTTGGTCAAAAGCTACTCCTTCCCCCTTCCTCGTTCAGTCACACATAAAAATGTTGGTGCTGAGCCAGTGCTACAGATAAAAGTAAAAGTTTAACCTTGGAAGGCGCAGAACTCTGAAAAAGCTTACTACATTGACCAATTTTATCTTCCTACAATGATAAATTATGTGCATGTTGGCACTGAGCCAATGCTATCATTAATTAACCTTGGATATATTGAAGATATTGAGCTCAATGTAAACCCTTTTTGCTGAAAATGATCTCCTCTTACAAAAACATAAACAAACATTGCTGCTGAGCCAATGCTACAACAAAAAATATAACTCAATCAATCATTTATTGTCCCAATCTCATCAAAACAAGGACATTTGTCTTGCAATCGATCAATACACAAAACAAAAACACAAGAAAATGCAATAAATGCGAACACCCTAATAGGGGTGTCTGTACACGTGAGCACCCCCACCATGGCAACCAAGCGACAGGCCAGTCACAATATAACTTGCCCATCTAAACAAGGGGTTAAAGCCAGAGGGTTCTATCACTACTGTCAGCCTTCTTGACTCCTTTTGTCACACTGCCTTGTGGCTTTCACCCCTGGAAACAACAGTCTAACCTTGGACGTGGTGAGAAGCATCATGGTGTTCTTCTTCAGCATGGCCCGGGCCGCAGCCAGCTCATCGCGTCGCCTGGGGTCCTTCAGATCCTGAAACAACCAGTGTGAGCTGGAAAATAACTGCCTAAAACTTCTTTTCTTCTTCTGCGTTCCCAGGGCCCTAATAATGTCACAATGGGTACGTACGTGTCTGTTTTCCAGTTTTCACTGGTCTCCTCGCTGCATTCAGTCAATACATGTACATTCCGATTTCGGAGGAGCTCAAAAGGAGAAAACTATATGGAAGATTTGTTTGGGGGAAAAGGCATGAGAATGGGCCAAAAAATCAGAAAGAGAGTAGATGACACAATTAAGTGTGTTTTCTCTAAGTTTGTTTTTCCTTTCTCTGCAAGAGCACAAAATTTCTCTGAGAAGAAAGAACTAGATCGTACTAGGGTTAGCTTCACTAAGAAACGCAGACAGCAAAATGGTACAAACATACTAAGCTCTTCAGACAGAAACTTTCAGAGACGCCTCTCTAATTTTCAATTTTCAGGAACGAAAACCTTAATAATTCTGAGCACGTTATTATTTTTACAAATATGGCAAGAAAATGAAGCCAGCCATGTTAAGATTGTTTGCAACATTCAGTCAAAACAGCCTTTCGGGTCACTATTTGCATTCACTTTTGAAAGTCAGGAAGTGAAAACAGCCGTTGAAAAGCTTCAAAATGATAGCAGTACACAATTTCGGTAGTTTCCAAATTTTCTACTTTTAAATTTGGCGATTTTTTTTAACCTACCAGAAATTATTTTTTTAACACTGCAACCTCATTTCCTTTTAATTCTTAAATAAATATGGGACTGTTGTAAGATTAGGTGTTGCCAAACTTTCCTCACAAACTTTCCTTACAAATTGGGTGGCGTGCCTCTGGTTGCAACGCACTCTCCAGGTGGGAGCAACCCGAATTTCACGGAGACGCCTCTGTGACTATAAAGTACCTAATACCTAATAATACCAAACCAGCCTGGTATTGGAGTTCACGGCCTGTCAGTGGTAGAAACATACTATGATCTTCAGACAAGGGTGAAACCAGGAAATATGAAAAAGCAGGAAGGCCTGGGTTCTGGGATCCTTTGTGGGATAAAGGGGCGGAGTCGTTTGTGCAGGTCAAGGGATGAAGCCCCGAAGCTGAAGGCTTTTTTGTACACTTTTACTAATAAAATCAGAGCATTTAGAGACAGTTTTCATTTCTTTTAACAATAAAATGAGGTGGGTTTTTTCTCATTCCAGAGTAATTATTCTTCAATAAAGTATTGTTGTTGTTGCTGTTTTCGTTCCCCAGCTTAAACACTCTGGGGGCACACCCAGTGCCATGTGAACATTTTGCATAGCTTTGGGTGGGAAGATTACATGCATGGCTGCTTTTAAAGGACCCCACCACATGGGCGGCCATACTCCAACTTCAGGGGACTTCGCTCCATTCATTGAGCCACCCACACAATCACTCCACCCGTGGAGTGACAACCACCAACAATTCTTTATGGCGTGCAGGGAGAACTGCCACTGGTAAAGACAACTTCCATTGGACACAGCTGTATCATTTTGACATCGGCCATGGGTCAATTTCACTTGCATCACAAAGCACAGTGAATAGCCAAGGGCCATTAAGCATTGTAAATTCAGGATATCCTGAAGAAAAAAAACCCACCAAAATCAGGATTCCTGCTTTTTCTGCCATGTGGTTTCATCCATGTCTTCAGACCTGGCCTGGTGCTAGTACTCACGGCCTGTCTCTTGGCGGCCATCTCCTCCAGCTCCCCGATGCTCTTGCCCAGCGTCTTGAAGCTGTCCATCAGGCCCTGCTGACTGGTGGCATTCATCACGCCCTGCAGGTCGTCCTCCACCTGAACCACACGCCAAACACACACAACTCCAATGAGCACACACAACTCTAATGAACACACGCCAAACACACACAACTCCAATGAGCACACGCCAAACTCCAATGAACACACACCAAACTCCAATGAACACACACAACTCCAATGAGCACACACAACTCCAATGAACACACACCAAACACACACAACTCCAATGAACACACACCAAACTCCAATGAACACATGCCAAACACACACAACTCCAATGAGCACACACCAAACACACACAACTCCAATGAACACACAACTCCAATGAGCACACGCCAAACACACACAACTCCAATGAACACACACAACTCCAATGAACACACACAACTCCAATGAACACACACCAAACACACACAACTCCAATGAACACACACAACTCTAATGAACACACGCCAAACACACACAACTCCAATGAACACACACAACTCCAATGAACACACACCAAACACACACACAACTCCAATGAACACACACCAAACACACACAACTCCAATGAACACACACCAAACACACACAACTCCAGGGGTCATTATCACTAAAATATCCATTTCCATACCAGGGCTCCCAGGGACCCCCATTGAAGCACTAAAATTCTCAAGGACCCTCTAAAAGAATGTGCAGGGGGTCCCATGGATGCATTAGAAAAAATATTTTTAACATTTGCAATGCCACTGGGTCCCTCTATCCTGCCTCTAGGACCCTATATACTGTAAGTGAAGGAGTCCCTGGGACCCCTTGTTTTGCGTGACGATTGGGAGCCCTGCAAACACCGAAATAAAATATTTCCTGTCGGCCTAAAGGACTGATCAATATTCCCCTTCATCTGATGACATCATCAAGCACGTATGTGATACGTTATTTCGCATTCAAGATGTTAAAGTGTAGCAGATGTCTGAAATTGTGTAAAAAGTGACTAAATATATATGTATATATGTAGACTATGAAGGCCACACATCGCATCTTACGGATTGGTCCTTGTTGAGCAGAAGGAAGACGTCCGCTATACTTAATACTGTTATACAGTTTCCATCATGACAGACACAAGAATGTTCCTTGTTGAGCAGAAAGAAGACATCCACCATACTTTTTACTGTCATACAGTTTCCATCATGACAGACACAAAAACAAAAACAAAGGCATGTGGGGGTATAAAGGTAAAAATAAATCTCACGGAATGGCCCTTGTTGAGCAGCAGGAAGACGTCCACCGTACATTACTGCTATCATCATGACAGACACACAAACACAAAGGCAAATACATCACATTCTATGTGGAGGCATAAAGGTAAAAAATAATATCACGGAATGGCCCTTGTTGAGCAGCAGGAAGACGTCCACCGTACATTACTGTTATCATCATGACAGACAGTGAGACACACAAACACAAAGGCAAATACATCACATTCTATGTGGAGGCATAAAGGTAAAAAAAAAGTATCACGGAATGGCCCTTGTTGAGCAGCAGGAAGACGTCCACCGTACATTACTGTTATCATCATGACAGACACGCAAACACAAAGGCAAATACATCACATTCTATGTGGAGGTATAAAGGTAAAACAATCTCACGGAATGTCCCTTGTTGAGCAGCAGGAAGACGTCCACCATGTCAGCCAGGATCAGGAGGCGGGTGACCGCCGACAGCAGTGCTCTGGCCGCCCGCACCATGGCGCCTCGCTTCACCGACGAGCAGGGGTCCGCCGCAAACTCTATGGAGGCATCGTTCATCGTCTCCCCTGAAAAAGATATGCAGACACACATAAACAAACATACTAAACAGACTGAGACATTTCAAAGGATATCGTAATTTAGGGACTATAAATTATTATAATAAGGCAAAATTATACACAAAGTTCAGGTTTTGATTTATATTGTAACGCTTTCTTACTAAAAAAGTATCAGACGTAAGACGCAGGGGTCTCGGTCTGGGGAAAAAAAGTACCGCCTTATAATCTGCAAACTACAGTAATCCATATTATTAGACTGTAGAGTTATTCTTGAGCCTTCATGTGATCATACAATTTACTCATACTTTCTCATGAACACACACACACACACAGAGTGATGTCCTGAGGCCCTGGTTACAGGACATTTGACTTATTAAAATTGCAAATACATGGGTGCAAATCCCCAAAACGAAAAAACCTGAAAGGCAGGGGTCCAGGGACCCAGGGACCCATGGCCCCGGCAGGGTACAAGGGCACAGCCCCGTCGGACGATTCAGGGGGGCAACTTAAGAGAGAGAGATAATGAGACAAACAGTTAAAATGATAAAACAGAGACAGTTTGAGTGCGATAAGTCCTGTAAAATTATTACATTGCCTTTGTAAACTTCCAAGACAGAACAACCAAGCTCAAAACGCTCCAAATCGCTTGTGGTCCAATTACATTTCTTTCCGGATGAATTTTTTAAAAAAAACTGATAAACCTGACGAGTTTCTGGTAAGATTAAAAATACTGAAATCAGTGTAAAACTGAAAGAGTACCACCCATGCAAATGTCTTATTGTGTTCTCCCCTGTCAGGACAAATGCATGATTAAAATTTCAGCACTGGCGAACTTTGTCTAATTGATTTCTGCAAGAGCCAGGACATTGTCCTATTGATTCCTTTGGTCTTAAGACAGTTTGTTCTATCACTTTTTGATCCTCAGTACATCACACACACACACACACACACACACACACACACACACACACACACACACACACACACACACACACACACACACACACTGACACATTCACACACACACACACACACAATCACACCACAATATTACAACCTATCAAACCCTCACCGGTGGTTTTCACTTCTTCGATGGCGGCCATCATGTCCGTCTTGACCTCAGGGTTCTCCTGCGCAATCTGCTCCCCTTGGATGATGAAGTGCTCCGTCGCTTTCTGCACTGCCGCACTCAACACGTGAGCTTTCTTCGACCGCCCTTTCTTTTTATTTGAAGGCCCGTTCTGGTTCACCAGCGTCGTCACCTGAAGGTCGAAAGGTCAAAAGTTCG